>VZSV01000125.1:53243-122184 GCA_013398735.1 Nothocercus julius | reverse complement strand
TCTTCCACCATGACGCCCAGGTCCTTCCATCAGAGGCCAAAGTGGAAGGGTTTTTTCTCTGTGGAAGCTGCTTAACATGAAGAAAGGAACCAGGGACATGCAAACAAAGAACAGTCTGGGCAAGTGAACATCAAGACATAGGTACTTTGATGGAAATTAGGGCTGATTTTTTTTTCTTACCCTGTGAGAATATAGGCTGGTTGTACTTAGACTGGCATAGCCTTTTCCACTTTCTAACATATTTACTGGCACCAGTAACTGAAGGTGATGCTAATGCAGAAGCAGGACCCCATAAAAAATGTTTTCCCGGAAGTAATCTCCTTCAAGGACATTTTGACATATTGATCTGTGCAATTAACCAAATTCCCTACCTGTGAATACACTGTCTTCCCATAGAGCAACATCATGTGTGGTGTTCAGACATACCCTGTCCTTCACATGTGGTCAGTCAGATCAACTATTATCTAACCCTGAATCTGCCAGGCAGAGATTTCATTATTTCTACATGCAATGCAAAATATTCCTCCTAACACACTGTGTCTTCTAGGAGGTAAAGAAAAAAGTGGCAACATTCATGTTTGCTAAAAGCCGTCAAGCAGTATTTGCATATAATAGAACTGAAGCATGCCCTTCGAATATTTTTAATGTACGAACTGATAGTCACAATAAACCAAATAATTGTGATATTTTGGAGATATAGAAGCTCTAATGAAAGGAAAGAAGGCACTGACATAGTCTAGTTTGTGCAGCAGGATCTGCGCTTTGCCCACAAAGGGCTCTGACAGCTAGGTGATTGCTGCCTCTCTTTCAAGTTTGGCATTCCTTTTGTTCCTCTCATGATCATAGAGCTCTTGATACAGTGTGGGCTCATTTGTGCTTTCAACATGCAAACCAAGAAAACCCTGTTTTTCTCTGCGCTTCTTGGAGAAATTCTTTAACCTCTCGTGTTTCATTATCAGCCTATACGTATGAAGATAAAATGTATGAAGTGTTCATGGTTCATCATCACCACTTAGCAAGTGCCATGTAGTTGTGTGCAGAAGAAAGAAAGCATGTGTATTTTTTGATTCTCTTTTGGCTTTGCTGGTTTTGGGCCACTTTCACAAGGAAATAAGAAAGTGAGCACAGCACAGATTGCATTCATCTTTATCCCTGAAAAAACTGAAGCAAATTAATTCTTTTTTTTTTAATGCGTACATGGTCACAACAACATGACTAACAACACGTAGGGAAAACCAAGTATATTATGAAGAAAAAAAACCCTAATATATCTTCCAGTTAGAATGTAAAATTCGGGGGAAAGAAAGGTGATAGGCAGAGAGTAGACATTCATTTTTCTTGCTATCACATTAGAAGCTAGCACACAGGATGCTATTATTTGTTAAGAAACATTAAAAAACATTACACTGTTATGTAATTTAGCAGACTGATTGGCAAGTTTGAGCTGAAGGAAGGTGTGCATCCTGCTAGTCAGATTTTAGGGATAATCACTTGAAGCTAATCCTTTTACTTTTCACACAGTCGTCTTTACAGAAGTCTTTCCCCTCATGTTCGCATTATCTTGAATTGTTGGGCGACTATATGTGGGGTTTTTTTGCATGTATGTGATAACTATAATTTATAATTAACTATCCGGATTAAGACATCTAGGCAGGCAGTGGAATCTTCAGATGTTGTTAATTGTTTTCTGCCTGATGTATTTCTTTTAAAGTTTTAATAATCGCCAATTGAAGCTGAAGAGCTTTCTTCAAGCAATTGTTTTTGCAAGCAAAGCCTAAAATCCTGATGAAATAGCTGAGCTTTTCAAGTAATTTAATAGCAAAATGTCTGGTTACCCCACTTTTCAGGAGGCTGTGTTAAGACAAGGTATTTAGAATGTATTCACTGACACGTATGCGTGCTATGTGTGCTGTTATTCCAGATGTATAGAACAGGTTTATTAACAGAGATTACCTCTGAGCACTGCTGAAACTCCAGCTCTTTCTGTAGGTGCTAAAATTGAAGCAGAGCTCTTTTCAAAATCACATTGAAAATGTGCCTGTGAGCTCCTTAGAAAGTTTGTTCCTTAATGAGAAAGCAATGCAAGTAGCAATAATGTGGCACTTGATTAAAAGCTTTTTGGATATAAAGCGTTACAAATTCTGATGCTCACAAATTTACAGAAAATGTGTTTTTTATTATGGGACAGCATATGACATCCACAAATCAGCAGACCTTTTGGCAAAAGTCTGACTACAGAAAATCACAGTAAATCACTGCTTAATGCAAGTAAAATCATTAAGGACCAACCCAGCAATACTATACCAAAGTATTTAGTATCATTTCATTTGAAAATGCAAAGCAGTTTTTCAGCATACAATTTTTATTACCAAAGAACCCCCAAATTGGGGTCATCTTGCTTCACAGATTAGATCTGCCTAGTTCTTCTTTCCTGAGTTCTTGCATATTACATTCAGACTGGAGCAAGTGTGGAAGAGAGCAAATACCGTGATTTTCCATATATGATATATTATCCATTGATGACAGAACAATTACAACTTCCTTGGAAGAAGGGTTTTTTTCTTTTTTTTTCCTCCATATGTTCCTTTTGTGAGAAAGGTCATTTCTACTGTTGTAAAAATGTTTTGTAAAACAAAGGTGGGAAGTTCAAAATGATTTATGTCTTAATTAGCATGAATGCTAATGCGTAGGTCTGAGCAGGACATGATGTATCCAAGTACCTCATAGCTTGTGCAGTTGACCCTTGAGCTGGAGAGCCCCCATGCTGCAGTTTTCTTTGTGTGTGTTTTAGTCTGTGCCCAGAGTCCTTTTTGTCCCCTCATCTAAAACTGCTTAAAAGCCTTTAAATGATTTGTCCATTGCACTGGATCAAGCCTCACTGCAGAGGGCTCTTACCCTGCAACCCTGCAGTTTGTGTCCATCCCCAAAGCTCACTGAAAATCCAAGCCTGGGTACCAAAGGGACCCGAGCCTGCACGCGGTGGGGATCAATCCTGGCCCACCATCTGAAGAAGGCAGAAAGTTTCTGTAAGGGAGTCCTAGAGATGGGTTCTTGTCAGAGCCTCGGAGTGGGGAAATGAGAATGGAAAGCCCCAAATAAACTCCTCTCTCCCATGCTTTAGGTGAACGTGCACTGCAAGAGAAATCTGTCTCAGTATTTCAGTGTGCTTTTTCTCTGCAGTAAATGTCTCTGAAGGGAAAGCATGTGTTATTAAGTAATATCAGGATTATTAATATTGTCTGTTTGAACCACATTAGTGTCTGCTCAGTAATCTGTAAATGCTGCTGCTTTTCAACAGTGCTCTGCAACAAATTAAAGTGAAACTTAAATATGTACTTGATAGGATCCCAATTCAGGAATGAGTTTCAGTCCTATTTTCATTATTCCTCGGTGCATACCTTGCTGAAAAGTGTTATTCATCCCCATTAGACAAATGTGCTTGGAATTGTTGCAGTTATGTGCCACACATCAACACCCGCTTGTTTCCTTTCTTATTAAAGATGTGATATGCACTGAAATCTGCTCACGTTTGAAAGGGTGAAAATGGGTATCAAAAGCAAATCAAAGATTTTGTAAGAGAGCACTGGAGCAAACCTGCCAAAGCACCACTTCCTGCAGCACATCTATGGGATACAGAGCCTGGCATGTATCTTCAGATGAAGCCTCTTGCCATGTTGAGGCTGCTTTTTGTGACCTAATGGTGATTTTAAATGGATAGATTTAACTAGAGAGGTTTTCTTGCACATGACCTTTAAAAGGGAAAAAGAACAATGTTAGCATTCAGCCCAAACCCTGTAGTCTGTCACTTTGTATACCGTATCATTACGGGCAAAATTTAAAGGAAAACTGCACCCATTTCGCTCAGCCTAGCACTATGAAAGTTCACAGGCTAAGAAGTACTTGTCACCCGTTTTTAAATTACAATTGGCATTCCTGCGGAGGTGGCCATTTTACTGAAATATGATCTATCTATTCCGTCTGTCTAATCCGCCTGTCCAGCCGGGCTGTTTTGGGATGTCTATCACTCGCTGGAGCATGGAGGTGCTACCTGAATTATAAAAACATATAATTGTCCAAATATTATGCCCTCCTCTTAGTGGTGTGCAGCGAGAATGTGACTGAACACATGTGTTTCCTGTCCTCTGGAAAAAAAACAGAGCTATAGAAAAGAGGTCACGGTTACCGGCTGGGCTTGGACCGTCTCCTGAGCATTCACCACGCTGGTGCTTTTTCATAACTGTTCTTGCATATTTCTGAATGTCCCCTTTGGTTCAAATGTAATAATTCTCTAGACTGTGTGGTTAGGAAGGCAGTTTTTCAATTGGAAAGAAATTCTAAACCAGCCTCATATTTGCGTGAGCGTGAATGCAGCCTGAAACAGCAGCACTGCAAGCAGCCGGTTACCCCAACTTGTCTCTGCAGCCTGCTAATTTGGAGCTATCCTGCTGGCTGTAAATCTGAGACAAAGTCTCTGATTCCTATATCTTTTGTGTGTATGTATGTGCTTTGTATGTATGTGCTCTAAACAGGTCAGGATAGTGCCCTACTAAACACTACAAAAGCAAAACGAAAGTCTGGCCTTCCATGGAGAACTCACAGTCTAAGCGAACGAGTCAGGGAAAGAGTTCCTAAGGGCGACGACAGCAGGTGTTGCTAAATGAGCAACGATCATTGTCTCAAAGGCAGTAAGATGAATGATATGCAGGTAAAACAACCCAGGGCTAAAAGAGTTCCCTAGCTCTGACTTCATGTCTTTGGTGGCTGCAAGACTGGCATGCTGCATGTTGACCTGCTGGAGTTTGTTGCAGTTTATCTTTAGTCTTGGGTTCAGCAGATTGCTGCAGGGGACAAATATGTAGCTCACCATGACTAGGTCCATATCTGCTTGAAAGAGATGTGACCTCTTGGGCAGCTGACACAGAAGAAAGAAAATCAGGCTGCAGATGCCATTTGGAAAACAGGGAGAAGCACCACCTAGCCATAAATCCAGGTAAGCCAGAAATAGGCTTTGGATAGTTCTGCTATAAAGTGTGCTCATAAAAATGAAGGCCGGTGTCCACAGTCGTAGTATTGGTTCACACTTCTTTAAGTGCTTTGGGGATTTTCACTTTTGGGAATTGGCTGAATCATGGAAAGCAAAGCGATATATTAGTAAGCTGGTCTTGCAGCACCAGTTTTTGGATTTGACATCATTTGCAATACTGACATTGAGGAGGCTGAGCGTGGAAAATGTGGAACGTGAGTTCATCAATTGTTCAATGTCATTTTAAAGATCTATACAAATTACGTGTAATTAGCTAGTACTTCATATGTGCTGAGTTTGGCTAGCATCATTAAAGACAGTGAATCTTGGCTGATTCCTGTGGCTGAGGTTCTGGTCCTAATGGGTTTCCTTGAATGGGTTATGCCTCCTTAAAGCTCACTGGGCACCATAAACCAGTTTCTAGCTTTGGTCTAATGCAGATACTCTGCAGAAGATGCACGTTGCCATCACTAGACGCTGATAACCTGATTGCATTTGCAGTCTCTTTCCCAGACAAGCTTTTAGGCTGTTGAGATCAGAAAAATGGGTATTGTTTTTCTTTAAAGGAAGGATTTTGCTACTGAAAACATGAGTTCTTTGCAATAATAGGTAAACTGTCCTTGTTATTCATAAACATCTTATTTATGCATCTTCACTGTTGTGATAAATTAACTGGGTTTGTTTTATATTTCCCTACAGTTTACTTTAAATAATCCTTCACAGTCTTTCACCACAAGACCACATAAGATTCCTTTTTTAATACCCAGAATGCTGAAATGGCATTTTGAGCACAGACTGTAATGCATAACAAGTGTATAATTTCTTATTGGGAATGCTGTGCAAAAACTTGTTTTCCTATCAGCCAGCCTAAATTTTTTGCTTAATTCACTAGAACCCCTGTGTGTCTACAGGGGTAATTTATAATTAGAGCTGCAGCAAGCAGTTTGCTGGAGAGGCATACGTTCATGGACAAGCCTGTTAGGCTTCACTCCAGATCTGAGCCCCTACACGCCTCCATTTGGCCAACAGCCTTCAAGCTGAGCTCACTGTTTAAGGAGGGATTTTTCTTAGCTAATTTGAATAAAAGTAGCAAGCTCCCTGAGCTCTAGACCCCTTTGCAAGATTGGTAGGAGAGGGGGGTGCAGCAGCGTGAGTGTGCTTGAAATTATCCGTCTGTATTAAGCAGGGATCGGTGCAGGAGGTGGTGTCTTTTATTCTGCTAAGCATCATGCACATTTATGGTGCTATATAAATAATAGTAATGCAGCAATAATCTCAGCCATTCCATCAAGGTCTCACACTCTGAAGATTACCCCCATGATTCTGATTTTTAAGAGCATCACATTGAGGAGGAGAGGAGGGAGAGGAGGAAATGAGAAGTCAGATTCTGCATTTGTGGCTGATTCAGCAATGGAGGGTGAGCATGGCTTTGCATACTACCAAAACTTCCGCATGCTCCCTAAAGAGTCTCCTGATGTTCCTTGTTATAATTTTAATATATATTTCTGCCACAAAGTCACAGAAAAGGAATAGTGGTGGGAGTGCGAGGGAGAAGAGACAGAAATTAAAGAGATGAGACACATAAATTATGCCATTTTGTTACTGCTGAACAATTCAGAGGTTTTTATACCTGCATCCTAACCCGCAGTCTACTGAAACTGGTGGGAAGCTTTTCAGTGATTTTAGATTGGGCCTATGGTACTTGAGGCACCAGGGAGTACCAGTACCAGAACACTTCCAAGGCGGGAGTTTCCACTGCTTATGCTGTATATTTAAAACTACGGCCCACCCTAGGAGTGTGGTATTTCCAGAGTCATCCTTCTATTTTGCCTTCCACTTCATTTTCCTGGTGCCTGCACTCTGCTGAAATCTACAGCCTCTAAGTGTGTGCATACAAGATTTCTATGTTAACATCCATTCCACTTCAGCTCACCAGCTTTACAGACTTTTACAAACAGAAGAAAATATTTGCTTGCAGAAGAGCTGTTTCCTCAGATCACCTTCTCTTTCCTGTGTCCTTAATTTCTCCATGAGTTTCAAACACTCTTTACATCTTTTTCCCAGAGAAACCAAGCCATCTCTATTCTTGGTGACATTTGTCTTCTTCAGAATTGCAAATTATTGGTAGGCTAGTCTATAAAATGGAAACTAAACATATTCACATAAGTGCATTAGGAAACTGTAGTATTTTGAAAATAAAAATTGTTGTCTTCCCTTTAATGTGCAGTTTATGCTTGACTCAATGCATGGATTTAGATTAAAAGATTGTATGTGTGTTAAAAAAAAAAAAAAAGCCTTGGAGCTTTCAGAATACTTAATATGGTCCAATTCTCATTCAGGAGATGCAGACTTTATTCCTCAGTGCTTTTCTTTCACCCATTAAAAAAAAATATATATATATATATATTTGCAAGTGGCAACAAGTAAAAAGGTTAGAGTCAAAATAATTGGGTGAGGTGCTTTTCAGAAGAATTAATGTAGCAAGGGCTGCTAAACTTATTGCACTTAAAAACACAAATAAGAGTGTCGGACAGAAGTTGCCAGTAGGTGGTCTCTTAATATCTCACCAGTTTTGAAGTTATGAAAAGGAGCAAGACTTTTTGAAATCTAGAAAAGAAAGAAAGAAAAGCTAGAAACCGAGTGAAAGAGCAGAGTCGCAGCACCGGTGACCCGAGAAACCTCATTGCTCCACTTATACTGGCACAATGTCACGTTCTCAGCCACTCCATCACCAGCAAGGGAAAAAAAAGCTTTTCCTTTCCTTTTAGTCAAAGGCAGTGGGTAAGCAGAGCACGCGGTTCAGAGGGTCATTAAAAAGCATCAAAGGAGGCAGCCTCATGATGGTAATAAGACGGCTGCAAGGAAATAAAGTGGGCATTGATCTGCACTATCGAGTGTGACATTTTAACCGAAGCTAAAAGCCAAGAGCAGATCTAGCCCTCTTATTCATCTGCCTGCCTGTTTTAGTAAATTGTCTTTTTTTTTCCTCCAACCAGTGGCCTCAGAGGTCACTTCATATTAGCTGGCTTGTTAATACCGAGGCAATCAATACTTAATCAACAAGTAATGGGATTTTGCAGTCATCCTGTATGATCTTTCAATAAAGCCCCGAATCTATCTCAGCCCATTCAGAGCTTGACTAAAGGTGCACGATTGCTGCAGAGCAGGGATTTGATGGTCTGATGCTCTTAGGCTGATCTGCATCTGATTAAGACACCATGCAGCCACTGTCCTTCACCCTTTTGTTCCTTTATCCCCGTATAATGTAGCATGGCACAGAAATTCGTCATCTTAGCTTTTAGATGCAACAGCAAAGGAATTAATATTTCCTTAGTGCATGATGATCCAGCCTCTTGGTTGTGATACACAACCAAGGTAGGGGCGGAGGAGGGAGGGAAACTACGGGAGAGACAATGACAGGTTTCATGGATTGTATTAGAAAACACAGTCATAATTAATAGGGCCCAGACAGCTTTTCTTCTCTCCCCTCTTCATCCTCCCTGTGGAGAAAGAAGATGTGCTGGTGTCGCAGCCATGCTCCCTGGACACAGCTGTATGAGAGGTGTTAGAGATCATTCCCTGGGTCAGGGGAAGGGAACAAAAGCAAAAATTTCCGGCTGCTTGGAACATCCATCTCTTTTCAGACATTCAAGCACGTTGTAGGCAAGGCTGAGGGGGGCACCGTTTTAAGCTAATAGCTTGTGGCCGTTTTGCCCACCCTTGTGAAACTTCCCCTTCCCCTGCCGTTGTTTCCAGCAGCTGTGTTTGTGCTCATGCAGTCCCATGGGGAATCCCAAGCAGATCCGACCTTAAGCAGCCCACGATATTTTCTCTCCAGGAACAACAAGGAAGACATGACTAAAGAGACAGGGAAGAGGAACAACAGTGGAAATGATGTCAGGGACCTGTGGTAAACTTTACAAGATATTTCCTGCTTCCTCCTAGGACTGAGAAAGAGAATTCGTTGCGGAAGGATCTTCTTTATGAAGCTGCCATATGAGCTATATGATGCAGGCTTGCCACGGCTATCATGATAAATATAATGAATATAATTTTATGCAGTATTTAGTACGTGGCCAGTGCACACATGTACGTATGTGTCTATGGCATCTATGAATTTACAGATCTGCACTGCATTGAGTGGCTTAGTATAAATACAAATGTTAACAAAAAACATCAGTGTGATTGTTCCGAGAAAGATTGTGTTGTGGCTCATTTGGCTTCTGAATCTATATACAGACAGAGATACAGCACCCCTGCAAAACCTAGCAGCTCTCTGGATCATCCACATTTTTCTGATTAAGACCATGCTCGGCCACATGGTCATCTGGGGTAAGTATAGCGCAGGGGTTAAGAGGTACTGGGGAGAAGAAAAGCAAAAGAGGTGTTAGAGGGACAAAGATAAGAGAACGAGTGAAATAGGGATAACAAATATGAAAAAGGATGATTACTGATGTAAAACGTGGAGATCAAACTAGCACATCTTTAAAGGGTGCCCGTTGCCCTGTGGCTGGAGTGGTGGGTGGCTGCTGGCCATGGGACTGTGCCAGGGCAGGGTTGTCGCTCTCTGCGTGCACTGTAACCACCAAGTGTCAGGGCTTTTTTGTCACCTCCTGTTGCTGGCAGAGCAGTAACACGCAGTGTGCATGGGTATGAAAACGTGGTCTTCCAAGTCGCTTTGCTTTTGCGGGGATGGATTTCTGGAATCGAAGCCTGTGCTCCCCATTTCCTTCTCTCCTCAGGGGCTGGCGAGTTCACTCGGCTTCAGGCAGTGGCCTTGTTTTGAATTCTGCCGTGTCCTTTCCCCCCGTGCCGTGTCCCTGCCCGCAGCACCATTGGGAAGCCGCAGTCCTGCTCCGCTGAGCCAGCCGCAGGCGGGAGCAGCGCCGGGTGCGAGAGGTGCCCAGTGCCCTCCTGCCTGGTTCCCTTGGGGATGCTCTCTGGAGCTGTTTGCGCCCAGATGGCCACTGCAGGCAGGAGAGCAATGCAGCAGCTCCAAAGCATCTTTCTCCCCTGGGGAAAATGGTTATGTACTGAGAAGGTCTGGAGCATTTTAAGTCCCCCTTGCCAGCATAGGTAATTCACGTGTCCACATCCTTTATTCTGGTATGGACAGCAAAGAGGAGAAGTATTTTGGTTTGGAGAAGCGCAAGGGGCATCGTGCTTTGTAAGGCCCGGCAGTTTTACGAACAAACAGGCTCTGCGTGGAGGCAGCCCGGAAGGGTGACCGTGGGGTTGCATGCCACCCGTGAAGAGGGTGCAGAGAGCTCCTCGTGCAGTGGGCTCGTTGCGCCCCCGGCCACAGTCCTCTTTGGACAGGCCACGGCTGCAGTGGCTGCATGCCCAAAACCATTCTTCCGCGCCTGGTGGCTGAGCCCTGTGGAAGTAACCGTTTCTTTCGGTAAGCGCTGGAAACAGGCGGAGAGCCGTTTTGTGCCTACACAAAAGCCAGGATCACCGTGGGCCAGTGTGTGAACAGTGATTGAGTGGTGTTGGGCAAAAATCAGGATTGGCTCACACATCAGTCCAATCCTTTAATCAGAATGAATTGAACTCTAATCTACTTTTTGGCAACGAGCAATAGGCAGCCTTGGATATGGATGCTGTTCTGTTTCATGGATATATGTGTTTGTGCGGAGTATGGGGGCGTGGGTTAAAATTAGAGCTGTGCGTGCCCTGTAGGGTTCCATTCATGGTGGGGTTTGCAAACTAATCCGTGTTGCTTGATTTGCAGGCATTGGAAGCGAACCAAACCTTGTAGATTTGTTTGAAGGTTTTTGTGTGATGTGGGGATAGGAGCTCCATCTGTACATGCTCACTTGCATTTTCCCCAAGCTAACCTTCCCCCGACCGACCAGGAAGATCTTAGGGTTTTGTGGTGAATAGGTGCACAGAATTGGAGCCAACCCATTTGGCTTCACTGCTTTTGCTAGAAAATGCTGAGTTTCATGAGATATGCTTCTTCCAAGTCTTATATTAAAAAAAAGAAAAAAAAAAAAAAAAAAAGCAGTCCCCAGGTAATGATTTACTTGTTCTCTACCACTAGCATTACCTCTACTCCACAGCTGTTTCCTGGCTGGATCTTAGGGCTCACACTGGTTTTCAACTCCTTAAAACATAATTAAAGAGAGCCTAAGAAGCTGTTAAGTCTCTTATTTTCTGATCCCTGTGGAAGACCTGGGAAGACTGATGCATTGCTTCTCTAGAAGTGTCCCTTATGCAGGGTTTATGTTATCTGGTCCTAGCCATCACTTTTGAAAGGACACTAACATATGTCTCACCTTTTGAGGACAGAATGGGAAGCAGCACTGGAATAGCCTAGGAGCAGTGGTAGCACTAGTCAATGAAGAATCAATTAAATGATTGAATATAAGAAATCTCAGCTACCGGCAACTTGCTTGCATTTGTAACTATATTGAGAACTGTTTTGCTGTTAAGTCTTATTAGATAGAAGAAGGAAGCAAGTTAATGGTGCCTTCAAGAGGTCCATAAAGCATCTCAGGTTCAGTAGCTACTGATCTCTTACAGGATTTGCTGTTTCACCCCCCAGTATGTTACTAACATAGAATACCTAGATCACAAAAGGGATTTGATGGGCTAGGAAGCGAGTTAACTTGAGGCATTTGAGGACTATTCATGATTAAAAAATCACAAAACAATCAGTGGAAAGAAGTTATAAGTCAGGCACTGAATGAGTGGACCTTATGATTTTGAGGAGGGATAAAACAAAGACCTGAAAAGAAAGCAAAGAAAGATGGAAATACCCTAGTATAGACAGATAGCTCTTATCAGAATAAGGTTAATAAAGCTACCTTAAACTGCCTAATGAAAGGCAAAGATTTTAGAGTGGCTTGAGCTCCTCTGAATATCCTAGTTGTAACACTTATTTTAGCCTACGTAGTATGTATGTATCTTCTGAAATCATTCTTGACTTCACATGCAAACATAAACCAGGGAGCTTTTGGATGGTTATACTAAAACCGAGAACATTTTTATTTGGCTAAACTTCAAACACTCGAACTCCATGCACTGTTATCTTGTTATTAATTACTCTGATTCATGTTTTCAGAGAGAGACAGCTACATACAACTGTAAAAATTTTAGCCTTCTCCTTTTTGTAGATCATCTACTGGAGTTCTGAAGCAGTAGCTAGGTAGTCTTGAGTGCTGTGTCTTTAGCGGCTAAAGTATCCCTTTCTAGAAGATGGCAATCAGCTAACCTTGTCCATATCTCTGTATCGTGCTGTAGATATGTGCTGCCTGAGTCAATAGCGGCTTTAATCACCAAACACGTAGATGACACACCAAATAGTGAGACTTATGTGTCATTGAGCTGAGGCAGACTGGGGAAGCTGGCCAGGTCCAGCCAGCAAGTGAGGAAAGATGGAAATTGAACAAGGAGTGCAAATAAAGCGTGCTGCAGGTATCTGCTCTGGGCATGTCTTTTACAAGCTCTACAAGGTCAGCAACACATCATTGTCCTGCTGCAATCCTGATTTCTCCTTCTACAGGGGTATCAAAGTTACCCGTTTTGCTGACCAGAGTCAGGCCACCGTTTAGCCCCGCTGCTTGGCCAGCACGGCAGTGTTCATGGTATCGCTATGGCCAGCCCTGAGCTCTCCACTCAGCGTAGCAGAGCTGCAGCCTGGCCCAAATCTTTCAAGAAGACTTTTAACACCTGTGGCGTTGCTATGGGGGGAAGCTTAAACTAATGCTAATATGGTGCAATGTTGGGGGATTGATCTTAAAAAAAAAAAAAAAAAGAGAGAGAAAGAAAAGAAAAAAGTTGCTTTTTTGATTAATTGTCATTGTTCAGCAGTTCTGCATCACCTGTGAACTTTGGGGTGAATCTCTCCTTTCTGTTGGGCAGGCAGCTATCTTCAGCTTAACAGGCCGCTCTTTAGTATTACAAGTTTGACTCAGAGGATTAGCAATTGCTCTGGACAGTGTTGCTGTTAGCAGAGGGTTTTGAACTCTGAATGGGAAAGATCAACAAAGTGTCTCATATGCATTTTGTAAGTGATGACAGACTACAGCGAGTTACCAGGAGGCTATATTAGGTAGAAATCCTGCGTGTAGCTTGGACTGGGAGAAGGGGGAAAATGGAGATAGGGAGGAATATGTGACTATTTTTGTCCCTCATCCAGATACTTACTGGTCAGTTTATTGCAGAGGTCACTGGAAAGGTTGTGCTAAGCTTCAAAACATGCCTGGGCTAAACCGAAACGTTCATTCCTGCATAAGCCAGACAATCTCACAACTATCAACTGGGAGCTGCAGCATGGACGGTGACGATCCTATTCTTGTGTTACGGACATGTTGATACTAGTCAGTTATGACACCTTTTATCAGCCCCGGAAAATGGCCTTGTTTTCCACATCTGCTGGGTTTTGATAGTGTGCGTTTCGGTTCGAGATGCAAGCCTTGTGCATAGAGCAAGCTGCCTGAACCCATTCACGTGCAGATCCCATACACTGACCCAGGACAGTGGCAACCCGCATTACTCAAATTCCAGCCTTCGCAGAGCTGTCATCGGTGTGCCTGGTAAATTAATGTCATTACGCTGTCGCTCGAGGCTTGGCATGGTTGGTTCCTGCCTGCAGGAGAGAGGACACCACGGCAGGACGTGAATATTGGGGCTTGCTGATGGAAGGGAGGGACTAGGCCTGCTGAGAGCTGATCGGGTATCCATCTGCACAGGCTTTGCAAGTGGAAATCTGCTCTCTCTCCTTAGTCGTGCAAGCTTTTGTGTATTTGCAGCACTGTCTTTCTAGTGGTTGCTGCAATCTGTGCTAAATAGAGACTGATGTGACCGGTGTCACTCAAAGTGCTGTCATGGCACTTTCCAATTTCCACCAGGCATTATCTTGAAAAAGGAGGGCGAGGGCACAACATTTTTCCTCCTCTCTTGGTTTAAATGTATTTCTTCCCACCACCTTCCCCTCCAATTTTATTTTTTCAGAGCTTCTTGACATGAAACAAACTCTTGCTGCTAAAACCATGAATATGTTTCTTGTCCTTGACAGCATTGGCACTCAGCAAACTGAATAACTGCTTAACTATGCAAGGGTTCTCCATGTCCTCAAACCAGCCTTTATATTAACTTTGAGGAAATGGCTTTGCTTGCAGGCAGGTGAGAGAACCACAAGAGTGCTGAGGAGCCGGGAAGGAGGGAAAGGGCCATCACTGGATCCTCTACGCCAAGCCAGAGGAGGTCAATATTTCCACCCAAAGCAGCCTTGGGGTTTTAGAGGATGCAGCCTATTGTGAATTTTCTCCCTCTTGGTGGCAGAAGCACTGAAAGCTGGAGAAAGCAATGTGTGTCTCTCACAGCAAGCCTCATCCTGCAAAATCAGCAAGCTACAGAAATCTCTTGCCTGAAATAGAGGGCTCTCAGGGTTGCCCGGATAAGTTGGGACAAGCATCCAGTAATGTTCAGAATTTCAGGATGGCAAGATCTCCTAGCCAGGCATTTACTGCGTGGCTAGGCAGCTCAGAAAAGGCTCAATACAAAAGCTATAAGATGTTGATTTGTATTACCACACAATAAAGGTGTATATGGTATTACCTGATGGGCAACCTCTCTGAATACTTTTTGTTGCATTATTTGTTCATTTGCATTGTGGATATCTAAATCAATAAGACCAGATTTCTAACTCTTAATCTTCCTTTTAAGTATAATTAGATCAAGTCATGTTCCATATAAATGCAAGTTAAATAATTCGGATTAAATAAAGAGAAGAGACTGAGATGCACTGAAAAATACATGAGCGGGTAGGCTCTGCTCTTGAATCTATTGCACACACAGGCAGACTCGCACTGTAAGCACAAGCTGCCTGGAAAGTTGTTTCTTTGGCTTTGCCATTCTGGCAACTGCATACAGAAAGAATATATGTATTTGTGCGTATGTGTGTGTGTGTGTGTGTGTGTATATATCTATATATTTCTGTATGTAGGACATGGACTTCAGTTAAATGGCTATTTATCTGACTGTTTCTCCTAGTATATTAATAAGTCACAGGCACAAACTTCTCTCTTTTTTACTGTCTTTCTCTTTTTTTTTTTTTTTTTGCCAATCATGAAAGACTCTCCAAAGGCAAAACAAAACCTCTTCCTGCATAAACAGCATAGGGGAGCGATGGTGGAGGGGAAGGCTTTGCAGGGATAGCCAGCAGTGCACTGTATGGAGCAGGTCAGCTGTGTTCTGCAAGGGACTTCCCGTCGAAATAGGAAAAGACAGGGTTTTGGTGCCGGGAGCGGCGTGGGCCTGGCAGCGTTGCGGAGCTCTGCAGCGAGGCTTCTCCAGGTCTGCGAGCGCCGGTGGCCCCGGGCGCGTGCGTGGCAGCTCTTGTCATCTCACAGCAGTGGCATCCTGTGCCTTTTGCACTTGGTTTTTGTTCCCAAAGCGCTCCAAAATTCTGTGTGTCAGGGCAAAACGGTGATGGCTTGTCAGTGGGTCTTTACCAAAATAATGCTGTGTCTGTGTGCTCTCTGTCTCACTGCTTTGGTGACTCCGGATGTAACGTAGCATCTCCTGGACTTTCACGTCCACAAGTCCTTCCTGGGGCTCCCATTTTTTTTTAAGATAACTTCTGCCTGGGCCTCTTTCCATCATGAAGTCTGCAAAACCATGTAATGTTTGCATGGCAAGTCCATTGCTCACAGAGAATTTTTGATCGATGGCCAATCAGGAGCTACTGTTCTTGGCCTGGGCTAGCTGAGAGATGTGGAAGGGGCTGAACCGAGCGTCTGTGTTTATGTTCCAGGGAAGAGGCCCATCTGGACTTGCTCTGCCTTGTGCCTTGCTCTTTAGATGCCTGTTTGCAAAATGACAACTTTCTTTCACAATGACAATTACTTTTGAAGCGGGCAGTCATGCTTAGCAGTCATCACCCGCTTGCCAATATTTACCTTGCTTTATTACATTACTGTAAACTTTGGTTGGCTATCAGAGCCAGTTGATGACTCTGGCAATTTGGAATCTGAAGGGCTCTTACGAAATTAAACACCGCCTTTGCGTGCCATCCGAGCCTCTGGATGGGCAAGTGAAAATAAATGTTCCAAAGGTTGTACTTTATATAGCCACAGACTTGACCTCTAAGTGCCTTAAAAGGGCTCACATACTTAAAGGTGCATTACCAGGCCTTACACTAATTCACTGTGATAGCTAAAGTGCTTTGTGTATACCACAAGAGACCAGAAGCCCTTGAGGATCCTTTAGAGCAGAGCATGTGGGCAGTTAACATTATTCAGCTTGAATTTTGTATTTGCAGCCAGTCATGAGTGAAAGTAGGGGTAGACTATTTGCATATTGTTTTGGTATAAAGCTTGAAAAATGCTTCCATATGTGTAAGTCATGTAACTTCATGCAGTGTGTTTTTTAGATGCCTAGAAAACCCTAAATAAGACAGGGCCTTTTTTTTTTTTTTTTTTTTTTTTTTTTTTTTTTTTTTTTTTTTTCCTTTTTTTTCTCCACTGAGAATTTCTTGGGAGCACTCATCCCTCCCTCTCTTTAAGTTTGCTGGTCTAAGCAGGAATACTTGAGACTGATTTTAATTCTTAACTAGATGGACATGATTTATTAATTCACATTTGAAATAACAATTGCAGTCGGAAGGAATCAGCTGAAAGCCTTAATTACATTGGAAAATATGCTTCAGTGTAGCATGGCCCCATCCAGATTTCAGAATACATAATTATCATCATTTTTTAATTTTTATATTTGAAAAATTGTGATGGAGACCAGACTCTGCTGGCTACTCACACTGCTTCAAAGCAATGTCTAAATCAGAAGTGAGTCTTTAAATAGATCATTTTCTTACTTGCTTGTTAGTGCCCAACCACATATGTAGACTTATTGTGCAAAGTTTGGCCTAAGCATTTTGAGTATTATTTTTACATCTGAGCCAACTAGCAGTTTCTGTGGCCAATTCCAAGAAAAAAAAAAAAAAGAAAAGATGTTAAACTGTGAATGTGCCCTGGCATCTGAGCTGAGATTAGGTAATTTGGGATCACTCCATAGAAATCACATATGGGTTTTGGGGACTAGGAAATAATTCCTGTTCAAACAGTGACCAAATGGGGAGCAGGGGAAGCAAGATCAAAGTAATTAGAGACAAAAAAAAAAAAAAAAAAGAAAAGAAAAAGAAAAGAAAAAGAACAAAACCTTCCTGAAAAGAAAAAAAATGCACCACAGAACAGAAAAGAAAAAATAAAAATCTTCCTTTTATCAGTAAACATACGAAAGTTGAGAGACTGGCCCATGTGAGCCAAATGAAGTAATGCGTCAGCACTTCTTACTGTGGTTGCAATTTCAGTCACCATCCTCAGTTTCTTAGGGCTTTTGAGTATTTCCCTCAGCGTCATTCTGTGTCTGTCTGTCTGCACTCTGCATCTGTTGATTTCCAACAATCTTTTGTCTTCTCCACAGGGCCATCCACTCATCCCATTTATTCTAAAACAGGTACCAGTTAAGGCAAACTGCTGTAAAGTGAGTGGAACTTTTTTATTATTGTTTTTGAATGTGAGAAACATAGAAAACCTGTGCAAAGTTCACTTCGAGATGTGAGATAAAATGAAAACATAAAGTTGTTCCAAGTCCTGGCTGGTTCAAAGCTGTCATTTGGCCAAGGACTGCGCGAGCCCTGGCTTGGCTTTGGACACAGCACCAAGGCCGTGGAGTATCGGGTGCCGATGTGCTCCACGGTGCCTAGCAAGGCTCAGATGCTGCTTCAGTTACAAGCACGGATACTGTGTGACTGAAGTAGGGCCGACAGGAGCCGGGCTGCCAGGGTGACAAGCTAGGAGAAGGTCCAGGTGGTTGGCTAGGCTGAGGCCCCCTGCGTCATGCCTTACCCCAGGGCATCTTGCAGCCTCGCTGTGCCAGGAATTTTGATGTTGAGGTACGACCTCCTGGAGGAAAACCTGCCTCTGAGAACTACAGAATGGTGAGGTGCTGAATGATGAGTTACTAAGTCTTTTCACTCAGCATAAAATACTAAGTGAGGTGTAGGTTGGTTTACGAGAGCGCCATAGGCCTTGGCAACAGGGCAGCTGGGGTCCCTAAACGTCCTGCTCTCAGTGAGAATCACTGCATGGTGTCATTTAATGCTTGGACATGGAAATGGTAGAGCTTTAGCCCAAAGAGCAGTCTCATTCTTGGTTAGCTTTGGCTTCTCCTCTGCGAGTAGTGGGACCTCTTTCCCGTTGTCTCAACTCCAGTCTCAGCCTTGTGGTCACAGCGGAGAGGAGGCGAGAAGCAAAATGTGGTAGATGGTCATACATGGAACTTCAGGAGATGGAGGGGGAGGGCTGAAGCGGAAAAGGGAAGGCCGAAGGAGCTGATAGATCAGCTTGTATCTCCTCCTCTGGACAGGGAGAACACTCCAACCCCAAAACTTCAGGTAGAAGAGAACGAGAGGGTTATGATGCTCATCAGGTTAAGGCCAGAGAAGATAAGGAGTATGTGAAAAACACCACAAAAGCCACAAGGTTGTTTTCTTGCTGTAAACACAGGTTGCAATAGTGCTGTCAGATGCTGGAAAAAATTGCTAATACTTTTTACGGGCAAAATTCTGCTGTATGAAGTGTCTTAAGGAAAGTGCAGCTTTCCGAAGTGAAGGCTACATGTAGCAGAGCAGAGGCAGCCTGCATGGGTGACATTTCTGTGCTGGTATAAACTGGGTTTTGAAGGCAGGCAATCCGCCGTAACTGGGACTGCTCACAGCCCCTTCCCAGGACTGTGACTTTAGACCTTGCCACGTGTGGGAGTGTGTGAGCAGAAATGACTGGGTTTGGTACCGTACCTACCTGCCTGTGGATAAAAAGTGCAGTTTGCTTACCTATCCAGGGAAAATAGATTAACAAATGCTGAAAATACATGTTTCCTCCTCAATAAGGGCCACATGCTTTTCCTGAAACAGAGTGTTTTGAAATCTTGCAGAGAAGTGCAGGAGTGATGTGTTGGAATCAGGGAATCGTCACTTTAACTGCTCACAGTGTCCTTGGCTAAGGTTGAAAGCTGTGGCCTTTTCTCTCCAAACATGATGAAACTTCCTACACCTGTATGAATGCCGAAATGTACTTCTGAAGTTAAACATGCTAAGTGCTCTTCGGAAGTCATAGCTAAAATATAGAGGAGGATCCATCTTTTATCCTGAGTCCATCTTTCAGATGTGCACAACTCTTCAAACATTTTTACAGTGAATCAGTATGGTGGAAAGCCCTTTGTGGTGATAGCTCAGCTGATGAAATAATTCCACTTATTTTTGCCTCTGAAAGATGGAAATGATACTGTCTATGCACTTCTTGAGCAGCTTGGGCAGAGTGAAGCATTTGCACTATTGAAACCCAAGCCTCCGTGATACATCTGCACTGACTCTTCAGCTCTTTCAGAAGAATATTCATCTTTTCTGTCCTCCCTGGGTATGGTCAGGGCCACTGCCTGTTGATTGCTGGCAAGTCTGGTGCAGGAGTGGGGTGGCCTGATTTTGGATGTGGTGCTTATTCAGATCCTAGGCAGTGACTTCCTGGAACTGGAAAGTACTGTCGAACACCACCAACAGGCTCTTGACCCTTCTGCAACTTGGAAATGGGTGCTTTTCTTGAAAGGTTTGTGTCTACAGGAAAAGGCAAAGGGGAGCTAACGGGATAGCTGTATCTCTGGTAAATTCGTTTCTGTCCCTCCAGCTGACTAGCAATAAATAAGGCCAAAACCAAAGGTGTTTGTCAAGCTACAAGAGCAAAAGAACAATCTTTTCTCCTCTTGATAGGGCTTCTGACCACGTTTGCTGTCTGTCAGCATGGCTGTCTGTACAGCACTCTGGGTCATCTTCACATGCACGGTGCCAGTGAGGGCAAGACTAACTCCAGAAAGGGTCTGTTTTCTACCACTGAGCGTCTCGGCATCTTCTTTATTAAATCCACCTACCTGATGTTTAAGAATGACTTGGGCTAGATTTCAGCTGTTTGTCCATGCTTTCCCAGCAGCAACACTGGTTCCATATGTATGTACACATACACAGACACAAACCTATACATATGAAGATACTCTATATAGCAAGCTTATCAGCTGTCTGCTTGAGACATGCAGGACAAAGTTCTGGGTAAACTGTGAAGGAATCAAGAAACATCCCTGAAAACAGATTCAGCAAGCAATTCAGCAAGGTCAGTTGTTTTGGAAACACTGGATTTTCAAAAGCAGAGAGCATTATTGCTTTAGGATCTGATTTTCTTCTGAATGTTTGCGTTCTAAATGAAAGTTAATGCCACAACAAGAACAAAGTAAGAGTTGTTGATACAAAAGTCATATCCTTACCTGCCCCTGCAGTGAAATTTCTGAGTGCTAAGCACCTCTGCATTTATCCTTCTTGCTCCCTGGCAGGGAAAGACACTTACTTTTTTTCCCATGTTATTGATAGGAAACTGAGAATCAGTGAGACGATAATTTGGACTTTCAAAGGGTTCCGTTTAAATAACTAGATATAGAAAAGGGCAGCATGCCAGGAAAGAAGGTCTTCTGAAAACATTTCTGCAAACATCAGGAGGGAGCCAAATGCTTTCTGCTATGCTGGCCCTCCTGGGAAGGACATTTTCTGCAAACCTGGCCTTAATTGGTGCTGAGCACTGGAAAATTCTGGTCCTCTGCCCTGCATTATGGCAGTAAGGGTCATCTTAGAGTATCCCAAGCTGATATCTGTCGCATTAGAGAATCCGTCCTTTGATTCAGTCTTTGCCATGGCTGTACAAGCCCCTTTTAGTTTTGTTTGTAAGGAATGAATTTTGGGGGAATGAGAATATTCTCCCAACATATTTTTTTCTCTCTCTCTTTTTTTTTTTTTTTTTTTTTTTTTCTTTTGCTTCCTATGTTTCAGCCTGGCATTAACAGTAGCCTGGTCCTTCCTACTCCTTTCAAAAGGCACCAAAAAAGAGCCATCTGTGGGTTCCCTCTGTTGATACCTTTCCAAAAGACCTTGTAAACTGACATTAATTGCTTTGACTGCATGCACCTATTCGTTACAATACACTGCTGCCCAGCTCTGTAGCCCTTTTTTTTTCTTTTTTTCTTTCTTTTTTTTTTTTTTTTCCTTTCTTGAAGTAGTAATTTTTCACAATGCTCAAATATTTGCATACTGTCAGCTCGGAGGGAGTCAGTTCAGAAGCCTTGCTGCTGCCAAGGCCCTAAAAGCGAAGGTGTTTGGTAGTCATTTCAATGTAGGGAACCCGTTCCATACTTATAAGGCGATTTCTTGAGTACAGATGGGACCCACCCTTACCACATTATAGAAATCAGCTCCTCTCTGGATTCCTTCTGCCGTAGTAGCTTGGCTGTAGAGGAGTTGAGCATATCACCTTCAAAACTATCTTTGCTGAGTTATGAGTTGTTGTCGGCACCGAGTAGGAGCTGAAACTCAAGGCTGCGCATTTCCTTCTCTAGCAAAGCCATGAAAATCTGATGGACTTGCTGAGCAATATTAAATCCCAAGCAAAAGCTTTGTAAAAGCTACTTCAGAGCACTATCAAATTATTAGTATTCTTTTTCATAATACAGATGGTGTCTCCTTTTATTGAAAGAAAAAAAAGAGAGTGAGAGAGGGTTTTTTCCAGCCCTCTTGGGAATTATTTTATTGAAAATATCAAAACTAGGAAGATTTCTCCAGTGCCAGAGGTCAGAATCTTTGACTAGTTTATTGTAATGTGAACATATAAAAATTCACTCAGAGCTTATTCTCTGCCTTTTATTTAATGTAAGATCCAGGTAGTTCCACTTTGATTCTTTACATTACTGTCCCTGGCACAGCGCATTTGTTTTTAGTGCCTTAAATTTCTTCCATGAATTCTGAAGAAGGGAGAACTGTAAGAAAATTGCTGTTGGCCTAGTATGTCTTGATGTACTATTATCAATAGAACAAAATATGGTTATTCCACCTGACACTGAATAAACTGTTAAGTATTTCTTCTGTGAAGCTCTCACAGAAGTATACTTCTCTTTAGTCTCTCCAATTAAAAATAGCATTTTCTAACTAGTTCCCTAGTTTCCTAGTGATTATAGCTGCATACCTTAATGTTTAATTTCAATTTCTATTAATACGGAATAGTAAATGCTGCTTAAAGCCAGATGAAGTAAGAGCTATGACAAGTAGCAAAGTTATGGTGCTCTCTGTGTGTCAATGTCATTGTCACCAGGAAGTGCCAATATAAGGACCAGCCAAGTCTGGATTTGGAGTAATCGGCCGACTGAAGTCTTCCCAAGTCCAGAAGCACTTTACCTCACGGGCAGTCTAAAACACAGAGAAACAAAGTTAAGAAAATATCAGTGCAAATGCAGGCCAGTGCTTGTTGCTCTCTTTCTGACTATACACTCGGTATTGCATGAATACATTTAGTTCTGAGTGTTTAATCTGGCACCTTTTGCAAGCAATGCACTCACTCAAAACACCATCAAAGAATAAACACCACGAGTCTCTTTTAGATATTTGATTGGGTAGCTAATTCACAAATGATTGACTACTCGAGTAGTGAGAGCATATGGAGGCTCTGTGAGCGACTGTCAACACGGGGAAAGGAGTCAGGGAAGCCAATTGTTAAGAACTGAAAACAATAGCGAACAAGAAAGTCCTTGAAGGAATGTGGCATTGGGTCTGCTCGAAGCATGAATTTATGGAAACGCGTGGCCAAAACAAAAGAAGATGGCAGCATCGTTTCCTATATGTGCTTCTTGGTGGTGGTTATTATTATTCCAATTTTTGACACTTGAATGAAATGTGGTATAATTGGGCTTCATAGCTGCTGCTTCAGGCGACATCAATTGCCGTTTTTAAAAATGATGATGGCGTTGAGGGAGACTCTTTTTTTCCTTTTATGTTTTGAAGTTGCCGTACTCTCAGTGCCACTCGTACAATACACGAAAGGGGCATTGTACTCCAGGGAGGGCCTGCAAGGCTGGGGACTGAGCCCACAAAGAAATATGAGACGGAGAAGAAAGGAAATGTAAACATACTGTAGCATGTTGCACTAAAGCTAATCCCAAGATATCCCTTCTTCGTTTTCCTCCCTGGGTTTTCTCACTGATAACTCAAGCATTTCACTTCCTTCCCTGTAGCATGCAGAGTGTGTGACATTACAGGTGTGTGCACGAAAACTCCATTCCCTGCCCTTCTTTGCTTTGTTTCAGTAATCAATTCTGTCAAGACTGAAGGACTTTAAGCTGTCATGAAAGGAAAATCATGCCTTAAACTGTGTTTATTTCTGTTACAAAAAAACACCTCTGCATCTTTTGTTTGTATTGATGGGTATACTGCCGGATTTGGTCGGCTTATTTTGATTGGGGAGGAAAGAAGACTAGACGCTTTAGGTTTTTTCAAAGTTGGACTCAGCAGGGGAAGGGAAAATGGATTCATCATCCTGCTTTTGCATTGAGAAATAATTCTTTGGGAGGTAGAACAAATCTTGAAAAAAATAATGCTGAAAATGCTCTAATGAATAACAAGAGTGAACAAACTTATGGAAGGGGGGGCTGAATCCTCAGTGGCAGATGGATCCCACAGGGTGAGTGTCAAATATCACATCATGCTCCTCTGCTTCATGCTCCTGCTGGCTCCATCGGTACAGGGCTGGCTTTACCCCATCCTGGAGCTGCGTTTTCCTTTCAGCGTACCTAAGGAAACTTCAGTCCCTGGACTGTCCTCACAGCCCATAACCATGGCTGTGTCAGCTGCATTAGGGTCTGGATGGTGATCTGGAGCCCTCCCCCAGAATACCAAACTCCCTGGATGCAGGGTAGACCAGTCTTCTTCAGCTTGGTGCTGCCTGAAGGACAGGTGGGATGGGTGCAGGAGGAAGGAAGAGAAAGGAGTTTAGCCATGTCTCTGTAGCTTTAAAACCAAAATATTTGCATATCTTGAAGGCAGTTTCCCTTCAGACAGACCTAAACCAAAGGTCTGGATCCAAACAGCCCCAAGTGAAGGACCATCTGCACTGTAGTTCTCTTGCAGCCGCTTCGTGGAAAAACTGCCAAAGGATGCCCAGGATGTAACCCTACTGCCAGGTGCCGTCAGCAGCACTGAGCCCTGGGGTAGGATGTCAGGAGGTACTCCTAAAATTAGCAAATGCACCGACTTGCTCAGATCCCTGCGCGAGCTAAATATCTCTCCTGGTGCCCTCAGCCAGCCAAGTTTCCTCTTCTGCAGGGCCCAAGTGTGTGCAGAAAGCCGCAAAAACACTGCTGAGAGAAAAGGAGCATAAAAGGAGAAGAACAGCCTCAGTAGCAGACATGCCAGTTTATAAAGTTACTGCTTGTAAACAGGTGTTTAATCTTCCCCTCCTACACATGCACACATTTGGGCACTGCATATTCGGCAGCAATCCCTCCTCCCGGTGCTCTTACCCTCCGGGATGAGTGCGCAGTGCATGTTGCCCCTTAATCTTCCTTTTTCCTCCTCACCAGCCCCTTCCCTCCAGCCCCCCTCAGGATCTGTTGACACTGGGTGATGCAAGGTAGGACTCATGTCTTGCTTCTTGTCCTCAGTCACGCTGATGGCAGGAAGAGTAGTGCTGGTAGACCTGCTGGCCTTTGATTCTCACCAAAATGACCCACTTGGGTTTCAAAGCTGTACCAACCACTGGGACCTGCTGCTTCTTCCCCTTCGTCTTAGTCTGACCCAGTGGTGTGGGTCCTCTGCAAAAGTCATTGCCAGTGCCTGGCAGAGCAGCACTGGAACTGGTGCTCTTGTGTTGGGGGGTAACACTTGCAATTTCATTGTCTCCAAACATCAATCCCGTTGTAATTTTTAAGCATAGGCGCTTAACTGTTTGTGATTGAGAATCCTAAGGAAACCCAAAATATTCTTTCTAATGAAACCATTGCGGTTAACCTTTAACTCCTTCCAGTTCACAGCATCCTTTACAAGAAAGTGCAGGAAATCGGTAGCTTTCCTAAGCAAAAGCAGTGGCCCTAGCAGCCACGTGTGCCATATCGTGCTGCTGTGCCTGCACTAGCAAGGGCCCCGGGGAAGCAGGTGATGGCACAGAATCGCCATCCTGCGTCACTTTTACCTTACAGTGTGGCTCCTAAGAAATCCTGCAAGCAAAAGGGAGGGTGAAGGTTACTTTCATTGCCAAGCCATTGTTAGGGAAGTATGGGCTAGTCCATAGAGGTGTCCCTAAACCCACTGATTTTGGAGAGCTCATTAGTGTGGTAAGCAGGATTTTGACCTGCTTTGGTATTGTTCTGGTCCTGAAATTTGCTGTTACTTTTGCCGCTCTTACAAGTTAGTGTAAAACTGGTGAGATGTAGAATTAACCTGGTCTCTCGTCAGCCTCAACCTCTGCCTCTGTGCAAACAACCAAAAAGCTCTCCCCCTTTGAATAAGTTTTTCTTTGTTCAGCTTTTCCATGCTTTTGTCTTACATGTTAGAATGTTGGATGGGAGGTCATTCACTAACCATTACACATGGATACAGAAAGTCAGTTTAGGTCTTCTCCTCCTCCCCTCAATTCATTTAAAGTCTCTGCTCTGCCGTAACGCAGCAGAAAACACAGTCCTCAAAGTAAAACAACAAACAAAAAGACACAACACAGAATGTCGTGTATTACTTAGGCAGTGGGTTACTGTGAGTTTTCTCCCTGTTAGCCAGAAGCTGGGAAAGGGGCTAGAAGTTCTTCCACAACCCATAGTTGCAGGAACTTTTCTTCAGCTTTTGCTTCTCCTTAAGGTCCAGCCTTTGCTCTTTTTGAATGCCAGGACAGGGCAGGTCAGAGCAAAGGATGTTCACAGATATCACAAGCTCCATGAATGTGTTACTCACAAGTAGTAACTGTTGTGGTGACAAGGCTGTCCCCAAATGCTACCATGGGTATGGACCATGATTGTCTTAGACAATTATTTAAATCTATACGGTCACTTTCCCTGTCTGTAAAAATGGGCTGACTTTCCTCACAGCATATTTGGAGAGCAAATTAATAATGTCAGGCACTCAAGAGAAAAAGTTTTTCAGTGTGTATTTGCTCTGCAAAACTGTTCAATATTGTTATTATTTATTATGCTATAGACTCATTATTCTCAGCTCCCTTCTGCCAGATGCTGCTTTGAAAGATGGCTAAGTTGCACAAAAATTATGTTCCTTCAGTTTTCTTTGTGGGAAAGTTTTAAATGCGGTGTTGGGGGTGATTGTTTTCATGAGGACACTGCTGTGATAATATGGGTTTGAAAAGCTGGGATCAGGGAAAATAACTTCTAACTTAAAACTCAGATTGCTGTATTGCCAAATTTCTTCTCAAAGAAAAAGCACACATACTTAAGAGTATAAAGAGTCCCTGTATGCTTTCATACCATTTAGATCTTCTGCCTGTCTTGTCTCTTCCTCCACATTGATACGGCAAACATACCAGAGAGGGATGTGAGTAGTCCTGGTTGCTGTTTGTGCATACGGTGTGTGATGTAGCTGGTAGGTACCCGCTTTGCTCCTGCCTTGCTCTCTGCTTCCAGAGCCTTTCCATCTGGTGCAGCTTGCGCTGCGTGCTGCCTCAGGTTTGTGTGAAAGCTACTGCGCAAGCAGAGCCATTGGTTTGGGTAGGTCTGGTGCCAGAGCAATCCTACATAGCACAAGGCCGATTTCCTTGGCTTTCACTTTTTTGCCCCCGGTATTTGTGTGTCAAACTCAACACCTTTCCCAACACTAGCCTCCTCCTCATAATAACAAAGTCTTCAGCACCTCCTCCTCCTCCTCCCTAGCTTTGTCAGCGGGAGCCACGGAGGGAGCTACCGCCGGCAGTATTTACTGTGACAGTGCCAGCTTTGCAAAGAACCCGCTGAGTTGGTGGGGGTGTCTGTGTGTCTGTGTGGCTAAATATAATGGCTTAACTCCTTCTGGGGGAGATTTTACAACTGAGCATCTCTTTAGGAATGCGGGTGGTAACATTGCAGCCTGCACGTCACATCAGCTCCCGTGTTAGGGTCGCTGTGGTGGTGAGGAATTTGGTCTGCTGCAGGTAGCACATGTTGGAGACAGCAAATGACATGCAGGAAGCTTCCCAGGTCTTCCAATTAGTCTGTGTTAATAAGTCTGGAATAAGTAGCGGAGATATTGTTTTCCCTTGCTATCGTAACAAATCTGCTGTAGGCTGCAGTTTGATTTTCCATATGTATCAATTTATAACAGTAAAAATTCCAGGTAATTTGCAGGACCAAATCAGTGAGGTCAGGCCCAGGCCCTGAAGCAGGGCCACATGTATTCCCAGAAGTGATGCTCCCAAACACAGTGAGAGGCTGAGTGACCTTGTCTGAGCTCCAGGATATGGCTGTAGAGAAGATCCTGTGTGTTAGTACCGCCAGGTGCCACGGTTCAAGACGGGGCACTAGAAACCCTCGTTAATCAGCTTGCACCACTGATGTGCAATGTGCTTTCCCAGGCGTTGTATGAAGCACCGTAGGCAGGGAATGGCCTGTTTGAGGCAGAGAATTGGACATGGCGACTGCTTGTTCAGCAAAAGCATGTTAAATCATTGCATTAGTCCTCAGACTTCTCCCTCCTCTCACCTACAGGGCTTATCCTTCTTCCCTGACTGCATGGAGAGATCAGAGTCCTAAACCTGTTCCTCTGAATGGTGTCAGGGTTACTTGAGCAAAGGCCTTCGGTGAAATCTCTGCAGCGAGTGAGACCATTTACATAGAGCAAGCGAGGCTATTTAGGTAGGTGCTAACCTCAAAGCTACTTATTTCTGAGCTCTTTGAGGACTCAGACCTTGCAAGATTCCAAATGTAAGTGGATAAATGGCTTTTGCATATGTAAGTCCAGTGGCCCCTTCATACAGTGACAGAAATGGTCATGGAAAATGGAGACTCTGCCCTACTTTCTTGGAAATAAAATTCTGCATCTTAATCAGTGAATTTCCTGAGTTTATCTACATGCGATGATTTCCTTTTATCTTACAGCATGCCTGTGTGATTCATGAGACTTTTTTACTTCTTTTCCAAAAATGAGGGATATGCAGTGAACTTACCTTTAGAGCTATAACTTCTTTTGAGGGTACTTTTATAAGTTCTAAGCTAAAAAAAAAAAAAAAAAAAAAAAAAAAAAAAAATCAACACCAAACAACGCCCCGCCACACACACTTGTTCTCTTATTATATATTTCTGTTGTGGCCATGGCTGGAGTAGGGATGCAGAGAAAAAGACTGCACCAGGGAGTGCATTGCTCTTGCTTATATGCCAAGTGAACATGACATTATCTTTGAACTTGAAGCCACTTCTTTGAATAACTGCATTTTTTACATGGCACAGCAGTGTATCGCAGCCTATAATAACAATACACCCACAAAGGGAACTTAAAGTTTAACCTGTTATTGAATATGCCTGTTTATTAGGTTTCCTGTGCAGGGATGAAACCTGTGGCTGTCCTTCCCAAAAACGAAGCAAAGGCATTTGCTCTCTTGGGAAATCTGGGCAGCTCTCTGGCCGAGAAGGGGATTAGGGAGAGGGAGGACTTACAAAAGGGGAGGTTTCAACTCAAAACTGAGTATTTTTGAGGCCCAGGGCCTGCAGCAGGTGTGTGTTTGTACCTGGGCAGTGCAAAGGACGTGTGCGAGCAAGGGATGTTCCGGGTTCTTCCTGCTTGGTGGCAGTTGAGTCTGTTCTGGCTTTGAGCTTGGATTATTCTTCCTCCCAACTTCCACACTTCTATGCTTTTGACAGTTTCTGGTGTGATCATCTGTATGAATTCCTTAGAGAGAACCATACAAGTTGAGTCAGAGGACATATATCTTTTGCTCTCTGCTTTTGTGCGCTGAAGGAATATTGCTTTGAAAGTCACACTGTACAACAGCCATTTCAGAGGGTCACTCTCAGCTGCTCTGCAAGAAGAAGAAAGCTTTGCCTTCGACTTAATATAAACCAAGGTTGTTTCTTGAATTAAATTGTTTAATCCCTTTTTTGTTTGTTTTTTGAGAGAGAGAAAAGTCCTTTTCTTAAGTTTAGAAATAAGGAGGCAGAAATTCTGTTTTTTTGTTGTCATTGTTGCTGATTTTTTTTTGGATATGAATTTCTTTAGTCTGTTCGTTTTGCTTTCTTAACTACTCTGTGTCTATGCTTCCTTTTTGTGGTTTGGGGATAGCACTTACTTGTCTCTGTAAGGTTTTAGGAGATGTGACATAGTGTTACTTATAAAGTATTCTGTTGAATAAATATCAGTTGTATAAATGCAGTGTAATCTCCAAATAGCTCTGTATTCTTAACTTGGCATTACCCCTAATTTTTGCAGGTGAAGATGGCTTTTCCTTTTTAATAGTAGTCCTTTGCATTTCACACGGTGAGCTGTGTTTTTGCTCTTTAAGGGAAATTGCCTAGAATTCACAAACCAGAGTTGAATGGTAAAGAAAAAAGGGGCAGAAAAATTACCAAGAATGGAAAGGCTGACCAAACGGGCCAGCTCTATGCAGCTCTATGTGCTTTGCTTTCACATTTCAATCACGAGTCACTCTGTGGTCCTCCTTTCCCAACAAGCTGACTGAGGCAGAGAGAAGAAAAGTAACTCTGATCACATAATAAGCTGGAACTCGAACAGGAATCCAATTAGCTCTTTTGTTTTAATGTTAAAACTACATTGCCTTGACCTCAGCCCACAGGTAGTGTTAATGTCCATGGCTATTGTCAGGCAGTTGTATGAATGTGTTACAAAATTAAATAATGTGGCATTGTGCTGCATGACTAGCACTTACGTGCTAAATTATCACAGCTCTCCCTGACCTTGGCAGCATCATAGGGTTCATATTTTCAGAAAGATGAATTGTTCTCAGAACAATTTCTTCAGTGTTTTAACCACACACATTTTTCTTTAACCTTATGGACACACAGTTTTTACCTCCTTGTACTGTCACAATTTTAAAAACACTGGTCCCAATACAATGCCAACTGAAGTCAATAAAAGGACTCTTAGTGACTTCTGAGCACTTTGAGTACTTTGCACTCAAATGAAACTACAGGATTTGGGCCTAAAATAGGAGAAAAAGATGTGATGTATGTCTTTATAGATGTTAGGAGAAAATCTTGTAGTTGGGTGTTAGAGTCCTTTGCCACTGTTTTGCAGGGTCTGAGGGCAGGGTGCAGTGACTCTCTTTCAAGACCATCTCATAGTATTTGTTAAGGGATATCAAGGCTTGCTCATAGTTCAGTCGGACAGCGGGAATAAAGGGGAAGTTTGCATATTTTCTCAAATTAAGACCATACCCAGAATGACTTTTGTGGAACCAGAGTTAGTGGGTAGAGGTAGAGACCCCCTTTATGCTGCCTGCTGCTAACTGCTACTGATGGTACGACTCCCCAGACAACACAGTAAGTCAAACTTTGCACTGGGTGACTGGAACCACTCATTGCTCATAACTTCATCCCTCATAACTTTGACACCAGGGTAAAGGACAACTCATGCATTTCAAACCACCTGGTGGGCTTTTGTGCAGTACTCAGAGTGCTTCTCCTTGCGGGAGATTTATTACTGGTAGCAGGTACCAAAGCCCTACAGGCATCAGGAGTGTCAATACTAGTGGAGTAAAATTTGCAGCAGCTGCTCTATCACAAATTTTCCATGAATCAAGCAGTCCTTTGGGCTATCCTGGAACTAAGGGCTCACTTTTATGCTGCGTAATGTTTGTAGCAAGCATGTTTTGGTTCTGTTGTATAATGTACAAAAAAGAAAAGCATCTTTGATTTGTTCTGATTACTTACTTTGTCCAAAGTTTGGTCATCCATATTCAAAATTGCCTTGTACTAGAACTGCATGGGCAAGCCGTATTCTGAAAGAAGATAATTTGCAGACCAGCTGCCCCTTTTGGGCTCTGGTTCGCCTACAGAGGGTAGGGGGTAAGAGTTCCTGTTTATCCAAGGGGGCCGTCTTTCCAATGCTTTATCCCCTATTTTTTCATAGGCCCAGCTGAAATGTACAAAATAGGGCACATAGGTGCTAAGGAATCAAATATGTTCTCTGCACTGTCTACATCCAAGTTGTGACTAAATGATGAAAGGCTAGGCCACTTTTTCAACCAGGTGTTTTCTTTCTTTTTTTTTTTTTCTTTTTTTTTTTACAGATTGTGTATTTAAATTATGGAAATCATACATATTGAGAATAATTTATAGGCATATATATTTACTTTTTTTTAGTGAAGGGATATAAGCTGTCAGCTTGGATTCAGTAGTAACACATGTGGTTTAAGAAACTCATGTCCTAATAGGAAGTTAGGCTGTTACTGTTCATTATAGGGCTTCCTACACATTCCTTTGAAGCATCTCCTGTTGGCCACTGTCAAAATCAGAATGGATCATTGGTCTGACCCAGTGTAGTAATCCCTAGGTTTATGTCTTTGTTAATTAAAAACTGCTTTTGACTGGTCGTCTCATGAACAGAGAGATAAAATAGAAGAATCAAGTCATTTAAACAAATTATTAATACTTCATTAAAAACAGAGAAAAGGAGTGGAAAATGAAGACATAGTTGTAGCCTTTCCTTGAAGATAGTTTTCCAGTGCAGTGTAACATAAACAGATTAACTGCAGTGTTTATTCAGTGTGAAAAAGCAGTTCCAAGAGCCTCAGGTGCTTGCCAAGTCCATAATTGTACCTCCTTAAATACTTTCATTACGTGGAAGTACAATAAGAGAAGCAGAGACACATGCTTTCCATTTTCTTGTCAACAAAACACCTCCAAGAAATTAAACTCTATTTTCTCCAGAAATTTGCAGTGTTTTTCTCCTGCCCCCATCTTGAAGAGCAGGGGAAGAAAGCCTTGGAGATGGTGGCAGAGCAGCCTCCTTGTTAGAGAGATTTCTACATACAGAAAGACAGGGACTGAAGTGAAAGCGTGAGAGTGACTTTATTCTTAAAGTTTCATTAAATTGCAGAGACCATTAAATGTTGCAGCATTTAAACACAGGTCTACATTTGGTTTCCCATCAATACATAGAAAATAAAAGAGAGGCCATGCAGCATTTCATGATGTTGCTGTCATCACAGCAGAGGAAGTTTGAATCAGTTCAGACATCCTTTAGTCCCCCGTTATTGCAAAACTATCAGTCATCATATGTTGTGCTAATGACCTCTAATGACTTAGCTACCACAACAGTTTTGTACTCCACTGTTAATTTTCCATCTTCCCATTGACGGTCCCATGTTGGCTGTGATCAAAAACTGTCTGTACCCATCATCAGCTTTCAGCCTCTCCCCAAAGCTATTCAATACTGCCCCCAAACTATCCAACTCTTCCACATTTCCTACCCTCTTATTTCTGTGGTTCTTAGCCTAATTAGATTTCTCCTCAAAATGGTGGTGGCTGTATTGCTGTGCCCTGTTGGTGGCCTCTTGGTTAAGGTAGCTGCAAGACCCCAAGGTCATTGCAGTGCATAGCTGTGAGGGCCAGAAGAGACGGTTCGGTTAGCTCTAGACTATCCCCGGCAAGATGGGGTATATTATTTCAGTCATTTATTGCAGTATTGAACCCAGAGATTGTGCTCGTCATGAGCATGGTATATTCTGGAGTGGCATGGATTTTAGCTTGAATATATCTCTGATAATATTTTCTTCCCATTGCTGATGACCTTATAACGTTTTAAAATGTGAATTCTCAGGGCAATCCAGCTGTTTAGCTTATGTGACACCTATTTCTAGCAGACGCTGAGCTGCCATCTCTTTTTAGACAGGTGAGAAACAGTTTGACATCACCTGCGTTAGCTGTGATGCTGCTGCAGAGCTGAGCGTAGTTTCTTCTGGTCTCTGCTAAATCGTTAACCCTCAGTGAGCCTCATGGTCATTAGCATAACTCTCAACTATCAAACAGTGCACTGTGGCTCTCCTCTTCTGACTTTGCTTTCTGGTTTAATTAACTGAGAAAAAGAAAAGTAAGAATGCTCCCATAGCAGGAGCAAATTCCTTGTCCTAATGGCTGGTGAGGAGCTGTTGTTCTGCCCTTCCCCTCAGCTACCAAGGGAAATATTAATTTGGAATAAAGAGATCCTTCTAAACGCATAAAGTTAAGATTAGATATCATCAAATGCCCACAGGTTATCTGTGGATAAGTCTTGCCATAATCTGATCTTCAGCCCTATCCAGGCTTTACTGTTTGAAGAATATAATATGGACAGAAATTTAGGGTGCAGGGTTTTGTGGTTTAAGCCATGCCTTAGTCAAAGGAAATGGGATGTTTCTGTGTTTCTCCCTTCTGCGTGTCCACTATGTATAGACTAACCCTATTCTTTGGGGAAAGCTGGGGGGTAAGAGTTCTTCTTACTACTAGTCAAAGAAAAAAAAAAAAAAAAAAAAAAAGAAAAAAGAAAAAAAAAACAAGAAAAGAAGGAAAGAAAAAGTAAACTTCTGTTGCAGAAATTGCATCTGAACACAGGTATAACTATCTCAAGTGTGAACAAGCCTGTACAGTTACATGAAATTTGCTCTTGAGAAAGAAAGACATGCTCTGAATATTTTATTTATTCCTCTCATATCCCTTTATGTCTCAAGCCCTGATTGTATATCTAAAAGGAAGTTCCCTCATCTTTTTTAAGAAAGGTTATGATGTGCCGTGTTGTCTCTCTCCAACTAGTCTCGCATTGCTCTAACCCGCCGTAATGAAAAGCGGAGCGCTCTCTGTGCTCAGTGGTAGGTGAAAGAATGATATCTACCCGATGATTCCAGAAAGGATCCATTATATTGTCATACAGTGCTTGGGTAGGTGCCAAACAATGCACACCTGAAATCTTAAAATTCCTTCTTCCTTCTCCCTGGGGGGGAGAGGTCTTTTTCTTAGAGGAGCTCAGCTCGGAAGCAGCCCTGACGGGTTAGCGGAGATCCCCCTTCCCTCGCACCCCCCGTCGGGATACGCTCCAGCCGCGGACAAGGGGATATGGAGTGTGGGAAGACACTTACCAGCTTTATTTCCCTGCATCCAACAGGCCTTTTTTAAGGGCATAAGCGTGCCTGTTCTTCCACGTGAGTTTAATAGCATGCCTGTAGATCACATCCCTCTCTGTCACAAAGAAATCATTTGGTCCTGCTGTGTAATTAATACACGTGTACAGCGTGGCAAACGTTTTCCTGTAGACTGCTTATTTTGCCTGTAAATTACAGGAAATCCTATACAATACACCTGGGAGCCCTGCAGTTGGAAATTAGAATACAAACTGTCCCCACCTCCTCCTCCTTGCCTGCTTACCACTCAGATTTTGAAACTCCCTTTTCTTTAGGTGCCTAATAAATTCTGATAGGGACAAACTCACTTCCTTCTCTGTAGCTAAGAGCTAATACTGTTTTTAATTCCAGAATAAAAGCAGTTTATGGCTCACTGAATTACTACAAAGGGATGAAACTGCAAGGACGTTTCCAGTTATGGGCTGACTTATGACACACATGCAACATACACATTTGTAATAAAATCCCTATAGTTTAAGGTATATTGGCAGTAAAATCAATGGCCAAGCCTCAGTTCTGTGTGATGTCACACCTCTATGAGCCCTGAGATAGCATTAAAATAGCAACAGCTGTTACTTACGTAGACACAGAGACTTTTTAAAGGGAGGCTTCATATTTTCCTTTTCCTTGATGGTACTGTGTATTTTTGGTGTGGACCAATGTATAAGGGACCTCAAGGGAGGCAGTAGGGAGGGTGGGGCCGGCCTCTTCTCAGTGGTGGCCAGCAACAGGACTGGAGGAAACGGCCACAAACTGAAGCACTAAAAATTCCACAAGAACTTAAAGAAAAATGTCTTGACAGTGAGGGCGACAGAGCCCTGGAACAGGTTGCCAAGAGAGGTTGTGGAATCTCCTTCTCTGGAGATCTATAACACCTCCTTGGACACAGCCCTGTGCCACGTGCTCTAGGTGACCCTGTGTGTGCAGGAGGGTTGGACTAAATGATCTCTAAAGGTCCCTTCCAACCTTAATGATCCTGTAATTCTATGAATTGCATCTGCTGGGTAGAGAGCATGAGCGTAGAACAAGTTCACGTAAGGAAGACCTGTTGCCTTCAGTGGCAGCAGGTCAGATCCTGCTCTCGGGTTCAGTGGGATAAATGTTGTCTAAACCAAGACTCTAATTCTCCCAATACTCTCTTCTGGAAGCATTAACACATTAGGTTTTGTATTCAGCCTTCCTGTGGAACAGGCCTTGTAGGTTTTCTTAGTTAAGCATAGCTGGCAGATCTGGGCGAGGAAGCTGTAAGAGAAGAGCCAAAAAATGAAGTATTGCTAGTTGAACCCAACTGGGTTTTCTTTACTGATGTATTTCTAACCTCCCTGCATCAAAGGTGCCCTTCCAGCCCAGGACACTTCAATAAGGTATTATTCACCGGGTTTGAATAATAGTTAGTACACACACAGGAGCTCAGCTCCTTGGGAAGGTAGGATTTTCGGTGACTTGGCTTCATCAGTATTTCTGATTAAGAAAATCAGAAACAACAAATGCTGTTGCTTTGTAAAGCTTCTGATGTGCTGGCCTCATTGGAAGCTTTTACTATAAAGCCATGATGTCACCATGGAGGAAAATGATGTCAGCACTGTAAAAGAATAAAATAAAACTTGTTAAAATTCCTTTTCACATGTAGAAGTTTCTATTTTCCGTTGAACAGAAAATGCTCTGTTCTTTTCCCTATGACCTTCACCTTCTTTATAAGTACCCCTCCCAAGAGCACTAAGAGTACACAGGAACTACCATTCCCCTTCTTCCTGGGGGAATATAGCTACCTTTTATTACTAGAGCAAGTTCTTTCTTTAATGGTTTTGCAGTAAAAGTTAAAAAAAAAGTGTGTGAGAGAGAAGAAGAAAGTGGCCTTTTTAACTACTACAAGAGGTATTAAATAGCCAGCCAGCCTCTGGAATCGCTTCATGTTTTCCATGGAGCTGGGTAAGGAGTGCTATGGAGGTTTTTTTTTTTGGGGGGGGGGTAAAGTTTATTGGAACTTCACAGTAGGACTACAAAAATGTGGAGTCTCTGATTGTTTTTATTTAATAAAACTCAAGGTTCCTGGCTCTACCTCTATTTAATATCTTATTGCCCCTTAAATTTTCTCCAGGATTCGGTTCTGTTTTCCAAAAGTCGTTCACATGAATGTTGTTTTGTCTTAATCTGCAGAGCACTAAGTACCTCTAGGATTTACTCAGCTCTGTGAAACTGTGCAGCTTCTTACAGGGTCTCCTGATGAAGTTGTGGGTGGCTCATATGTCTTTCTTATAGATTACTTGTCCAAAACCCAGAGAAATCAAAAAAGAGTGTGCAACACCCGCAATTATAGATCCAATCTTACTATATATCTGCACGTTTGAGTCAGACTGCTTTTACCATAACTGATACTAGCAAAAAGGTAAACCCTCATTCAAGTTTCAATTTCTCCCCTTCTCCAAAAAAATTATGTAGTCACTAGCTTTGCATTTTTGGACTGTTTCCATCCTTTTACATGACAATAGCTCTCACCAGGGGTGAGCAAAGCAATACAGATGAAATGACTCAAGCTCCTATTAGGTTTAAACCAGGTCTGTTTTTAGCAGTTTAAAAAGTTTGTTTAACTTCAGCCTGTTCCTTTTTTTTTTTTCTTCCTGGCTATCTCTCTCATATGAGTGTCTACTGCTGGAAGCAGGAATATGGAAAGGAGATGGGTGATGAAGGCTAGAAGTGCAGACGTAAGCCAAATCTTATGATCATAAGCCAGATCTCATAATGTTTTCAAGTTTTGCATGTCCAAGAGTTCCAGATAAACACTGATATTTCTTGTGCTCGTCTGAATCAAATTACAAACATTTTGGTCTGTTCTTTGCTAATTCCTAGTTCTTTTGGTAATGCTGAAAAATGAACTTACGCTTAGTCATAGTTTGCTCTAGGCTTGCTTGCTCTGCTAGAATCCTTATTTGGAACATGGGCTTAACAGAACTCTTCTTTAGAAAGCTGGCTGACTCAAACTTACTGCTTCCCCAGCACCAAGGCACCTCCAGTGTGTAATGTGGGGAGTTCTGATCCCAGAATTAGAGCCAGGCCTAGCTCCACGTGGCACCTAAAGCCCTCTTGCACGCAGTGAATACAGTTCATCGACGTCTACTCAAGGACAAACACAGCCCAGTTCATTATGAACACGAGAAATGTTCCCACCAAGATGGAACCAAGGTTTGCACCTTGACAACAGACCAGGCAGCTTCCCAAGCTGCCTCCCAGGGCCCCCAGCTTTGACCAGACTCTCTTGATGAAAGATGACTTTTGCACAACCGCTGATCTGCTTCCCAGCTGGGCAGGCCTGCCCTGCCTGCCTGTCTCAGGTTGCTGGTGAGGCTGCAGAGTCAACCTCTGTACAACTGGCCTCTCTTCCTGTCCTTTGCAGGGATGCCCCTGTAGCTGGCGGGGGCCTGTGCCCTCCAGATAAAGACATCTGTTATCACTGGTCCGGAAAATAACCAAGCGCGGCTTCCTCCGAGACTGACGGTGCTCGGCCTGATGTGTCACTGAGCGTTGAATCCAGTCCTGATTTAGAGCTGCCGTTGGAAGGGAGACAGCCTTCGTGTGTTCATTTGAGGAAGAGAAATTAGCAGTTAATGACAAAAAAAAGCCTGGGACTCAACATGCATTTGTTAAAGGGTGTTTTACTGTTTGGTAAACCTTGTTCTCCCACAGTTTGTTAGGCAAAATTTTTAGACAGAGATTCTTTTATGGTGCTGTGGACATCAGATTAAAGGGCAAGTAAAACAAATATTTTTTCTGCATGTTACTGGTTAGATGATCTTGCTTAAAAAATACTTTTATCATCTAGTTATTTTTGTAACTAACCTAGAAATGCCAGAGGCTCCACAAGCTTGGTAGTTGTTTTGCTATGTGCAAGAATCATGATAGGAGTGGATATTCCCAACCTCGCACAACTCTAATTAAGAGTAATTCTCAGTAATGGACTTCGGCTGCAGGCTAAATAAATACCATTCCTGAATATTTTTTTTCTTAAATCATGTAGAATTGTGTTAACTCAAACTCTCACATCTTCTTCTAAATTGAATCCAGCTCAGTGTTCTCCAAAGTGTATCCTTGTGTGCATGTTGCTGAAGTGCATCTGCTAGCAGCAGTGTGGTTAAGGACATGTCTGTATTTTCTAACAAGTCTTTTGTTCCAAGGGTCATGTATTGACTGGCCCACAGAAGCTGTCTTTGGGTTTAAACATGACATGCAAAGCTGCTGTAGAAATAAGTTCTTTGTTTTACCAACTGAAAAATAACTGTATATGTAGTCCCTTTTTAGGTATGGACATCTACTGTAGCTGTTAACATTTCAGCCAGGGTACAGGATATACACATTCATCCATTCAAACTAGTACATTCATACTAATGCATGTAATGTATTTAAATATTTACATCACTCTGTCACTTTCAGAGGACTTGAATTTGTCGGTCCTAACTTAATATTTCCTCAGACAAGCTTCTTTTTTGGATTTAATGGATAATGTCTAAAGTAGGGGAAGAGTTAGAATGATTGAAGTCTTCCAATTTTTATTGAAAGAACTAAAATGAATGGCCAGAGAAGGGAGGGACAGACCATCTCCACAGACCCCTCAAGATTACAGAGCACTGTTGTTACTTTTCACCTTCTTTCCTAGTTTGCCCCCTTCTCTGTACCTTTTTAAAGCTTTTCTTCATTTAAAAAGCCTTTCTTCATTGTTTTATATATTTGACCCTTTTCTGTTCATTCTCTTTTCTATTCTTTCTCCGTCTTTTATCTTTCTATTTATTCTGCATCTGTCTCGTCTGCCTTTCTTAGACATTCTTAATCCATCTTCCCTCAAAATTTCTCTAAAATTTCTGCCTTTAGCATCTTTCCTTCCTGTCAAATTCTGCTTAGTCATCAAGTTCCTCCTCCTTCATATCACGGATCCAGCTTTGTAGATAAATTCTTCTGCCCTCTTCTAGCTCTTCCTTATCTCTTCTCCCTTTTTCTCTGTTGCCCTTTCCTACCCGTCTCATCATCTGCATCTCATGCCACACTCCCTTCACCGTTGTATCTCATTTTATCTCATTTTGCCTGCTGTGGTAGCGTTGTGAGGTCCCAGTGATCCAGGCCTCCTCAGTAGTTCTTCTTGTGTGGTGACTCCTCAGTAATGTGTGCTTTCCTTGTGAAGTCCAGGGGAGTAACAGGAGAGGGGAGACAGACAGGATAAGGGCTGAAATGATTTGATTTTTTCAGTTAAAACATGTAGATGCATTATAATTCCACCATTCAGCTGCTGAGCACCCGTGAAGGACCTATATCGAATTCACACATTGCAGTAAGTTCCCAGCCAAGCATGGGGAAACTAGCAAGGACCATGACGTAGGTGGAGGAGGCCAGAAAGGAAGGAGAGCAATGTCAGCTTTTGCTTTGCAAAGTAGACATGCCAAAGGCAAGGAATGGAGGAGGAGGATGACTAATCTTGCCAAACAGGAGAGGACAAATCCACCAGGAAATTAACAGCTTTCTCAGGTTTCTGGCAGTTATTGCCAATAATGGAGGGGAAAAATGCAGAGAAGAATAAAGGAACTCAAGTCTCAAGTGTGCTTAGCAAAGGATTCCCAGGGAAAAAAAAAAAAAAAAAGAGAGAGACAGAGACTGGGGTCAGGTTTTCCAATGCATAGGCAATGAGTTCCCCCCTACAGTTCTGCAGATGCACAAGTTGCATTGCAGCCATACGCATAGGCAATCCTGCTTTTGTACGTACCAGCCTAATGCTAGCCAAATGCAGACTGCCTGTGGATATTTAGCAACCCTAGTGTCTCCACTTGCATTTTACCATTCACTATCTTGCTATCTCTGAAAACTCTGGCGCTAGATTTTGCTCCCCAAAGCCTGTGTCTGTTGTGCTCTTTCAGAGGAACAAGTCCAAGGGGACAGTTGTCTTCTGAGGAGGTTCCAACAGTGCAGCAGAATTGTCTGGGGACATACAACTTGCCTTAACTGGACAGTGCAATGCCATCCACAGTCCTATGGGTCCTCTATGAAAAGCAGACCATTTCTAGTTGAGAGGCTGCCAAACGATGCATCTGGAGTTAGATACACAGACCAAATCAGGCCTTACCAGCCTCCCAGACTGGGGCTGAGTACAGCAGGGAAGTCAGCATGTCTTTGTCTCGATTTTCCTTGCACACGTAACATAACCGCAGCAAAAGTTTCAACCTAGCCCCTTTGTATCAAGGCTGGAAATTTTACATCTATGCCTCAGGCAGAGCGAGGAGCTGTAGAACAACAGGGGTCTCATGTATATGCCTGAATGCCAGACGTGACAAGAGGATGCTAAGGATGCTGCTTAAACTGTAGCTGAAAACTTCCATGCTTTAGTGAGTTCAAGTCAAACATTGGCTGCTATTTGATCAGAAGGTAGATTGTTTTTTATTATTATTATGTTTTTAATATGGTTTAATTATATTAAAATTATATTGGGGGTTCAGTAACCAGTGGCTTGAAAATTAACTGAATTATGAAAGCTGAAATGTTGCTAGCAGCATCAGTTAATGACAAGGTCGCCACCACTGTCATATTCAAAAGAAATGTCACACTTGAATGAGGCTGAGATGGCTGCACTGTCCCATGGTTCCAGGTAGAGAAAATGAAGCAAGGGCTCCTTGGGTACTGTTTTATCCCATGTTTGAATCTGATGCATTCTTTTTTCATCTCATTTTGGTTCTGCTGTGTTCCCTCAACATATGGAGTCCCTAGATATTAAGCTGTAACATGGAAACTTTGGGGGTTGGGAATTACGGATCATGAATAGATTGAAAAGTCCCACTAAGTGCTCCCTTGGGTGGTTTCTGTAAAGATTAATTTTGTTGTTTCTGCCTTTTACAAAAATCAAATAAGTCTAGAATTATTTTTGTCTTACAGGCTATTATAGGGATCAGACATTTAGCATGCCCTGTACACCAGCACAGAAATGAATAGAGATGCATCTCAGGAACTGATTCAAAAAGGTGTTGTTAATTGAAAAGAGGAAGTTTAAGACATCTTGTTGTAAATGAGAAAAAAAATAAACTGTTAAATCCTTGAAGTTTGCACACTATTTAATTTAAAGCAGAGATTTTATGATTTAGTGTAAATCAAACTAGAAGATAATGATATTGCATTTGACCCTGGGCAAGTGAAGTCAGTGAGAGCAGGGCTAGTCCAGGGATGGAGTGAGTAATGGAGGAGATTACTCAGAGCCTGCTTTCTTGTTTGATCCTGTTGTATGAGCTACACCAAAAGGCTGAAATAAAGCAGTACTAGATTTGTATGCTTTGCCTTGATAAAATGAGTAGGGCATGTTTAGGAAAAGAAGAGTCCTTTCAGCTCTGAAGCCATATTTTGAACCAAAAGATCACCTAACATAATTAGGGCAGGGATCTTGTTGGGAACAAACTGAACAGTAACGCAGCTGGATGAAGGTGCAGTAACTCTTCAGCACAAAAGCCAACAAGTTGCTCTCACTGGCCATTTAAGTTACCAGCAGATAGGTGGTAATAACTTCCCGGAAGGCAGTAACTTGTTGGTCCATGTCAGCTATTTGCACATCGGCACCAAGCAGTATCCATAAGCAGTCTCAAGCCAACATGTCACAGGACCTGCATATTGTTCCTGCCACTACCCACAGGACTGGCTGCTTGTAAGGAAAGAGAAGGTCTGAGAGCCACTTTCCTAACTTTGTCTTAAAAGGAAAAGCATCTTCCTACAGAGTCAGGGAGCGTGAGTTTAGAGAGGATGGAGATACGAGGGGCCAGTAGGGACTCCAGCAGACATTTAGGTAGAATTGCTCAAGTTCACGGCACTATTGCTCCATTGCTATTTACTGGTCTGAGCTGATTTCCGTTGTCCAGCATTGGCTGGAAGAACAGAAACGGCCCAACAGACTTCACTGTGCAGTGTCCAGATGGATTTACAATCAGAATTTTTTCTACTGGAAATTCCAGCAAGTCTGATGATGGCCTTTGTTAGGAGAGAGTTTTCTTTTTTAACACAAGTAATAATAATTGAAAAAGGAGATCAGTTCTTTTTCTTAGTGCTGTGTTTGACCTACGCTGGTGCTAATCTGCGTGAGCACAGGATGGAGAACATGATAACCCTCCTTAGAAGCACTTCCTATAGATAGGTGTTTCCGCAGTGGTTATCTCCTTTGCTCATGGTACACATTTTCAAGCCTCGTGCTGTTGCTGGGGTTAGAGCTGAGGGGTTGTTTGCAACCTTTCCCGTACTGTGTAGTACCTCTCCAAACTGGGAATACTTCAGAAACTCATGTCTTCATAAGTATGCCAAGATTTATTTCCATGTGCATTTATTGCCACTGTTTTACCAGTATCTGCACTGAGAGATGGGAGGGTCATGATGGTTAGAGATCTTGTGCTGTAGAAAATGAGCCAGGCAACATAATAAAATTGAAGCTTACTCTGGCAGTATTTAGTAACAGTAGTAATAATAGCAATAAAAACAACTATTATTATTATTATTTATCTAATAATCTCTAATAATTATTATTGTTATTATTCTTTTTGTCAATCAATTATTGCAGCACATTATTGCATGACATCTAAGGCTGGATAGAACGATTTCATTTACTCTTTATACAAACTATTTATGTGATGGTTAGATGTTCATGAATGCATCCCACAGATCTGACGATATCAGTCTAACATGTTAGAAAACACACGTTCGTTTCTTTAATTGCAACTCCACAGTGGAGGAGAGATGGGAGTGTTTCTCATGGGTTTGTAAGCTCCAGCATTTAAACATGTTGGCATTTCTTTCATCAGACAAATGCATTTACAACTGTGGCTATCTTTTCAGTTGCTACCCACTTACTTACCAATTTTTGTTAAGAGCTGTAGTTCCAGCTTTATCTCGATTTTCACTGAGCTTTTCCAAGCAGGAGCTATTGCTGTAAGCTGAGAAGTGTTAGAAGCTGCCCCTTGTAGGATAACAAAGTGCATCCTCAGGTAAAGAATTTGGAAGACTTGGGCTCATAAATTGTTTTTATCTGAACTCTCCAGTCCACACAAACCAATATTTTTTCATGTTCAGTTACTCTCCAGACAGGTATATGGTTGCAGTTCTCAGGCTTATAAAGGAAACGTAGTATGCAGTGCGCAGAAAAGGGATATAACAGAGGCAAGCAAATCCAAACCACGTGTGTAAGTGTGCGTGTGTGTGCAGGTGTAAGTGTGCGTGTCTGCTGAGATATTTATTTGTCTCTGAACTTGTGTTTTTTTCACCGGGGCGGGTTGGAGGGGAGTTCAAATATGGTCAAATCACAACGTGAAATGTGGAAGGTGAGCTTGACTTCAGCCGTAAGTAGGATGTACGCGTCTGGCAATTGCCAAATACATCAGAGAGCTTTCTCTGCTTGAAATCAGCTCTCTTCTCCTTAATGGACAGGGAGCAAGAAATCATGATAAGAACCCCTTCCACTCCTGAGTTTTTATGGGTAGTCTCTCCATAGTTAATAAATGAGTTGGGCTTGATGGAAGCGAGCTACAGCACTGTGGTTTCCAGTCCGCTTGGGGCCCAGGGCTGCATTCTTCATGCTCCCTCGACTCCCCTTGAACTGAATGGGAGGTGTGGGTGAACAAGATCAGACCCCGCGTCTGCAGGCACTGAAGCCACATGCAGCCTCCGGTGACCTCCCTCACTTTCCGCAAACACTAAATTCATTGCTAGCTTAAAAAAAAGTGAGGCACTTCAGCTTCTTCTCAGAATAGAGAGAAACAATAGGGCACACTGTAGTGAGTTCCAAGTCTTTTATCTTTCTACAGATTCAACCACAGTATTGATTCTTTATTGACCTAAACTGTCCTAAGCGTGGCTGTGGTTTTTTCTCATATAGTCTATGGGAGAGTTAAGGCAGCTACTACTTTAATATTGATTTTTGTGAAAAAGGTGCAGGAAAGGGGGCAATTTGTGTCTGCAGTTGCTCTTCACTATAAAAGATACCATTGTTAGGAGCTTATAGCATTATATCAAGGGTCTTAATCTGTAGCAATCTTTTTTTACAACTTAGAAATAGGCTTGGGCAAATGTGTTATTGGTGTTAATGATATTTTGAGGTGAAGAAAATTTGTCAGCCTTTCTAAGTAAAATGCTCAGCTTAACCATTTGAGGACTTGACAGGTTTGTTACATCTGTTTGCAGGAATTATGTCTTTTGTTCTCCTGGAAAAAAAAAAGAAAAAAAGAATGTCCATTTGAATAAACAGTGATAATAATGTTATCTGAATAAATCTTTAATAAATTGAAATTATTACTGCAGGCTTAAATAAGCAGCAAGTTTTGACAAGGAGGGCATTATCATCTAATTATACTTACTTTATGAAAGAGAGGGGCAAGGGCCAACCTCTGAGCCGTCTCAGCTACAGTAATAGAGTGATCCCCTCTGCAGACTAAAGAAGGAGCCATCAGACAACAATAAAACACAGCCAGGGTGCTGAAAATTGCGACTGAACCCCTGATTCACAGAGATACGGAGATCTCCAGGATCTTAATTGTTATGAAGCTAGCGGAGCAGTATGACAAGTGTGAGGCGGAACAGACTGTGCTGAGCAGAGGAGAGAATTCTGTGCCCGATATTTTACAGTATTCCTGAAGGTTTCTTTAATTATCAATTAGTCACTACTGTATATTAGCTTCCTATTGGCTAAGTACCCTGGATAAGGGTCTGTATCAGCATTTGCAAACAGGTGTAAAGATATAACTGATATGCAAATTATCTTCTTCCTATGGGCACCTGGTTTGCTAAGAACACTTAAGAAATTCCAATAAGACACCTGCTAGCTAGTTTATTGGTGTGTGTCACATGTATTCTGCCATTAGTCTGATCTGCTCTGTTGAATTATAGAGAGCTATTGAAACATGTTGCTTTTTTCATACACATCACAAAAAAAAAAAACAAAAACAACAACAAAAAAAAACTAGGTAAACAACTAACTGGAGAAAAGCAAAAGTATTCACATGCACTCCCCATGTGTTATGTGTGAACTGGTACATATGGTATTCCTCTAATACCTGCTATTTAATTTTTTTTTTTCCTTACAGAGAATCAATAAACAGAGCAAAATCATTGTCTGCTAATGTTCATAATCTCCCTGAACATTTGATTTGTTTGGCAAATAGGGTTGACTTGTTTAAAAGCTCCACTAACTGCATTTATTTCACAGAAGGGAAAAAAAAAAAGCTTGTAATAATCTGCCAGAATTAACAAACTAACATAATTCTTGCTTTGCTTAGATTAATTATTGAATTTGGAAGTACACTTTCTGCAAATCAAGTCTCTTGTTTATGTACACATAGTTTTGCATTGCATATATATAATATTATATTTAGGAACTGTTAATCTTGGCCTTCTCCTGCATACGCTTATGATATATGTTTATTCATAGGCATATGAGGACATATGATTTTTTTTTTCTCATTAGAATCCTGTCTCTTTTAGCATTCAGGGTATTTTAAGGATGGAGTGACATTGCCTATAGAGAAGGGTCTTGCCTTTGACACAAAAATCAGTGGCTCCTCCTTTACAGGAGGAGCGTCTCAATCGCCCTGCAGAGCTGAAAAAAAATAGGAGGCTTGAGCAGGTAATAAGAGCAACCAATCCTCCCCAAGAGCTCAGAAAGAAGCACTTGCTCGGTGGGAAGAGCCCCTGGGCATAAGGAATGCAAAGCACCAGGTGGTGGTTCTGGAGCTGTTCAAAGCAAGACAGCAAATATGTGGATAAAGTAATGACATTACTCTACTTGGTCTTTTAAAAATGGCCCAACATCTCTCGTGAGGTGTCGGACAGGTCGGTTTGCGCAAAGACGCTTAGGTTTAGTGATGTTCTGCGCAAAGGAAACGGCCCTACAGCACGTGGGTCCCCCACCTTCGTTAGGGAGGGCTCGCCAGCAGGACGAGCCGAGGAACGTGGCGCGCGTGGCTGCTCGCTGAAATCCCCGCTATGGTTATTTCACATGCCCTCTTCCTCTTGTCAGAACAGAGGTGGGAGCAGCAGTTGCCAGTTGATACCTTTCCCAGAGAATCGCTGCTCACCAGGAGAAATGGGAAAAGGTTTCTTCTTGATGCTAAAGTGTAGTCTTCTTCGCTCCCTGTGTTTGCTTCCCATGAATATGTTACCCCTCCTCGGTCCCACACTGCTCTTGGAAGGAAGGCTGAAAATAGAGACAACACGTGCGATCACGTGCTGAGAATGTAGCTGGGTTTTCTTCTGCTCTTTTTCCTTTCAGAAGGGCCAAGAAGACTTTTGCCCCTGCACATGGGCTTGGACTGGCCATTCTTAGCTTAAGTGATGAAGATTTGGTAAAACTGTGCATGGAAAGGTCCTTAAAAGAGATGATCAGGTGTATTCCACTGCAGTGATTTAGGATGCCCTCCAGTGATTATACACTAAGTGTAAATTTGCCTAGGTGTTGCTGCGCTAATGGCCCCTCGTGCTTATTTTATCATTTTGTATATAATTCCATACAAGGTGCCAACACATAACACATATAACTTCATGTCTTCTCTCATTCATGCCAGCAAGCTGAACAAGCGGAGTGAGATTACAGCAAACAAGAGGTAAATCGCTAAAGATTTGAAAAGTCCAAAAAACACCCCAAGTGCAATAGAGAATGTGAGAAAAGAGAAGCTCTCAACAAGAAGAAGAATGCCCAGAGCACAAAGTTATATCCCCCTCAATATAAATACTTACAGACAAAAATGAGTCACTATGGTGAGTCAGAGAGAGGAGGTTTTATTTACACCCTACAACTTGGAAATAACATTTCCACTGATTCTGTTCTGATCGGCAATTGTGGATATAAGAAAAAGGCAGTTAACACTTCTGCATGAATCAAATTTTTAAAAATCACTCCGCCCTTCAATCAGAACTGTTTTCTCACTTATGTGAATTAACCTACAGAACTGGCACATGAAGTAATTTGTTTCAGTATCTATTACTGAATATGTTTTGGCCTGGATCCATAAACGCGTTCAGGAGCCCAAGTTGCACTGAAATCACTGAACAGAGAGAGAGAGAGAGAGAGAGAAGTGTTATGCCTGGTTACTACAAGGAAATATCACACATTGCTCTTTTCTCTGGATGAATTTCAGGCTATGAATCCACCGTCATCTATGGACCAGGCTTTGCAACTGTGCAGTGGCTCTTCCTGGAGCGTGAGGGAAGGCATTTGAGCCCAAAGCAGATTTGCCATCTGAACCCAAGCGCAGACAGCCGCAGTTCTTCTCCACCTCGTCCTGGAGTTCTCTCTCTAAGGAGCTGTCTCGCATACCCTTACGCGCATGCCTAAGATCAGCTGCGTTCATTTAAGTGGGCAATCAGAATTTTAATTGCATGCTAAATCAGGACACTTGATATGAAGCTCAGACCATCCAGCTCAACTGTCCAGGCATTTATGAAATCTGATTCTCTTGGGTGCTTTTATGTGGGACATCGCGGTGCGCGTAGGCTGTCAGGGAAGCAAAGCTGCTGGAAGGGAACTGGGACGTAACGTGCCTGAAAGCTATCATGGGGCAGAACAGCCCAGTGTAAAATATACGTTTACTCTGAGAGGAGAATAGAACCAAAATGTATTTATTTCTGACAAAAACAGATACATTTCTGGCAGGAAAAAAAAATTCTTTGTGAACTTTTTCCTCTAGCAAAACATCTCATCTGCTGGAAAATGTTTTGATGGACATTTTGCTGTCATCCTTATCAGGTGTTCGTACCTTACAGCTCCCATCTGATAACAGCAATTTTTTATGTTGGCCAATCCAGCTGTGTTTGAGTAGATGATCTACAGGTGGTGAAGCCTCCTCCTCATTTCCTGCCTAGTCTACTCCCCTGTAAGAGAGTCTGCTGATGAATTTGTTGTTTGAAATTGTAGCATGGGGGATTTCACACGTTCATTGAAGGAATAGGACTTTTTTTGTTGTTGTTGTTCTACATATGGATGCCTGACAATTTTTTTTTTTTTTCTAAACAAAATATGATGTTTGGGGCAAACATTTCAGATGCCAAATGGTAAAGAATGGGTGAAAAGGTGTGATGTCTACACACAGAGCCAGTCTACAAAATGGGTAGTCATGAAAATGGCCAAAGTAAACACGACACTGTTGAAACTGTCTTCGCCCCCCACAATCCTCATGTGTGGGTTTATATATGCCAGCAAAGCCAAGTTAACCTTAATTGTGTGCTGTTTAACTTGGCTATAAGTGGCCAAGCCTTTTTGTAACTTGGCTCTGATTGTAGGTATCACACCTTTCGATTACTGACCTTTCTTGTCTAAATTGTTTTTTTAATACATTTTTAAATATTTCTGATCTTGTTTAATTTCCTAGGGCTTTTTACTGTACAAAGTATTACAGAAATTATTTCTTATGATAGAAAGACATATTTTAATAGGAATGTCTTAAATGTCTTAAATTCTCAATGGCTACACAGGTCAGTGGTATTTAAAGCTTGATTTTTTTTTTTTTTTTTTTTGTGAAGAGTGTAGTGCTAGAAAAATGCACTGAAATTTGATGTACTGTTTTGTCTGTGCATTCCTTGGCAAAAGGAACAGGAATGCAACATTGCTGCAATTCCTAATTAAAAGAAAAAAAAAAAAACTGTAATAACCGAAAAATATTTTTTCATATTTTTCTTTCAGCATCATATTACTTAATAATGGCTTTAATATGTCAACAGTTTATTACCATGAACCACTGAAATTTTGAGAAGATAAAGTGTTTCTCTGAAGGTGGAATATTAAAAATGTGCCCTATTTAATTGACTTTTCTGACAGTTTTATCTGCACATGTTTCCAGTGTGTGTAATGGAAGTATTATAATTGCTGGTTAACAGAAGATTTTTATGTGTTTTGTAGATTCGGTAACTCAAGGTGTGATGTTATCCACAGTAGCAGTGGCACACGCAATCTTGGGACTTGGCCCAGTTCTTACAAAATTCAATTGAAGGGCTTCTGTTGACATTGGTGGATCAGGTCTTCTGTGAGGAGAGTGAGGAATAATTATTTCCGGTATGCCGGGTGTCTCATCAGGAATTATGTGGGGGTGAGTCAGTTTGTTCTGGTGGTTAATTTTGCACCTGAGTTTCCATTAAAACTTCGGTTCAGTCTCATACTGTGAAATCCTCAGAAATGCCACACTGGACTAAAGGGAGTAAGTTTTCTTATCCTGTGAGATACAGGTTAGGTGGGCTTGGAACAATTCCCACTAAAGCAGGGGACAGTATTACAAAATCTACTACCATTTGTACTAATTAGCAACTTTGCTTGACAGCCTCTGGTGAGTAACTCATTACTGTCTATTTGTGTGCTTGGCTTATAAATCCCCAAACAGCCAGACTGTGTGCACTGTTGTAGCACAATATTGTTGTGGTATAAGACCTTTTTCTTGAGCATTAGCGCATCCCCTCCTTTCTCCATACGTTGTGCTTGAAGTATAAGTAGGTCAGTGGCATGGAGACACAGCCCTTGAGTAAGAAGGGCTTCCAATATTTCTTTTTTTGTTGTTTTTCCCTCTTTTGGTCTTGCAGTAGAAATGAATAAAATCTGTTAGTTTCTGGCACCATTCTTGCTGATGCTGCTTGTTTGTCAGTGCATTTTAAATTTTCTCTGATTCGACCTTCACCCTTGCTTGTGGGCATGATAGCACATATTTTAGCATGCTATTTTTTCTTCGCTCCGTATCTAAGTTTGTTCGGCCTGTTGGAGTTCTGAAGTACACAATTCAACAAGAATGTTCTTTTTCAGTTTCTGTGGGTAGAGCTTGCTATGCAGTGATTTTTTTTTTTCCCCACATCCTTTATCATGGGCTATGCCTTTTCCATATGGTAATGAATCATTCCCCTAGGAGGAGTATCATTTGCTCAATTCAGTGGACTTCTCATAATGCAAATGCATGCCTGCCTTTCACCTATCATCTTGATTTTAGTTTTCCTGCAGTTTATTGGCTTCAGTATATATTTTCTTTGTGATCTGTTGCGAAAGCTTCTTTTCCTAGGTCTACATCTCAGTCTATACTGAAGTTTGTTCTGCCCTCATGTCGTACCTGCACTTGCTGCCTTTCTCTGGATGTATCGCCCACATATCCAATTTATTCATTTCCACCATTCGCTCTCATGGTGCCATTTAGTATCTATCTTGAGCCTCTAATCTGGTTTATTTTGTTTTTTTTATTCCAGCTTGTCTGTTTAGAAGCAAAAGTGCTGTCAGGACTTTGTCCAGTGAAACTGTTGCTGTGTATCTAATGTAACAAAGAGAACAAGGATGAGCAAACATCTCTTAAGCATGGGCTTTGATGACAATGCACAAAAGGAAATAATTCTCAGGTCTACACGGCAGATTATGCTTTTTATTTATATGGTGATTTGATGATAGGGATGTGCTGAAATGAAAGTATGTCTTTTCTTCAGTATTATTTGTCTTGTTTAAATAAGCCTGTGCATACGAGCTGAGATGTGCTGAAGGTTAAATGAGCAAATTACAATCTAGGACTCCTGTGTTACTTGCTTTATTTCTGATTCATTTCAAGACTTTGAACCAGTTACTTCAATATTGCTTAGCTGTGGTTTCTCTTGTTTCCAAAACAAGCCGCATGTTTTTACCTGCTTTATTGCCTGCTTGGCAAGATGGATCCTACTTCATTACACTTAAGAAATCCTACCACTGGCATCCGTGGGAGCAGGTTTTGGCGCCCTGTGAATCGCATTTAATAAATGCCTGTAAACTACTTAAAAGTCCTGGGATGAAAGAGGCATTATTATTAATAAACTGTTTCAATGTTTTAAAAATAATTCAAGACTGGCACTAGATTCTTGAAAATAACAAGTGGCAGAGATTTTCTTTAAAGATCTCCCCATAGGTTTGGCTAGATGGGTTTCTAATGAGCAGGTCTCTCATTTCTGGGATGTTCTGTGTCTCCCTGCCACAGTTATTCATGTGCAAGTCCTAGAGCCAAAGCCTGCCTTTAGACACATGTTTGCTTCTCCCATTGGCTTTCTTGAAAGCTGCATGCATTTTTCCTAAACCATCATTTGGCCCGCAGTTGTACTGTGGTCATATTTGTCTGTCCAAAATGACTGTGGCTCTCCATTTATAATCTTGTAATTTGTAATCTTTATTGAGATACTGCTGTGGTTTTTCTTTCATTACTGGCATCTTGTTGTAATATTGATTTTTTTTTTTTTTTTTTTTTTTTTTTTTTTTTTTTTTTTTTTTTTTTTTTTTTTTTTTTTTTAGTGAAATGGAACTGCTTTGCTTTCTTTAGTATACTTTCCAAGGCTAGGAGTCTATTCCGTACACTGTATGGTAACTGATTTCTGTGATCTGGTTTACACGTTTTGGCTGTTTAAAAGTATATATTTTTGCTTAATCTGTCTGTGAAGTCCCAGTCACTATGGTATCCAGGCACTGAATTATAGCCCCCTTCTGAGTGTTTTCTTCTTGTAACAATGCTAACTTCATCTTTGAGCGGGTGACCCAGTCATGGTCATCTTTTGTAAACAGTTTCTTCTCTACCTATTGATTTTGTTCTAACATGAGTGACCACCTGCAGTTTCAGACTGGCAGAGACAATAACTGTTATATATGCATCCACATATGCATGCACACACCTCGTACACCTGCTCGCAGAGTGGACATCTACTTCTGCCATTTAATTCTCATTGTGAGTTATCCAGCCTGGGCTGGTGGTGCAAGGCTCAAGGCACCACAGAGGACACTGTGCGTGAATTTTGGGAAATTGAGTAGTGTTTATCAATGCAAGGAGCTACTTAGAGATCCTGTGCTAAGTGGGAGGTTGTTGGTCTGCGAAACAGCTAGACGGTGAATTAGAGAGGTTTCTGGCTCCTCTCCACCTCCCATCGTACTGGCTTGAGGAGATTTCATGGGGGCCCTCGCAATAGCCCTGTGTAGCCTCAGCACTTCAGGAGTCTCTTTCCTGATCCACCCACTGACTCCGTTAAGGCAGAAATACAGAAACCCGTTTGTGAAGCAAGTCCTCGGAAAGACATTGGAGAATTTAAGTGCAGAAATATCTTGCCTATCGCATGGGGCAGTTCCAGACTGATGCAGAGTCCTCAGGGGAACTCCGAGCACTCAGTACTTCTAAGAATCAGGACATTGTTTAGTCATTTGAGAGGATTTAAAGGCCTAAATTTTGGCACCCATTTCTGTCAGTTTTAGCCTTAAACTTTGCAGAACTTTTTTGGCACAGCTGTTGTAATTCCCATATGAAGCTCCTTCAGCTCTCTCCATAATTAGCCCCTTGCCTTATATGCCTTCTCCACAACAACATAAAAGCACCATGTATATATATGGAGAAGGAAATTCTCAGCAAACTCTGGGATATTTTGCATGCAACTAGCAAATGCTGGGTGCCAATAGCTTTAGCCATCTCCATGTTACTGGGTGGGCTCGTGCCGTGACAAACGAACAGGCTCCTTTTTGGAAGAGGCAATCCCAACCGTGATAGTTGAGAACCACCCGTGTTTCTTGGTGAGGAGGACTGAGCCCTCTCAGCGTTGATGATGTCCCTCTATAAACACTGCCTAGGAACACAGGTGTCCACTGCCTGCTTTCTTGCCCCTTCCTTTGCAGTATGAGATCTCTGTACCATGTGTGCCAGATGGTTTTCTTGAAAGCATCAAGCCAGTCGTTGCTGTGTTGTTAGGTTAACAGACCTGCACGAGGAAGTGGTTCACGGACTACAAATTTATTGTCAATTTTGGTATGCTTAAGACAGGCAGTAATTTCAGTTTTCACTGCCATTAGCTAATAATAGTAATTAATTAGTAAATCATACCGTTGGGATCTCAGGGTGAACTAACGGGGAAAATGTAAATTAAAAAAAAAAAAAAGAAAAAAGGCCACTAATGTTTCTGAGTTTTCTGACACAATTGAGGGTTATTCCTGTCCCATCTCTCCAAACTGAATTTCTGAAGAACAACTTATATCGCCCACAGCGCTGTCTGGGAAGTATTTGACGCAAAATGAGATGCTACACCAAAAATTGTCAGAAAGGTGCGAGGAAATGAACGGAAAAGCAGCCGAGAGTTGTGCTCGCTGCGCTGGCAGTTGGAGGAACAGAGCTGAAATCTACACTGTGAGAAGTTTCAGCCTTTCCCCTGCCAATGCTGAAAGACTTTTTCTCAAGTTAGGAGTCTGATGTGAGACTTCCCAGTGCCAGCTGCTGCCCTGTGTTCCCTTCCATGCCTCTGATCTTGACATTTGCTATTAACGATCTAAAGGTCTGAGCTCTATTATGAGGAACTGCTGACTACATGAAATCTAAGTTCACATTTTTCCTCCTTTTTTCAGGATCTGTGATGCTGCAAGCCTCACTTAATGCCATGGGGTTGGTCTGTTTGTTTGCTCTTTCCATGATTTTACTGCCTTCCCAATGAGGAAGTTTTGGATACAGGGGAAGAAAACAGTAAGATAAATTCAGGGCTTTCAATCCAAGGTCATTCTGAGCCCTTTATCTGGCCAAAAAAACAGACAGAGGAGAAAAGAATTAAAAAATGTGAATTAGGCTGAGTCATTTTCACTATGAATTGTTTGCAGCTGTCAGAATCAGATCTACATAGTTCAGTATGGCTCAATTTCCTTTCTGAGTTAATAGCACATTGAACAAACATACTATACTAGATTCTTTTCTTCTTTCCAATAACCTTACGGCAAATCTGCATTGCCAGTATAAAAATGTCTCTATTAGCTTAGGCTATTTATAGAACATCAGAGGGCTTGAAAGATAGTTAAAAATTAATCGATTACCATCAAATAACAGACACTAAAGCTCAGTGTATGAAATGCCTTCCCCCAGTGAATAAATTAATAGCAGGAGGAGGAATCTGAGATTCTGCAGGCCAGGCTCGATTTAACCTCTCTAGTGCAGCTCCTCAGCACTTGGAAGTATACGGTTCAGGTCCTACTTCGGTGGTTGATCCTGGTTTCTGAGGATGAAGGAGAGGAGGATGAAGGCTCCCTGCTTTGCAGGGAGGGCAGAAATGGTTTAGGTGTCCAGCCTCATCTGCAGTATCTTATGTGCCTCTGAACAGATCAGCCCTTGGGACCTAATACCTGCTGCTGGGGGGTTCCTCTCCTGTCCAAAGGCAGCACTGGGAGAGTCGCACATGGAAATGACCCTTTCTGCAGTCTCCTTTTCATGATTTTTCTTTTCTGTTGAAATAGTTAAGAACAATGGTGGTGAAGTGGCACCACCTGTGTGTGGAAGGTAAGAAACTTGGGTTTATAAATTGTCAAGATGCTTCTCTAACGATGCTGCTCTGGCCTTTCTTCTCTGTGGTTGCAATCATGTCAGGGTTTGTAAAGAGAGATGAAATATTTTATTAAACCGACTCAGATAACTAAGGGGGAAAAAAAAAGTGTATATGCTTTCACAGAGATAAGTTATTCTTCAGGTCTGAAAGAAAGCAAAAGAAGAACTTAGTTTAAAGACTGCTATTTCTAATTTCTCAAGAAGCGCTTGTGTACCCTAAAGCAAGTTGATTTCTTCTAAGAATATCAGTGGGTCTGATAAAAGATACTGCCTTTCCCAATGCAATTTGTACTTCTTTTTACGATGGTGCTGCACCAAGGAACAGGTTTGGCAGTGGGCAGAGCTACCTGCTCTAGGTTTATCACTTGCAGCCACTGCAGGATTGCACAGCACAGGACACCTCTGGTGATGCATTGACCTGTCCGCACAGACTGGCTTGGTGTAGGTCAGGGATACAGATATTTCTGTGAATTTGGGGTATATCTAGATCTGGGATAGCTGGCTCTCTTTCCTTTTAGAGAAGGTGGCTGATGAATATGATGGCCCTCTGATTTTAGACATCCCCTGTGGGGAAGAAAGGAATCTGATTAAGTAAAGAACTGCTTCTAAGACAGGATGGCGAGTTTAACATCTGCCCCTGTTGATTGCTGACAGACTGCAACACACGGCTTACCGTGTGAGGTGTCTCCAAGAAGTCCTTATTTCCTCTTTTATTGTCAAATATGCACATTTCCAAGCAAAGGTGACATTTTTGTATGTCAAAACAAAGGTAGAACTGCATAGCCTTTGAAACATCAAACTCAGATGGAATATGAGGATTTGGCATGGCATAATTTGGGCTTTAATAATGCCTTTGGGGGGAAAGGGATGGAAGAAAGATTAGGCAGATCAGAGCTTTAAAAGTAATAGATCATGCATTAAACAGCTCTAATTCTTAAATACTTGAAGGGTTTCATAAAGCCATTTTTTTCAAGTGCAAACTCTCTCCCACTTTGGGCTGTTGCATCTAGACTTCCCAAGTTTTTAAACAGAGCTTGTTGTAGCCGAAAATCTTCAGGACCTTCCATAATGCAGTCATCTTGCCCTGACAATATGTATGCAGCAGGCATGGCTAAAAAGACCCCGCAAGGAGTACATGTGCATATGCACACACTTTCATTCAAGTTGCATATTGTATTATTTTAGGTACCCATCAAATGTGATTTAAAGCTGAAAAAGAGAGACTTTTTCCGTTCAGTTACATTTTCTGTAGTGATACAGATTTAGAAAGACTGGATTTAAATGAAGGTACTACTAGATTAAAAAAAAAAAATCAATTCTGGTGTTATAAGATACTGATGGCTAGATTTCAAGGTGAATTTTATCTAAAACTGAAATATTGACTAAGGCAGCATTAATTTTTTGTTCTGTTTTCTTTCTTGAAAAGTAACTTTTTTTACTGCACTACACTCTATCCTTACCACAATCTTAAAATAATTTGTCACACACATTTATTTTAAATATGAGAATGCTATTTTTAACACATCGGTGCAAAGCAGCACGTTTTATCGTAGCTTTTAAATGGTATAAATAGATCTCTGTAATAAAATCAATATCATAGGATAAATATTCTGAGCTGGAATAATAAAATACTAATAATTTTGCCCATAGTAATCACTTTTAGCATGGCTGTGCCTTTCCATAGTGTGATTTTTTTGATATGTGTTTAATAGAAATTGAGGTAAGTTCCAGAAGCTAACATCATAGCCTGGGACACGGTGACCAACATGAATAAAATAGCCAAGAGCAGTATGTGAGCACAACATAAAGGACGGATATCAGTAAGATACAGAAATCTGAAAATAGATAATTAGTCATTAAGATAATGTGGAAGTGGAGGATAATATATGGCTTTATGGAAATAATATTAAGTATCTCCTTCCGATAATTTTCTCCCAGGTTATTTAAAAATCAAAAGTGCTAAATATGACAATTTTAGCTAGTTATATACCTGTTCCCTGGTGTTTTCTCCTGTTCCTGACTGAGCTCAGGCTGTGCAATGCTTATTTGTAGGCCTGGACCAGGTGGTGCAATGCCTTTGTTTATTCACAGGACAGTGGTTATTTTGTTTATTCATAGTGCAGTGGTTATTCATAATCTAGGTTACAGGAGGAACAAGTGGCACCAGAGCCCGTGCACCCCAGCACGCTGGGCCTCTGCCCATCTAGCTGATAATGTGCTGAGAAGGATCCCAATGACTCGTTTTACAACCAAGTTATCATTTATCCTACTAACAAAAGCAGTTCAACTCTGGTTATGTAGGTTATACAGTAATAAAAGTTCAAGTATCCATAAAATTGCCATTGAACTGTAAATTAATGCGAGGTAAAGTTGTTGCCCAAGGGAATGGCCAAGCTTCAGAAAGGTGTGTCCTAAATTAATTAATGCCGAGTTCATCTCTGACTAGGAAAAGAATGGGTTTATTGTTGTCTTTGGTTGTTGAGCTCCAGGTTTTGTTTTCAAGCAGCAATTACCTTTGTCATCTCTGCTCATTTAAACATGCCTTTGTGAAATCGGATCTAAAAGAACGGTAAAATTTATGAATGAGATGGCCTCTTTTTTTCCTTCTTTCATTTTTTATTTCTTCATCTCTCTGAATGGGTCGAGGCAGCCTGTGCCTGCACCACTCAGGTAACTTGCACCTGTCAGCAGCTCCCTTCTCACTTAAGTAAAGACATAACGTTTTTATACTTCACGGTTGCTGATTTCCCTGAGCATCATGGTTCAGCTTTCTTCTCTCTTACCTCACCTTAAAAACCTTTTGGTTAATTTTTTTAACAACAATCGGGGAAAAAAAAAAAAAAAAAAAGTTGTTACTTATTAGTAGGTCATCTTTAATTACTATGAATGAGGATTAATAATTCTCTTGCTCCTGGTTCCACGTGAGGCTGCTGTGTGTTTTGAAGTTGGGTAAAGTGACAGTCGGTGTCTCCAGAGCTGCGTGTTGCAGTCTGGCCTGCAGAACCCCTGCAAGCGCCCTGTGACGGACCCAGTCCTGCTAGGCTGCCTGATGAGGGCTGAGGCAGCCGCACCACTGGTGGTAGCAAATTCAAAAATAGTGAAAATATTTTCTGATTCCTTTTCTGCTTTCCCCCCCTTCATTTTTTTTTTCCATACAGAAGTAATTCTCCGTACTTTTCCTGACTCCTTCCTCTCCTTTCTTAGCACAATACCACCTTAGATACCATTTTTTCTTAACATCTCTTCTTTCCATTTAGCCTTTTCTTTTTTCTTTTTTTTCTTTTTTTTTTTTCTCTTTTAAACTCCTGTTCTTTTCCTCCGTTTCTTTCTCTTTCCAGTCTCTATTTAGCTCTTCTACCTCACAGATTGTCTCTCTGCTTGGTTCTCTTTTTTCCAGCACTTACTATATTCCTCGTGTTTTTGCAACTCTAATGCGAGCTTGTCTGCCAAAGAATAAACTTCTATTTATGGAAAATATATGCAGCTATATGCGCTGCTAAAACATCTTCAGATTGTTTGCTCACAGTAGTCCTGCACAGACAGCACGACACTGTTAACACAATAACTGAACAGTTACCAGCATATTTACCAAAATTAGAGCCAAATGGCATGTAAGCACACACCTATGCAATTACACAGCTTCTGTAATGTGCACACGTGGGTTCAGGTTCATCCATCTGGATCTATCTTAAATTAACTAGCCTTCTTTTCTCCTCCACCAGTGCAGTCTGGTTTTATAGGGGAACATTCTAGGGACTAATCCTTACAATATAATTACTCTGCTCTTCCAAATACTCTTCACTTTGTCCAGGAAGGGATAACAATTAGTCATGCCCTATGGCAGAGGCCAATGGAAATTCCTGAATTGTTCTTCTAACTGTGCATGTCTTAAGCTAGTCTGATTTGGGTCTTAAACTGGCATTTACAGAATGAACAGTTTTTATTTCTACCTCCAAATTACTTTGTTCTGGTGAGGAAAAATGATGGCCAAAAAAAGCTTGTTTCTCTTCTTCTTTATTGGTGGTTAGACTCATGCTCTGTATTCGTGTACTTGTGCACCCTAATGTTAGGAGGTCTTCTTAAAAGCAGAACTGTGTTTATGAATGCAAATGAATAGATTGCTAAGAACCAGCTGTGGAGTCTCAGCTAGTTTAGTGAAAGCTGCATTCAAGACGTAAAAGAGCAGAAGAATAATTTAGAATTCCTAAGAATTGAAGTCTACTGTTGGTTTACACCACTCCTCATCTCCACTGAGCCCATGCTCTGCAATGGTTTGGGTATTCAGTCTTCTTGTGCAAGTTATTCCATTGTCAGGTCAAATTATAACTTTAGATCACTCTAAGTTTGAAGTTCTGAGCCTGAGTTACTATAAGATGATTTCTTGAGACATTTGTTATATATATATATCTATATATATATATATATATAAAAGTATACTGGTATGTTTTCATCTTTTGCCTCCAGATTAGCATCCTAAAGCAGTACCATCCCAGTTATGATACCTTCTAAAAAATCCTTAGTTTTTCAGCATTGTTTCTTATTGAAGTACAGTAAATGAAGGGGGAGAATTTCAAAGGCACAGAGGGTAGTTCTTCCTCTGAAAGTCGATGAAAGTTGTGTCTAATTCCCATTTGTGCCTTTGAAAACACACATGCCCCTGCTTTGCCCATGGCTTTAAATCTCATGTGCACACAAGCACAAGCGCCCTGTTCCTATTCAACCTTCCACATACACAATTTAATTTCCTTTCAGTGTCACAAACTTTCTACAGTAGCTGAAATATGTCAGGGATGTTTTCATCAAATTGCTGAGACTAGGTTCTTCAGCTCCCACTATGCACTTCTGGGGTGATCAGATCATGATGTTAGTAGAGTCGCATAAGAGCTTATTAGCAGCTGTTGCAGACACTTTCTCTGTGCTCTAAAAACAACAAGGAGAACAACAACTCAGCTGGGAAGAGCATATGCAATAGCCTTTTAATCATTGCTTCAACTCACCATGTCATGATGCGTAAGCTTTCTCATCAATGAGGATAGGAATACAAAAGCAGAGAACTTCTTAAATATTTCAAACACCTGCATCTTGTGAAACAAAATTATGCTACCAGATTTAATAAAAAATAGGAAGGAAGAAAGAAAAAAAAATCTTCTGGATCAAAGTGTCTCCATATCAGGAAATGAAGGACAGGAACAAAAATATCCTCCTCCTCCATCTCCACCTCTCCTTTTCCCACCTCAAACTTGATGATAGAATTCTGTAATCTGACAACCCCCTGCAAAATGATAGCTGGGTATTTACAAAGCATGCTTTTCTGTGTAAGTCTGCAATTTCAAATCCCCCCCAACATGAGCCATTTCAAAGCTGGTTGGGCTCTGCCTTCTTTCCGTTGCTATCTGTGCTGCCCAGCTTTGCTCTCCCCCTTTATCTGCGGCCGGTGCGGAGCCAAGACTAGTGGCCACACAGAGGGGTATATAGGCAGCTGTGGGAGACCAATGCCAAGCTTCAGATTCTGTTTATTCAGCGGTGGCAGGGAAGTCGCTCGCTGGTCACTAGGCTGGAGATGTGCCTGCAGGCCTGGCGTGGGATAAGCCTGCTGCTCAGCTGTCCTGCTTCTCTGCAGCCCGCTTCGTTGCAGTCACAGTGATGAATTTGTTTCCTTTCCCAGTAAGTCAGACAATAAGGACATTGCTAAATCTTTTACGGAGCCCAAAGGCAGGGCTCGTGGTTTGTATTTGCTATGATTTGTATGAGCGCCGGGTTGCCCCTTGACTCCAAAGGACCAGGGCTGCAACCTTGGGTGCTGTATCGTTGGCAGCCGGAGAAGAGGAAGGTAAAACTGGCCAGCAGATGTCTCTCAGAATATTTCTTTTCAGATGCTATTCACCCAACTCTCTCTCCTGAACTCCCAGAAACAGGGTTTGATGGGTTATGAGAATTGCTGTATCCTACTTCTCTGCCTGTTGTCTGCAAATAATACAGCCCCAAATATTTAGCTTTGTAGTACTGGGATTTTTCAGCCACCACCTAAATTAAGGGGATGTTTCAGGAAGATAAAAGAAATGGCAAGTAAAGGTAGCTCCTTTGTGTCTTCAGAACATTTTGCAATTACCTGTGGCCATTGAGAGAATGACACAATGACGCTTGTGGGGGTGTACAATATTTTATAGCATCTTTGCTTGGGAAAAGTACTAATATTGCAGGGATTCTACCTCGGTTGGCATGGGAGAATTGATATATGGCAGGAAAAATATTCCGTTTGCTGGTGCAGACTGTGTCAACGTGTGGCAAATCTGTTAATCAAGCTGTACCTGCCGAGCTGTGCTGGCATATTTTTCCTTGAGTAGACTTGGCCAGAGTTTGAGCTCTTTTCTGTAGCTATGTATTATCCTGCCTATTTAGACAGAGAAACTGCAGCAGTGAGGATAAGTGGTTGCTCATGGCACTGAAGGAATTAGTTTTAGAGGTGGAAATGGAAGGCTGGAGTCCCCTGTTCCCAGTCATGTTCACACCAGACCATTGCATTTTGGCTTGGATGGGGTTTAAAGCTCACCACTTAGGTCATATAGAAAATGTGCACACGATTATCATTTACAGGAGCTCTCCATTGGCATGATCCATGTCTTTGAGAATGCAATAGTCCATCACCAATCCAATCATCTTTCTGTGACTGAGGGGTTTATGCAATTATAAAAAAGTAGATGATTTGAATGTTCTATCCCTCTTGTGGAATTATGTTTGGACTTTATCCGAAGAGACAGGGAAAGGATTTTGTTTGTTTTGTTTGATCATTTCTTATCACAGAACTTTGTTTGACTCAAACCACAATGATACAAGCATTCAAACACCACCTTCAGATGTAATATTGATTTATAAAACAGCAGTGCACAGCTGCTAAGCTTCACTGTTGCATACAGAAGGTCTTCAATTCCCAACAAATTACTGGCATTTCTACCTATTTACAAATTAATGTTTCCTGTGAACCTTGTGCATTTCTTATTATTCCTGCGTGCTTTCTTCAGTTTCTGCTTAGAAACTCTGTGTGAGTGTGTATTATGCAGCGATAGGGCAGCTTTGGAGCATCAGTTAAATTGGAGTTAAATAAAAAAAAAAAAATCTAGATCAACTTTTATCCTTAGGCAAGTTATGCACCGAGTGAAATTAAACCACTATATGTACTTGTAGATTGAAGAATCAGAGGTGGAGGATGGGTCAGAAACACTAAGATCAAAGTTTTTCTTCTTTGAAAAAAATCCCTTTGAAAAGCCCCCATGCCACCTATTCTGCTTGTTAATGTTTTGACTGGAAGTGTCTGGCAGTGTCATCATCATCAGAATATTTTTAAAGACCTTTTTTTTTTTTTTCCTTTGGAGCTGACTCTAATAGCAAAGCAATGGATCCTTAGCAGCCTGTATTATATGTCTCTTAAGGGAATATTTTTGTTAATTGCAAATATTTGATTGACAAACATGGGATGCAATTAGTAGGCAGGCACAGTAGGAATGTGCAGTGAACTGGATCTCTGAACCAACAGATCTCAACTCTCTCAGCTTGATCTGAAATAGGCTAGAGCATTTAAACCATATGTTTCCCTCAAACTTTTTCTTTCCTCTGAAAATTCCTTATTTCCCTCAACTAACCTTCTTTCACACTCTGCACCAAGGGAGCTAATTCATCTACTATGATCACGTCAAATAAAGACAGAAAATTCTACACAAGCTTCAGACTTATGCTGCTTTTTGACCGTGGCAGTAAAAATTAATGTGGACAAGACTATACATGCCAGTTGTGCCTTACAAAAGCCCTAGGTGAAAGAGAATACAATCTAATTTAACTTTAGACATTTTGAGCTTAATGGTCTATTTAAACAACCTGGTACCATCTGACTACATTTATCAATTATATTTCTTTTTATTTATACAGAGCACTGTCTTTCTGGGGAGGCTATAATTAAAACTTATCTAGATAAATTGTGCTCAGGTTCTGTAGCATGAGAAGGAATTCAAAGGATTTCTGTGTTTCTAGTGTTCTTTTTCATAAAAAAAATGCTCTTAAATCTTTAAAGGGAAGTATATTTTAATAATTAGAATAATGCGATTACAATACTTCTTAGAATTGCAGTTAATAATCACCGAAAAGAAACATGGTGCTGCCTGTAGATTAAAGGGTTGACACCCCAGGAAAATCAGTTGTGTGTGTGTCCTGCAGATGCCATGGCCGTTTTCCCAAGAGGAGAGGGTGCTTCTCCTTCCCTGTCCCATACAAGGGTCATCAGGATGATGAAACCTGGCTCCATGCACAGCTGAGGGTTCCGTCATCGTCATCACCATCATCATTTCACCATCGGCTCTCCTGGTTTTCCAGCTGAGTCTCTTGTTGGGAGGTCATGGTCATCTCGGTGGCATCGGAGCGGGTCATCCCTGCTGCGGGCAGCGGCGGCAGCCCGGGGGCGGCAGCCCGGGGCTGCGGGTGGCCTCGTTTGCCCTGCGGGGAAGCTCGTTTGCCACGGCATGCAGTGCTGCGGCAGGAAGCTATTTTTTACAGCTAAGTGGCAATAGCATTTCTTTTCAGGTTTTAAGGAGTGCAGAATGGATTTGGAAACTTTTTCCAGCCTGAGGAGTGATGCTTAGCATGGAGAGAAGAGGCAGGACGTAGGCCCACCCTGTCGCCTTAGCATCGTAGTGAGTTTTATTGTAGTCTGAGGGAAATGAAGAGGTCACTCTCGCCCCGCTATTATTTTTGTATGACACGAACCAATCTTACCATAACCTAATTTTATTCATGGAAGTCCCAAGGCCCTTGGAGATCTCTGGCAGTACTCATATGAGTAACATGAGTTTATATGTACCTACATCATCACACTCCATTAGAGCATGCATATTTATAAAATCACATGAAGGGGCTAATGAAGCTTTGCTCATTTCAGAAGGGCCCAATCCGGAAACATCTACTCCTACTGGGGACTGCTCATGTGATTAAGGCTGACTCACATAAGTGTTGCAAGATCCAGCCTTTAATTTGCAAATCCCAATAACGGGATGTGTTAATCAGACACTTCATCAGTGGAAAGAGTGCTAGATCTGTAGTAGCTGTATGGAAGGCTAAAAATGTAAGCTCGATTTCTTAAAAACTTCCTTAGAGTTTTGTCCTTAGAAGGGAAAATGTTATTTCAGTGCTGTCTACATTTTGAATGTAGAATTTCAAATTTGTTTTAAGTAGCCCCACAGAACTCACAAAAAGATGATCTTCCTCCAAAGGTGTGATTCTGTAATATTTTATGGCATGTATTTGTAGCCCTCCTACTGCTGCAGTATTTAACATGCGCACTTAAAAAACTCTCATTTCAGCAGGTGTGATAGTGTTATTACATAAAGACACTTCATGAAGGTCCATTGCAAAGCTACAGTAGTTAAAATAGACCTTCCTGATGCACAACTTTTGTGCGGCGGAGATGTTTGAAATGCTGGTTCCGGTCCATGCTTGGCCTTCTAAAGGTTGAGGACTATCCCCTGAAGATAATTCTTTTTTCACACTGAAGTAGTTGTTGTGTCTCCCCGTTTAAGTGCTTGACAGAAAATGTCCACAGTTAGACGGCACATAATGTGTACTGTCAGTTTGTAAAATCTCTCTATGTGACTGTGTTGAAAGAGAGACTTTTGTCTCAGGTTTTCTGCTCACAGCCTCACCATTTACATTTTACTGTTTTGTCATGTTAATGTAATTCGCTTAAAATATTTAAATTGTCCTTAATTAATTGAGGAGCGAGATTGCCATCGTAGCGAACTTGCAGGCACCGTGTGGAACGGTACTGACACCATTTTGGTGACTACAGGTGATGAATGGTGTTGACACGAACTGCTGTAGTTACATGGTGCGCGTATACACAAATTATACCGCCATGTGTGTTCCTCTGTGTTATGAAAGCCTTTTGTTTATATATACCCAGCTATACATTTACACATTATGTAAATAAACACACATATGCCCATGCAATTTAATTGAATATATGGCTATGGGTTAAGAGGCATGTTACTCTGATGAAAAACATCTTATGGTACCAAGGAAAAATATTTCCAATATGCTTTCAAGTCTGCCGTAGAATTTAAGAAGGAACTACAGAGATTTGTTTAAGGTAGTGGCTCGGATCATTTAGTAAGAGGGCATGGTGCACTTCCAAAATCCCCAGGTTGTGGAACGGCACTTGTAGAAACCCGTCTAGTTTCATCTTTATCCAACTCAGTTCATCCTTACGAGCTTTCCCATCACCCAAAATGGAATCAAGGGCCTCTGAGTGCCAAGTAGCCCCTCGTCGGTGTGGGGGCTCTTTTGCTTTTTGGTTCTGTCCTGCTTTTCCCTGCCGATGCCAGGCCGTGGGTGCTCCAGCTGCTCGGGGTCGCCCCGCTCGCCAGCGCCGCGGCTTTTGTTCGCGTGCATCAGCTCGGCCGAGCAGCTCGGCGGGTTTTGCAAAGCACCCGAGAACTTTGCTAGGAAGTTTCCTTCCTTTTTCTATCCCTTCCCTTCCCTCCGCTTCGATGCAAAACAGGGGCCGTTTTAGCGACTAGCAGAGAGAGAACAGTGTGGCTCCTGCACACGCCGGCGAGGAATCGGGTGCGCGAGGATCGGCTACGCAGGGCCGCGTGTTCCAGGCGGCTTTGTTATCGGCGCCTGATAAATAAACAGCCCCAAAATTACAGAACTTATTATGGTAATTGAGTGAGGAAAAGGAAATGCAGCCCCTGCCTCGCTATCTATTACGCTGGCACCGCGAAAGTTGCCTAAACCCGCGCCGCTCAGATGATATTGTAATATCAACCCCCTTTCTTTTTCTCACAATGATTGTTTTCTGTCCATCTCAAGCTGGATGTCAGTTCATTTAGATTTACATCAAGTAGTAAATTAAAATAATCACTCAGCAAACACTCTCGGCTCAGTTTTCTCTTTCAGTCAGGAGTTGCGAGAGATGCTTGAAGCATTCAAGCAGAAAATATTGCTGTCTAGATATTTGTCCTCTGGGTGATAAAGGAGGCATTGTCTTGGGACCCACTCAGGCCTCGGAGCTGATAGTAGCTGTGCATCACAGCTGTGAAGTGCGCTTTGTTATGTGTCTGAGGATTAGGGTTCAGGACCTTGTTTTTCTTGAAATACCAGACTGATCAGAGCTGCATATGTTCGGGGGAAAGCAGAGGTCGATGGTTCTCTGTCCACATTTTTACTAGATTATTCTTGGACAGAACTCTGGGAGAATACCCTGCAGCTTAAACCATCCCAGGAGTTTTTCATATTCTGCATTATAACCGTCATGGAAAAAAAAAAAATTAAAGGAAAAGGAAAAAAAAATCTGTAGTTTATCTATCTGCATTTGAAACAAAAGGCTACAGCAGTGCGGAGTCACGGGGCTTTGGACCCGTGCTGGAGCACGCTGAATTTTGCTCCTTTGTGTTCCACTTACAGTGCAGCTGCCCGTTTAGAGGCAGAAAGGCACCTTAATATAATAACCAAATTCAAAGAATGTGTGGCCTTAAGGAGAACTCAGTCAATCTTCAGATCGACAGCTAATCTTAAAGCAAGGGTAGAATTGGTGTGGTATGTGACTAGGGCTTGAGAGGGACAAAAGAAGGCTGCTCTGCTTCTCTAAGCTGTCCGTTTCAGAAAGGGAGGTGATGGGTTTTTTTTTCCTGTTGAAATAATTAAACTGTACCTCCCCCTGCCCCCCCCCATTAAAAAAAAAAAAAACAGAAAAAAAAAGAAAATATGCTTCTTTTAGCAATTAAGATGTATATGGAAGCACTCTTAGTAAGGATGCTGTCATAAATTAAGGTAATACTTTAATACTTCCATTACAGTCAGTGAGCTGAAGTCTGAGTAAAGGCTGCAGGATCTGGACATTAGCTAATTAGCCTCTGCAGCAGCCTGATCTTTGTAGCGGTGCAATCTGGTAGTTTGTGGAATTGAAGAGTTTGGGCCAGGCAGCCACCTCACTTGTGTTGCTGCAAACCAGAGCAGCTAATTGGGCTTTACTAATAAACTAAGGACTATATGTAATTCTTGTGGTGTATGTGGGAAGTGTACATGTATGGTGTAGAGATGTTGCCAAACCCACTTTCGGTGTGACCAATGTCAGTCTGAATTCATCGCTTTCAGGATAGGGCCCTGACCAACAGACAGAATATTGCCCTTTAAGTGATTAATATCAATCATATAATCCAATTCATGGAAGAGAAGTGGGAACAGTATTTAGTCCATATGTACAACAGTGCCCAAGGTTTGATTGCCTTTATTTCCATAATATATGATGGAAAACTCTTTTGTAGCTCAGATTTCTCACTTTGCAGACATTTCAGTGGGAACAACTTTTAACCCCATAAAGACACTGCTTAAATTCTGAAGGCCACCCATTCACTTTTACTTTTAAAACTGCTCCAATGTGGAAAATGTTTCCTCCTGTCCTCCAAAAAACAGAGTTATATACCAAAATGGGCTTGGCGTAAGCCTCAGGCCTGGAATTACTTCCCTCTCACAGGGTGGGGTGTCTGGCCTCCGGAGCTAGAGGAAAGGCCCGGATGATATTTGCAGAAATGAAGCCCATCTTCAGTGTTTAGTGTGTTCTGCCCATCTGCTCACCCTCTGTAAAGCCAGTCCCCACCCTGCTTTGCGCATGAACATCCTTGTCATGGCTCCTGTTTCAATCTTGCTTCTTGAGGTCAGTACAGCTCATTGGTTTGAGTGCTCCTCTGACCTATGTAAAGGTGAGCTTGGACCTGTGCTCCAAGGGACCTCCGAGGAGATTTGAGATATTATCTCGGGCTTAGTGGAATCAGTGGTGTGAGGTTTCCATCATGACAGACCACCATAGCAAGCTCAGCTGTAGACCAAATACTTCCTGACCATCACTTTGCCATCTGATCTTTTTATGGATGTCGTTGTCATTCAGAGGGGCCTTCTGGGCAAGGGTGCGTTTTAGACCTCCTGGCAAGAACAATCCACAAGTCTTTTCCCTGCTTAGATAAACTGACTTCCCAGTGACAAAAGGAGAATTGGGGCTAGATGTGGCTTGAGGAGCCTTGGTCAGAAATTGGCCCCTGTAATTATTGCTTGAATTGAGCTCTGGGATGCCAAACTAGTTATAACATTACTATCCTCATCCTCTGTGTTGCTAAACATACTGCTATTCTACATCCTCCCTCTCTTCCAAGTGGTTGGGCCGAAGAGAGGATGTCATGGACAAAAGCATCACTGTGTGGCACGGAGGGAAGGGACTTCTTGTTACTTCACATCTCACTGGCAGGATTGATTTGCTGCATTTGTGCATTTCTGCCTACAGAAAGCTGGTACCATTTTAAGGCATTTTTGATGGGATGCTCACAAAAAACTTCCAAAAAGTACAGAACAGCAGTCTAATTTGTTTGTAAGTAGTATTTCATATTTTGGTCTATATCCCTTCCCTTCCTCCTTTCTTAATAAAACATAGGTGTTAGCATTGGGTACTGGCCTCTCTTTTGGGAAGGACCCTCTACCTCTTGTTCTACAAGACCTTCCCTTTCTTTTTTTGTTTATCCTCTCGCTTTTTATTTTCTAAACTGAGTTTTAAAATGCATTTTGGATTTCTTTATTAATGCTTTGGAAAGGTTTGGTTTATCCTTCTCTGCTCATGCTTATGAAGCTATCGGTCAGTCCTCTTTTTCTCCTGGGGTTGTTGCTGTTTTTTATTATTACTGAATTTCCCCTCTCTCTCCTTCTTCCCTGCTACCATTTTGCCTCTTGTTTGATCTCATGCTTCTTCTCCTCTGCCTATATATCCCAGCAAAATATAATAGAAGTGCCACCAGTTTTTCCCTTCCTCAGCCCCCGTTCAGGTCGTCTGCTCTGCAGAGACCAGCACCTCCAGCGATGCTTTCCTAGGGCTGCCGGGCCAGCCCCGCTCCCTTCCCACTGCTCTTGCCCGCTCCGTCGCGCCCGGCGAGCAGCAGGATGCAAACGCGGCGCCCGGCGTGACGGAGCACCGAGTCGAGACAGCCTCGCACTGCCGGCGCGGGCAGGGGATGCGGCTTGGGGAGCACCACGAGAGTCCCCTAAAAACTAGCTCTGCCCCACTGCAGTCAGGGCGCCTGGTTGGGTTTTTTTGGCTGATAACAGGGATCGGACTCTTGCCAGGGCTAGTCTCAAAGTTGGACAACAGAGAGGAGGATTCTCTTGGTTTTTACACTGAAAATAAAAGATCCTTTCCAGAATGAAAAATGAAACCTTCTTTTTTCACGAAGGATGAAACCTTCTCCCTGCTGGTACATATTCCCCGTGCTTGAATAAAGGAAACGCCCGGGCCAAGGTAATTTAAAGGTAGAGTATTTACCTAGTGTAAACCATCATGCCAGTAGTGACACCATCTTTACAGATTTATATCAGCCTGAAACTCAGGTCTCAGAGTTTCAGCTGATTTGAGTTCTTAATGGAAAAATATACAAGCTTTCACACAGGCGTATCACAAAGCTATTTGTAACGTAGACTGTTTTCTAGACATCTCAATGACAATTTTAATGTAAAATGGCTCAGATTATCAAAATATTGAAGTAAATGCATATGCAAAGGAATGAAGCACTTCTGTTTGTGAGTGGTGTGTTTTGGGGCTTTTTTTTTTTTTGCTTCTGTCACTAATCACTGTCATCGGGACCTGTCATAAAGACGGACACTGA
>VZSV01000125.1:27606-53238 GCA_013398735.1 Nothocercus julius | reverse complement strand
TTTTTTTGTGATAAAAAAATAGACATAGTTTCATGAGTGCAGAAGAACCCGTGGAGCACAAGGTACTTTTGTGTCGCTGCAGAGAGTATTCAGAGGGTGCAGGAGACCAGCAACATGGCATGAAGTGAGAGAATTAAGCACAGAGCAGGAGGAAAGTTACCCCTTGGTTGTTGATTCCAGGCAAGAGAGGGTTCCTATGAATCCTGAAGAAAGATATCTTACAAAAGCTTCATTATAAGCTCTTGCTAATTGGCAAAAAATATATATCAAAAATGACAATATTATTTTCCACTTAGCTGTCAAGATCTCTGCATGTGTATCTGCTTAGATTGTAGCTTCTGAAAAATGCAAGTGCTCCACTGAAAACTCTTTGTACAGTGCCTTGCACAATGCTGTCTGAGGCCTGCAGGCATCACTTCAGTAGAAATAAATAATACTTGTGATGTCTTTATTATATAATAGGATCTTTCTATTGTGCCCACTGTTAGTAGACATAAGGAACTGTCCCTATTCTCTAAGAGGAACGCCATGGATTCTCCCCAGCACAACCTTTTTTTGGTGGTGGGATTTTTTGCCTCTCTGCAATGCTAATCAGGATGGCTGAGATCCGTAAAGGATTTCTGAAGTATTTGGCCCTAGCTCTAGTACTGGAAAACATTGGAAGTGTGCAAAATATAGGCAAAAATAGCTGCACTGAATTTGAAGTTTCCCCACTGTCTACCAACTAAAATATTGTTTTCAGGTTTCTTTAGAGCTTACTTGGTGGTGGTGGTGGTGGTGAGGATGTATGAGAGGTTCCCTTTCCATAGAAAGCCCCTTTCTGAGCAACAGCATGCAGATTCCAGGCCAAAAGGGTAGCAGAAAAAGCAGACTCGGCTGCAGCTGCTACCTGAAAATCCAGGGGCCATTGTCTTCTTTATTTCATCTGTCTCTAGTCAGCTGGAAAGCACAGTGACCTATGAGTAATGTGGCCATCCCAAACTCATGCTGATAAAACCTTTACACTGCTGTCTCTAGCCATCTCTCCCTTTCTATCTCTCTGAGATGTTCTGATCAAATTTTGACTTCCTTTGAGGTAGGGCATTCGGTCTTGATGCCCTCCCCTTGATTGGAGAGTCGCAGAGAAATGATTTTGAGGGTTTTTTGTTGTTGTTGTTGTTTTTGTTTTGTTTTGTTTTGCCTTAGAGACTCAGCTACAGGGTTTTGTACCAATGGAAAAGGACATGGCTCTGTGGCTGTGACTCTCTTCTGCAATGCCCTTTTGGGCTTCACGCTTACGAGCTAGTGGCTGCTGTTGAGGGCATAGCAGAAGAATTTCCAAATCCCAGAATATCAGAATGGTCCTAGGTGGCAATAAACTACCTTAGAGCAACCTGCACTTGCGAAATAAAATAGTTCTTTGTTCCTTCCACCTCCTTAACAATACTACATGTAACCTAGCTGCCACTGGTTAGTCAAACCACTTGATATATTTTGGTAATCCCCTCTTGTAGGCCTGTATATTTGTACCAGTAAAACAAATACTTCTTGCTTGTTCCTCACAGGTCATCATGGTGGATTTTATGGTGGGATTTCTACAGCAGAGAGAGAACTATCTGAATTTCCAGGTAATTGTGATTGCTCCTGCTTCTTTTATGATTTGGGGTGGATGATGTCACCTTTTCTTTAACTCTAACCTTCAGTCCTTTCTCCTTACTCTGTACGTTTGTTGCCTCGGGATCAGGTTGTTGTCCTGAGTTGTATTTTATAGCCTCTCCAAACTGTGTGTGAAGTGTGAGGGCTGCCCACTCAGTATGCAGCCCTTGTGTCCCACCAGTAGCCTTTGACCAGAAACCTGCAAACTGCCTACTCATATGTGAGGGGATTTGCTTGCATTTTACAACAATATAAATGGTCCAGCACTTACGGGATAAAGAACTGTCTTCTGTCTGTATGATCCTGCCATAACTATGGTAATGGAACAACTTAGTGGCAAGGCAATTTTCTTGTCCCGAGAGAAACACTCTCACTTTTTGACTGGACAGGATCCTCATCTATTTCTCAGTTTTTTAAAGACCTGAGATTTACTTTAAATCCTGTAGTAGATTTTAAAAGGTTTTTGCTCGCATTTGCTTCATTCTTTTCATTGAGGAACTCAAAGAAGCATGTGCTTCTTTTCACAAAATAGCATTTGGGTGAAGGCCACCGTATCATGAACAGCCCAAGCCTCAGCCTGCTGAGATGCAAAGTCCATGACAGTAGATTCCTGCATTGTCTGACAAAGGCCCAGCTTTAATGAGTGATGAAAACGGACTATTTTTGGATTAAAAACAGGCTGTTTTTCTGTTTGGCATTCAGCCATTCCCCCACATAGTAGTATTTGCACTGTAAGCTCCTTGGGGCAGGTCCTACAGCTTTCCAAATGTCCTGAGTCACTCCAAGAACGTGGCCAGCATTCTGTGAACCAAAGCTTGTAAATCAAAGCCAACATTTTCTTGTGTGCTTCAAAACCTACTCCATTTTGGAATGAGAAAACCACGTACAGCTCACTGCAGGCTTTGTCAAATTATTCCTCCCCTTCACACTTGGACTCTTCTTCATTTTCCACACACTTAATACTCACCCAGCTCCTTTCTGTAACTGGCAGCTGATCCAATTACACACTAGAGGTAGAAATACTGAAGTCTAACAGTTCAAATGTGGAATGATATGCATAGTCACTTTGTCACTCAAATCCTTAAAAAAAAAAGAAAGAAAGAAAAATCAGAGTGGCTGGCCATAGTTAAGGGCAGAAAATAGAGCACACAGTTAATATCTCCGTGGTTTGCCAATACCGTGATGCCATAAGCATCAGTCATGAAACCAGAGCCATGTGGCTTATGAGATAAAAAAACACTGCCTTTTTTCTTCAGAGGCTGCAGTTCAAATCTAGCTTACGGGTCTAAATTAAATGAGTCCCTTAACCTCTGCAAGTACAGGTGATCCCTCCAGGTCAGAGCTGAGGTTATTGGCAGGTCAGCACAATGAAGCTTGTGTTCTCTTGCCTTCAGCACTAATGGCATAACCAAAGGAATTAAGGACCAAATCCTGGCAGGAAGCCAGGAAGTCAGAAGTGTACGGTCAGCAGTACCCAGATACAGAGGCCTATCCATGGGAGTAGAAAAACCTGAATTATCACAGAGGCTGAAGGTAGGCAAGGGCAGTTCATTGCAGGTCTTGCATGCTGCTGCTGCTTTCTCTAGTGAGGCACTTGTTGGTAATGGACTCATCTGTTTCTCACTGCTGGTAGCATCTCCAGGGTAAGCTAGATTTAGGGTCAGCTGGACTGTGCCGTGATCTACCTGAGCTGTTTTCTGGACTCCCTCATTCACCCCTCGTTGCATTAACAGTACAGAACTGCAACCACAGTCAGATGTGGGACCAATGTAGCACCATCAGTGTGTGCAGTACTTGGGCTGTGTATATTGACTATGCAAAGTTGCGCCAAGAGAACTTGTTCTATAATGGAAGGGGCCCCACTTGCTTTACTAGGATAAGAGTGAATGCCCAATAATAATGATCCAGTTTGAATTGCTTGTAAAATAAGCAGGCAAGCATCAAATAGCTAAAACATACTCCTAATTTTTACCATTGCCTTTGGCTGCTGTGTGCACAGCATGCATGCCTTCTTTCAGAATAAAATTTCTGCACAATTCTGGTTCAGATTCTCGGCTGGATTTTTCTTCAGCCTTTACATTCAGCAGAACAAGCTTGTAAAACTGTATGGTGGAAGCCAGGTAAAGGATCTACCACATTATCAAAAAACAGAGGAACCTGCAAAGCCTCTAATATTCCCAGCTTCCACTAGAGAGCTAAAGCTGAGAATCCCATATGACAATAAACAAGAAATAATTAAAAATCCTTATTTTGCCCAAAGAATTCCTTTGTTCAAGGTATGTAAATGTCTTTGGCTGCTTGTATGTTATTTCATTTTCAGTAGTTCCCTAGCTCAGTAATCTGAGCTTGGGAATAGAGGAGTCTGAAAGGAGTGTTACTCTGAAACAAAACACCTGTCTTTCAGTCAAGACTAAATTGACAAGCAACAATTTAGTTGTCTAAACTCAGAGCTTTCAGGATTTCAGACTGCATAAATGTCAAGATGCCTAGGTATGGCTCAAAGGTGAGCGACAATGTAGGCAAATATACATTGGAACTTCAATTATCTAAACCCTGATAACTCTGTTACCTGAAGTTTAAACATGCCTCCCCTCACTCTTAGTCTCTACATTTTTCTGTAAAATCCCTTTGTACTGAATTGCTTATGTCTTTGCCCAGTAGAGTCCGTAAACTTTAAGAGCTCGTCTCCTGCAGAGCTTAGTCTACCAGATCCCAGCATCAACAACCCCTTTTTGACGGAGCCTGTAATTATCCCTTCATGTTACCTGTTACATTTGGATGGAAGCATTAAAATAAGTAAATCATCGTTTTCATCTCTGTTATCTCCAGCTACATTCCACATGTCCTTAGGCACTGTGTCACTGGGGCACCCTTGATCCAAATACAGAACATGTGCATGCATTGAAATGCCATTCCTTTAATGATTCCTTGTGGGGAGGTTATGTCCTCTAACTAGCAGCCAGATTTTTGAGAGGACTTTACTAGTTAGCAGGACTCAGCATCTGTAGATTGCATTTCATGGGCCAAATTCTTTCTTTAATTACTATCCTGTCGTATCTTCAATGAATACCCAACAGCTAAATATACCTCATTTTCAATACTTCTGGAGTTTAAAAGCTGCTGATATCCAAGTTAAGACCCTCAGAGAACTTTTGCTTTACATGTTCCTGAATTTGATATATATATTTTTAATATATTGCAATTACTGTCAAAGGGTTTTGTTATGTTTTTATTTCAGAGCAGTAGCATTTCATATTTACAGGTCTCTTCACCAGCTATTGAACTAGGATCCAGAGGCTTACAATGGCAGAAAAAGTGGCTGACAGAAAAATGTGTGAGGACTCTTCACCTTCTTTAGCCCATTATAATTTTCAGCCATACCTTCACTCCATTCCCCACACTTGCCTCTTCAAATTTCTCCCAATGCTTTCTAACACCCTCTTCTGTTCTCCTGCCTATAGCAGTTTAGGGAGTCCATCTCTTCTTCTCATTGTCCTTCATCAAGCATTTACTCTTTATTCTTCAGGTGAGGAATGTAAGACAGAATAGGATGGGAAATAGGTGTTTCGTTCCCATGAGGGAATGAAAGCAAGGGAGTTTCTTACTAGGTCAGCCAACTTCTACCTCCTCCTTTGCTAAAGGCAAATAGATTGATCCTACAAATCCCTCAAGCCATGGAGGATCCAGTATTGCCAAGGAAAATAGGATCCTTTTCTGGGTTGAAAGCAGAGTTGTCCAAGTGAACTAGAAGGCAAAACTTGGTCCGGTGTCATCTGCTGCTTTGACTGGGACAAACAAGAGAACCAAATGTTGATACTCAATTGTAAATTTTGCAATTAAAAAGAAATCTCTTTTTCCTGACAGCAAAATGCTATATCAAAAAAAAAAAAAAAAAAATGTAAGAGCAGAAGTCAGACCAGACAATCCTTACTCCAATATTTAGGAAGTCCTAGCATCTTAGGTATTCCATGGTGATCAAAAATCAAAATAAATTGAAGTTGTATTTTAATTGAATTACACAATGACATCAATTTAAACATTAGTAAACAGATGCAATTTTGTGCAAAGCTTTAAATTACGTTTCTCACATACGCATTTAATTTAAATTTATTGAGATGGTTATTTATGTTAATAAAATAATTAAAAGCAGTTATTTAAGACTAACTATGAAATAGCTGTGTAACTACCTATATTAATAAGACAGTTAGTTAAGGGATAATGTCTATTGCTTTATAGTGTAATTGCAATAAACAGCTGCTGAGTTTGATTAAGAGCTGAAGTGGAGCTAAAGTGTTTGAGCAATCTCAAAAGCTATTTGTTGTAAGTGTACTACAAAGCAATAGCGATTATTCCTATTATAGAGAAAGCCATAGCATAAACATTAAAGCATAGCTCCCTAGTATGATACATATTTCTTGGTTTATTCAAGCATCAGCTTACGAAGGGTTGGGCTGGAGAAGGAGAGGTGGGTTTCACTGAAGAGGCTTTGATAAGTAATGAGGCCAAAAAGGATCCAGTTCATAACCAGATTCCTCCCAGTGTGAGAGCATGTATGACTGCAGGGAAGGGCAGGTTATGTTCAGGAGCTGTGCTTTCTTGTGGTGGCACCCTTCAAAAATAGCTAGCTAGATCCCTTTCAAAATGTTTAGAAAAATTTCTGCCTTGGCCCCAGATTTGACCTGGCGATTCTTTCACTTTTCTGCTCAAATATAGAAAGGGAGAACTGAGCCTCTAGTAAAAATCTTTCTGCAACTTTGTGTGTGGAATGACTGTTGCCACTCCATAACTTCATCCTGAACACCAGAAGCAGATGTTTCCTGGTTCCCAAGCGTATCTTGCTTTATGGCAGTGACACATACCTAAAACACAGACCATTAATTTCAGTGGGGTCAAGGAAGCGAATAGGCATTGCTTGTGTTGCAGTTGTTATTTACACACTCTGTATTCCCTACTATCTCGGCAGTGGAGGCATAGGCAAGACCTTTGGCTTTAAAGTTTCTGCTGTATTTGGTTCCTTCAAGTTTTGCATCAAGTGAGGAAAGAGTTGCTTAATTACTTAGAATCTGGTTTAGTTTGCCTTTCTTTTTGAGAGCAACTTTGGCCTGTGAAATGGTAAACGCTGACATGGATTGAAGCACATCTGAAGCATGGATTGAAGTAGCGTCAACTCTCTTTTGCTGCTCCTGATTCATGCTCATTTACTTCCTCTGTGCCTGTACTAAAAGCATAATTCTGACAGAGACCAAAGTGCTAAGATGATGTTGATAAGCAACATTGTACCAGTGGAGATCTTGTGTATTTGTGGCTTTGTGCGGAACCAAGTTGACCAAGTCCTAAATAAAGATTTGGGAGGAGGATGAGAATGTATCTTGGGTATCCTGCCTGAGGTCCTGAGCTCTTTCTCACATTAATAGCACTTAAATCACTCAGGCAAACCACTAGGGAGATTTCACATCCAAATATAAAAACTTCAGAAGTCTAAAAAAAAAAAATAGTGTTAGCAGTGCTTATACCAGGTTCTTTTAAGCAATCCATCCTGAAAGAGAGATCATATCATCAGCTAACTAGCCATACATAATATTCTGGAAAAAGCGGTCAGGAAAAGGTGGCTTGGCAAAGTGTTAGGCATGGCGTAATCTAAGTGCCAATGCATTAGGAATCTTCGGTGGCATTATTCTTTTTTTCTGGTCTGTTTAGGAAGCAGATGTAAAGGTGGTGTGGTGCGTGCATGAGGACATGCGTTTGCGAGCGAATTCCCTTCTGTGAGTGCATGGGTGCTCGAATTGCCCCAAATAATTGTTTGCCAGGGTTGGACTCCAGCACTGGGCCCGCTCCATTCTGACGGCTCCTACTTCAAGAGGAGCGTAGGCGAGTGGCAGAAAAGCCCACCCAGTGTACTAGCCTTGTTAAGCTTCGAGGGCTTGCAGGCCTTCCTAACTCTGCCCTGGGGAAAAACTGTGTAACAATGGATAAAAGACTTGGGCCTCCCAGCTTAGTTACAAAGGATTCTCTTTGCTCATCCTCTTAGTGAGAAATCCAGTTGAATGCTTTTTGAAATCTTTCAAATATTAAAAATAAAATAAATCTTCTTATTCTGTTCCCTGGCAAGATTCTTGACTGCAGTGCCATGTTGTCATACACTTCAGGTCCTTTAAAATGTCAAGAGGACCCCCTTCAGTGCTGTGGCTGTAGCCAGGTACGTGGAGAAATGGATATTCAGTTCTTTGTGTGTTCCTTCAAAAAGTTAAAGGGAAGAAGGGAAAAAACCTCTCAGACCCTGAGAAGGGGAAAATGTAGTGGATATTAAAATAATTTAGTATTAGACTTTGTTATTAGGAGGTTCACTGCTATTAGCTAGCATGTTCGGGATCAGTTTTGAAAAAGGACTGGAGAATCTTAAATTGTTTCTGCCAGAGCCAGGGACATATTTCTTAGATGTTTCACCTGGACATAGGAATCACTGTTACGTGGGTTGCTCAGAGCAGATAGCCGAGAATAAACAGGCCAAATCCATCCTGACAAGAACCAAAAACTGTTTTCGGACACAGTTTCACATCCACAACTGAGACGCATGAAGCCACACAGTATTTTCAGGTGCGCATGCACATATCCTTCCTCAGCCATTACGCCGTTGTCTTTAGTTAGCCCATCTTCCTGTGGCTCTTTTACCCTTTCCAAAGAGCCAGTCCCCTTGGCACTGCTGTGACACTGATGCCTTCCTCTAGGTTTAGTACCGGCTGCCGGAGGAACTGATTTGCCTTTTGTTTCCTCCTCTCCTGAAAGGTTTTTCTGCTCTCTCCTCCCTTATTGCAGGAGCCTCTTTGCTGGTGCCTTTTAACCCAGTGGAGATGAAGTGCTTCAAAACACTCTGAGGTCACTTATAATTAGAAAGGGTTGGAAGAATAAAAGCTGTCCATGTGTGCCGTCATGAAGGGAATCACCACAGGACTGTTTCCCATGGTCATAGACGTTAGTTTTCTTTTCATGGAAATCTTCTATGGAATATGCTGTTGTCGTTGTTTTGTAAACGAATTTCTTCATGGGAATCTCTTGCAAGCAGAGAAGTGGTTTGTGCTCTCTCTTTCCAAGGAGCTGGTGAATGTTCATCATCACCTTACTTTAAACCCTTCTTCTAAATCTTTGGTGCCTTTCAGTAACGTCAGCGATCATACCGATGTGTTCTTATATCATGATGGGTAACAGCACATAAGAATCTGAATTTCTTAACAGTGTTTTTTTCACTGAAGAATGTGTTTAAAAGCACGTAAGGAACATCCACTTGTCTGGTTATTTTTTTTTTTTTTTTTTTTTTTTTTTTTTGACATCTTGCTATCTCTGAATTTAGCTGTACTTCATTAGTCAAGGAAATAAACCACCACATTTCTTATTATTCACACTATCACAGAGTGCATTGCAAGCCAATACATATCCTGTAGCTTGTTAAATATCCTTTAAGAAATTCTTTATCCTTTAAGAAATTCCCATTAATCTCTGACCAAGAAGGACAATAATAGGTTAGTTAGTCATCATATATAAAAATCTGAATCATTTTTACAAATATCTTTAATGGCTTTCATTAATTACACATCTTCATAAGAGAAAAGCTACCCCTCTTAAAAACAGCATCCTTTCATTCTTCAACAGGATCTAATTTCTGAAATAACTGAAATTAAAGCACTGATGCTTTGTTGGGGCAAATTAAGCAGAAAAAAATGCTCACACATATCAAGCAGAAGGGACCAGAATCATGTGTTCTATTAACTTGTCAGCTACCTTCATATTATTAGCAAAATTTTACAAGTCCTGGCAATTATGATTGCTGTTACACTGACAGCAAAATGTTCCATGTGGACCAGGCTGTGATCTTCTCCGCAGCCCAGGTGAAGATGAGAAGTCCCTTGTGCTGCTCTTGGATTTGCCCTACACCCCTGTCTCAAGGTAGGTGGAGGTGACATGGTCCACATGAATGGGGCTGTTGTTGTAGGACATCTTCCTGTCTCCATCCATACCCGCTCTAACCCCTGCCTTTTTCTTTTTCTCTACTTGTTAATTTAAGTGTTAGTTTGCTTCCTTAAATCCATGATAAAATTCAACATTCATTACCCTGCCACCACAGATGCACTGAATGATGCTTTTGAAAGTTTTTGTAAAGTAATCTCCTAGGTGTTCATCTATCTTCCTGTGAAGATACCAGAGGCCCTGAGTAAGGGATAAAATTTTTCAAGGCTATCTGTAAAACAAGATTAGCCTCTAGCCCTTTATAACCTTTTAGAATCCTTTCATAATCCAAATTTGGGGAACACTGAAAAAGGGAAGATGTCACTGAAGCCTGTACCTCCACTTTTTATGTGAGGTCACATAATCTTGCTTACTCTTCTGGAAGACCTAAATAGCTCAAGGAAAGGTTTAAAGAGGGATCTTCTTCTCTTTTTGAGGTCAGCAGTCACAAACTAGACCCTTGGGGAGACTAAGGCAGTATAAATATATACAGAAATCTTTTGATTACACATAGTGTTAAAAGATGCTAAAATACTTCTGCAGTGAATGATGAGTTTTTATGTGTTTAATTATTTATCATAACTTATGGTATTTTTCCCCTGCTTTGGAAATGAGGACTATCAATAGATCAGGGGAAAAATTCTGTGTTTTTGTATGCAGTATGAGTCCATTACTTGGCCAAGACCCAGATCTTTTGTGGCAAGAAAGTAATAGATGAACTAACTAGGGACCCAGACTCTCTGGCTAGCATCCAAGAAACATTAGAAAGTGTAGTACTTCACATAACAAGTAGGAAGATGCATGCAAATGTTGATGTCTTACTGAAAACTGTTAACTTATTAATATGTTAGTTTTACAGCCATGCATTTGGATTTTAAACCCTGCTGTCCAAGTTCATGCCCTGAAATTACCAACTGAACTGTTTCCCTCAAACAGTATTTAAAGGAGTATCACATTGGCAAGGTAGTTCTGCAGAAAATGCAGACATTCTGAGTGCTATCGAACCTGGATACCTAGGGGCTGGATGGTTTCTTTTGGAAGCGTTGGCTCTGAGGTGGTGTAAATGGTCCATTTCAGCTCTCACTAAGGTTTCTACCCAGTCGTCTCACATTGTTTACCATGTCACCACCAATGAAGCAAGTTATGCATGTGATCCTTAGGACTTGGTCATACAGGCAGGAGAGTTCAGTCTATCGATTTGTAGACTTTTTTATGGTGCTCAAAGGTCTCTAAAGCCTTTCGGACCAAGATCCTAAGAGAATTAGAGATTGAGAACCACTGACTAACACAATTTAGGATAGAATTGATGCCAGTGTCTAGAAAGAATCCTATTCTTGTGGGTTTTCTAAGGGCTGCAAGATGTGGCTCATATTATCTCCTCCATTCTACTTAGGATTACAAAGCCTGGAGGAAATTATAATTTTTCTTGTAGGTCAAGTTTGTTGTTCTCCTTGGTAAGTTATAAAAGGTGATGCAGTCAGCTCTCCTGCAGCCAATTAGAAAAGGACGTGTGTTTAAAAATGGCTACCAGTTGGAAGGAGAATAGGTGAGGAAAGATGCTTGAGTCTTTACTTCCCATATGCATTTATATGTGAGCCAACCACAGTGTGGTCCTCAGTTAATGTGATACAGCTGGTGATGACACCCCACCATACTTTTGCTTTAACTGCCAAAGGTGCCCTTGCCATTTTCTGCATTGATCTGAACACTTATTGAAAGTCTTCTATTACACACTCAGCAGCATGTTCAAAATAGTTATGATTGCAAAAGTGCAAGTAAGTATACAGAAATAAGCACACTAGAAAAATAGGTGAGCTCTGTTGAGAAAGTGCCTATGGAAAGTGCCAGTATCGTCCTGCTGAACACTGCAGGCGTCTGAAGTGACAATCTCTCCCTATCACAGTAATAAGCAAAAAGGTTCAGTGATTGCACTTCATTCACCACCATAACTGTCACTGACATTCATGAGAGGTGTCATTTCCCTGTTTTTATGCTTTTACAGTTGTGTTTTCTCTCCCTCTAGATTTTTTTTTTTTTAAGTCTGGAATAGATTAATGTTAGGGATAACAGGTGAATGGTGGGACTTAGTTTTCGATTTTTCACGCTGACCTTACTTACTCAGTATTCACATCTCACACTCAGAGTTTCTATGAGCTAGAAGACCACTTTCGTTGTTGTTGCTGTACTAAGCTAGCTTGTTCATGCAGTGTTTTTGTTTTTGTTTTTCCTAAGCTCTTCCAGCTCTAATTGTTGCATGTAAGTTGTTTAATAAATAATGCTGGCCAAAAAAAAAAAAAAAAAAAGAATAGATATTAATTAAGAAAAGGATTTAGGCTGACTCAGTCTCATACATGAGACAAAAGGTTAAGTAAATGCCAAGGCCGCTATGCCTCTTCAAACAATGAATATTAGTTTTAGAATCATTAATGTCTGCTTAGAAAACAGAGTCATACTGGAGACTTGTATGCCAAAATAACCAAGGCCAGAGCTCTTTCTTTTCAATCTGAAGCTAAATTATTCTCCAATAGAGGGCTAAATGTATGCAATTAACAGTGCTAGGTAGGACAACAGGGAATGGCACTTTTTAATATGTAGCCAAATTGAGATCAAGTTTTTCTTTGAATCTGGTAACTTGGACATTTAATATGCACAACCAAGCTCAGCAACAGAATTAGTGAAAAGAAGCAGATAATTAACTCCTTCACTGCTTGTCAGTGGAGACAGAATGATTAGCTCAGTGTTTACTGATTCCTGTCTCCTAAGGTGGCTGGATCCACGAAAAAAAAGTTTCATTCAATTGCCTTCTGTATGTGAGGAAAGATTTCGACAGTTGTGTAGTCTTTATTAGAAAAAGGGTCACAGCATCATATTTTTAAAGTAAACTTCCTGGAAAAGATTAGTTTCTCAGGTTTCTGGGAGTTTAGGTTGGAATAAACATGATCACATGAGTTTAACTAAAAGTGCTTATTCAGATTTTGTGTTGAAAAGCTCAAGTTTTCAACACAGTAGGCTGATTGGACTGAAGGTTCAGTCAAATATTTGAAAAATAAATAGTAAAATGCTTCTTAAACAAATAGATGATTCTCATTGGTACGTAGGCAAAAAAGTCAAGCTGCTTATTAAAACTTCTCCACATTCCTCCTCTAAAAAAATGTCTTTCTCACATGTCACTATGATAAATTCAAAGCAGGATGATAGTGGCACTCGGATGCCCAGCTGAGGGAGGGCCATTGTGATTTGCAGAAGCATAATGAGAAAGTAACCTATTCTCCACAGAGTGTATAGCCCAAAGAGACATGACATAGAGCTGGGTAAAAGATAAAGAAAATATTATAAAGACAAGGAGCTAAGGTTTCATCTATATCAAAGTGAGGGTATCTTTTCTCATGTGTTGACAAACCTGCACTAATGAATGCATTCGAGCAGCTCAGTGCAAAAAGGAAACATGTTCAACTTGTAATAGATTGGAGCTGAAGCCTCTTCTGCCCCTTCTGAAAGGTCCAATGAGTATATTAAAGGCAAGGATGTTTTCTGTACTAGGCAAGGCATGTTACTTACCATGTTAACATCACCCATTTAATGCTAGTGTGAGCATACCTAATAACAATACTTAATTCTACTCCAGTGATCTCCAAGAGGATGAATGTAGTTATTCCCAATTTGCTGCAGGGAAGTGAGGTAAAAGATGGTGAAGTGACTTGCAGAAGGCAGCTGAGTTGAGCAAAAGCCAAATGAGTCTGGCACTCAGCTCCTGAGTCCCAGCCAGTGCTCTGCCTCGCACCTCAATCAAGCAGTAGGCTAAGGATCATTCAGAAAGTTTATGACAAAGCTAGAAACTGAAGCTGTGTCTCTTAAGTCTAGCACCTTCATCCTGCAGCTACTTTCTGTCTCCCTGGCAGGTAGAAACCAGACTAAAGATCTTGTAGAATTTGCATAATATGTCTCTAATTCACAGTTTTTGATTAGGCAAGAAACACCTTAAATTTTCACTGTGTTTCTATGGCAAGTTTCAGTCTGGAAAGTTGAGATCTGCAAAGTTCAAAAATATTTTTAATTCTATGTATATCCAAACTAATCTTGTACTCCTTTGCCCTGAATTCTGCTTGAGCTTAAAGCAACAGCAATAACTTTTGCTATATCTAACCCAGCCATTTCACCCCTGAGAAGCCTTTCAAAGTAGTGCATCTGGTTGCAGCTTTCAAAGCAGTGCATCTGTTTGCAGCTGTGACTCCCTGCAAAGTCAATAGATACATGAAAATAAATCTTCAGTTTCAAATAAAAGGTATACTTTTGTAGCATAGATTTTATTTCTAAAACTGATGGCAAGCATTAGGATTTCTCATTTAACTGCATAAACACTATTATGTTGAAGGCCCTTTGTGTTGTCATCAAGAGAAAGCATGAGACAGGTCCGCTCTAGGGCTTGTTTAAGTGAAGGGTCTATGCTTGAATGTGTTGTATTTACATTTATAATTTGTGCCACGTCTAGAATCTCCCTCTCCTATTTGTGGTGCTTTCTGCTTTCAAGAGTTAAATAAATGGAGAATGGATCCTTCCAGGAACATGTGCTCAAGCACAGTCCTGAGCTTTATACTTTCCTTTCAGGCCTTATGCCTGCTAATACTAGGCAGGAATGGAGATCTGGCCAAAAAAACAGATTATCGCTTCCCAGTATTGAGTTCTTTCAGTGACTGATTGTTTGCACTCAGGCTGGGTACACTATATATTAAGTACATTCCTCACTGTAGGGAGCTAGCATGTGGCATATGTTAACAGTCCACATTTTAAACCATCTTCATTAAGAACATTTGGAAAGAATCTGTGCATTTTCTAAGTGTGAATCCCTATTTTTTTCTTTGCAGAATTTTATTTCTAGAGATCAGGGCATCCTTTGCTCTCTCCTACGCAGGTGGCCTGGCTGCTGAATGTGCAAGAGTCCTTCAATAACAGGAAGAAGTCTCCGAGCTGAGGCCATCATAGTGGTCCCAGCTGCCTGCAAGATCTATGAACTGATGGAGGTGACCTAGGACCAGCTTCCCTCTGGCTGCACCTGCCTATTTCATTACTTGCAAGTATTTGATTTTGGAAATACTTAGCTTTCAATTATTTCTCTGTGAGTTCACACCAAAAGGCCAAGTACAGCCTTGCTATGTTTGCTAGAGGTCTGGCTCAGGCACGGTGGCTGCAGAGGGCTGCTTTTCAGGCCAGGCCTGAGGTCATATTGTCCTCTTGCTTGCCTCTTAACATGCAGGGGTGCCTTTACAGTGGCCTTCGGGGAACACAGCCAGGACCTTTGGAGAGGAAATTGGTGTTATTTATTTACTCATCCCTTCACCCATCCCATTCCCTTCACCATCTCATCCCTTCACCCATCCCTTCACACCATCCCATTGAAGGCAATGCTGTGTGGCCCGGCCCTTCTTTCTGATGCCACCACAGAAGTAGCTGAGAGCCCAAATGGCTACAAAGCGGAGAAGACTGTGGAGTCTTGAGAACAGCCTGGCCCTTTCCTTCTGCCAAGCACCTTCTCACACACCAAGTGACCCAAAGCCGTCTCACCTCCGGCTCTTTGCTGCAGTTTCCCGGAGCAGGTGCTGACTCCAGGCTCTGCCAGCCTCTGAGCAGGCTGATGTCCCCTTTGCTGCTCTCATACCATGGTGGTGGGGGCATGGGGTACATATGGATGGAGAGATACGCTCCACACCAGCAAAGGAGGCACCGTTACTGTAAGGGAGGAGGAAACTAGAGCTCGGTCTGTACAAGCCTACTTGAGGACGTAGTGCTGTTAAGTGGGGTTGTGTTCTGCTTTTGATGCTAACACGCTTAATGTGGCCGTAGCCCTAAGTGTGGCGCAAACCCATCAAGAGCCGGCGAGCTCTTGCAGCCGCAAGCCCCTTTCGCCATCGCTAGCGCAGATCTCGTATTGATCTTGCTGGCTGCTCCAATCCTCTCTCTTCCCTCCCTGCAGGCTGCTCCAGGCCTTTCTCTCAGCACCTCCGCAGGCGGCTCTGATCTGCGTTCCCTCTGTTCCCATCTGCTCCTCCAAGCACCTGTCTCACAGCCCCGCACGGCCGCGCAGAGCCATTGCCTCTCATCTCTCCGTGGCCTCTGCGGGCCTCGGCGTCTCGGTTCTCCTGCCTCTCTGCCAGATGCTCTCTCTCCCCTCGCCAAGCCCCCTCAGGGCCGCTTCCTCTCATCTCGTACTGTTTCTTCCTTCCTGCTCCTGCTTCCCCAGGCAGCCGCTCTGTGGCTCCCCCAGGCCTCGCCGCCGGGCCCCACGTCCCTCTTGATGCGGCTGCTCCTGCGCCGCGGGGCCCGGGCCGCTGTCAGAGTGTGCTGGGCTGCAGAGCTGCTCGCGTCAAGCCCCGTCTCTCCTCAGGGCACCTCACCCGGGTTTAGAGAGTAGCCCATCCCATCGCTCAGCGTGGCTCAGGCTGCTGACGGGCCGGACGAGGGCTAGGCTCCCATCCTAGCAACATTTAATCTCCAGCACCAAGTTGCTAGGACATCGTAGACTGTTGGGTTGCGCTCAGGCATAATTCCATCATTACCATTGATTTGTTCGCTCGCGCTCCCCATGGTGCTTTTAATCAACTCTCCATCTTTGTGCCTTCACACCTTTACGCTTTTCATGATTGGCTCTGCTACCTTCTGCCTCTGCAATGAAATAGGACCATAGAAATCCTTCTGTATCTTACATACATTAACAATCCCATTTCTTCTCTCCCTGGTCCAGTGAAGGGATCTCCCTTTCCCACAAAGGCACTACCGTCTCTACAAAGCACCCTGGTTAGTGAACAGGGAATGGCTTCTATTCATTATTCCTCCAAGTCTGGGACAATGGATTATAATTAGTTTGTGGCCTCTCTGGTTTACTCTACTTTTGAAGGCTCTTTTGTAGCTTATGAGTGAAGGGAGATGCTGACATGAATTTTGGCTGTCTTTCCATAGCATTGTATGCAGGAGATAAAACTAACGCACAGGCAAAGGAATAACTCACTAGCGAAAATAAATAAATAAATAAATAAGGAGTAGCAAATAGGGTCATCATCACACTCCTTTCATGAAAGTAGCATGGTGTTAGAGGGAACTCATTAGCCTCTTTGTTCTGCATTATCACCATCATTTATCAGCAGCTGTATCACATGTCACAACTGCTATCCTTTCTGGCATCCTGTGTGGTACCAAAGAGCTCCTGGAGAATGCTGAATTTAGGCTCTGGGTTCTGCTGTGTGATACACTAGGCAGTGTATTAATTGTGGCAGATAGAATTTTTTCCAATATACTCCTAAAGGGACACTCAATAAAGCAAAGTAGTGTGATTTACCAACTGAAAGAGACATGGACAAATAAAACCACATCATGGTGGTTTTAGGTTTAAGGCCTGTCCTTCTTTCTCCTAAACCTTTATCAGTTCATTAGTACTAAAAGTCAATTGAAAAAAAAAATTCCAAACCCACAAGAACCAAGCATTAGGCTAATCGGTTCACACCACTGTGCTTTCAGTGGAACACTTCATTTTGGTTCTGTCTCAAGAGGCTGTGACCTATTAAATCTTTAAAGAAGTCTGTTTCTTCTTTAAGCTGTGGCTTTCTCCTCACTTTTGTGACTATATATACTATTCTTCCATGCAAAGGAGAGTTTGAGGATTAATTTTAGAACTTATCTGGAAGCTCCACAATACACTTAGGCCTTCAGAGTTTATGGAGAATTTCTGGACAGTCTTTAGCAGAATGGTAATATAGGCATTGTATAAACAGGCTTTTTAGAAAAGCAGCATATTGAACTCATGGCTAGAATAACTGGGCAGAAATAGGTAGAAAATATATACACATACACAGACATACATATATATATAGTATATATATGTGTACCCCAGCACACGTATGTTTATAGTACCTATACTGTCCATACATATGCACACATATAACACACATTTTTTCACTGCTGTATTGAGGACCTAAATTCAGATTTTTCCCACAAGTGTGTTGAGTGTGGGTCTCAGAGCTATCTCCAGGTGATAACTGTCCACATTTTATGTCAGTGCAGAAATACATTGGAAGAAAGGGACTTGCAGCCTTGTTCAAACAGTCAAGTTGCTGTTATCAGTTCAAGTCAATGATGTAATAAAGTATCTGATATTTAAAAGTGGCATATAATTGCTATCCCATCTAAGAAAAGAAAGAATGTATTTCAGTATTTTGAGCATAACAGGACAAATGGGGGTCTGTCCCAACCCTTTCTAGATTTGGGCAAGTCATGTAACCCTATGACTGTATTTGCTGGAAGCAACAGCATTTGCTTACCCCACAGGCAGATTGTGAAGATTAATTAATACTTGCAAAGTGCTTTCATGATGCAAAGTAGCACATTAGATAGTACTAGTAATAGTGATATCAAATTGATAGTTTTGGGGTATAAAAGTCTTTGCTTAACCTTTTGTAGTCAGAACTTTTCATTTCTAACCGCCAAACAAGTAATCCCACTATAGCCGGAGTGCCTGATCCCTTATTTTCCAAAGCACTGGGAAAATGTTGATTGAGCAAGGCACTAAATAAGTACCAAACACACTCACTTACACCTTTTAAATAAGTTATGGTAGGTTTTAAAATACGATACGACACAGAATACTTTAAATGTACTGAGCTAATATGCCTGAGGTGATGCTGTCTGCTCAGTGTGCTGGAGGTGAGCTAAACAGCTTGGGAAAGATTCAGGTTCTTTGGGTTCGGAGCTTGTGGTTTGCTTTCAACCAGCTGCAACTGCATCCCCAGATTTTCTGTGCTTTCCAACCACCCTGCTGATGGCTGCTGCCAACAGCCCTCTCGCAGGGTTGCTGGTCGTCTCCTCCCTGCTCCGCTGGCCCAGCCGCACCACGGTGTCTTGCTTGGCTGATGCGCCCGGCAATCCCTTGCTGCAAGGGGCTCGCAGGCATCTGAGTGGCAATCATGGTATTTTCTTGTCCAAGCTTTGAACTTCTTGTTGAAGTGTATGTGCATTGTCTGAGCTGAATAGCAAGAAATGCTTTGATTCCTAGTGGCTTCCCGCTGCGTGCAGCCGCATGGGGGAAGGTCGAGGGCAAGAAGAAGTAGTAATGTGCAGAGTATCCGATTGTATATTGCCAGTAATGGCTCCTACCGTTACCTGTTTGGATTTTATGCCAAGAAAATCAAGTGCTGATGTCAGACACAGGCAAGGGGAAGTCTGTCAATGCATTTAATTTGAAACCAGAAACAGTTTCAGGCTTGTATGGCCCGGGTCTTTAAGGCCAGTTTGCTGGCATTATGAAAAATGTTTTTTCCTCTGAAAACTTTGAGATCTAAGAATTTTGTCTGGAGTATAAACAGTGGGACTCTCATGAAGAGTAAAATTTATTTCTCAGTTTGATAGGGTCAAGTAACTCTAGCTGGGATTAGCTAATGTTTCACAGAGCCTGATGCTTTTGTGGCTGGGGAATCCCTTGAGGAAGAGAGATATCCACTTTTGATGAAAAGCTCCTAGTAAAATTAGATACTGTTTCTGAGCATATCAAAGGAAAATGGAAAGTAATGAAAATTAAAAGTGCAGCTCTGGAATCCTGTAAAATCTTGACAAGATAGCAGTCAGGAATTCACTATCCATGATTTTTGTCTTTTTCTGCCCCATCTCCCGTACACATAAAATCATGCATTCACAACCCCTGCCTCTTTCTCAAGTTGGATGACCTTAGATATCTTTCTCTCATTCTCTCCACAGCCCCACATCCAAACTCCCAACTAGCAAAAAAAAAAAAAAAAAGGAAAAGAAATAAGAATAGTCGGGCGGGGTTAACTCACCAAACCCCAGATTTTCTCTGATGAGTTATTTCTTTAAGGAGGAATCACCAGCAAAACAAAGAATAATCTTCCAAATAACAAGTTTACCTGTCCTATTTCCTTAACCTCTGAATTATTAATTGAAGACCTGGGACATTTCTAAAATGCAGAACCTTTTTTAGGAAGAAGGCTTGTGGCTTTTGGCAATTTGTCTGTGGTCAGAAAGCAAATCTGGGGCCAGTGTAAGAACCCATGACTTTTACATGAGCAAAATAGGAGACAGTAAAAAGGATAAATAAGAGGATATGCTGAAAAAGGGAGGAAACATATTCTTCAGTGTTAAAGAATATTTTTAGCTGTCTGTCTCCTTGCAGGCAATTAAGCTTTTCGCGCTATGAAAACCTGGAAATAAGAAAGATCTTCTGATTGTTTATCCTGCATTTTCTACAGACCTGGACTGTTCTTTCTTTGTGCAATCTTTATCTGGAAACTTGCTTCCTGAAGACACCAAAAGAAATGCTTTGCATTATCATTTTCTTTTTTGTAGTGTTCTTCCAAGATAACCTCTACCGTTCTTGATATTGGCTTCTAAAAACAAACTAGCTAGTTCAACTAACTGGGGAGAATACATAATGTAAATATACAGGAGACTACAGGAGAGAGAGGTGGTTGTTATTGCCTAGTTTACAACAGATATGTAAAGTCCAGTTGACCAAAATCTGGAATTTGTTCTCTTTTTTTCTTTTTTTTTCTTCTTGAATGCTTCACCAAGGTATCTGAAGCTCTAGCAAAGATACCGCTCAGGTTTTCTTTTTTCTTCTCCTGTCCTTATTTTTTTCCAGGTTGCTTTAATCTGTAATATCAGCAATAATCACTGTGGTATTGTTGCCTAGGCATTCTTGAAGAGTCAGAAGTGGACTGTAATTGAAGAGTTCATTACCAAGATCAGTTGGCTCCCTGATTACAGTGGCAAGGTGAAATATATATCCTCACCAAAAAGCAACTGCTAAACCTTTAGAGAAGTCACCCACTTTTCACTCTTTTTCATTAGGACCCCGACAAGCTTGTCAGCAAAATTAAAGGTATGTCATTCACATTGTGCATGCATTGCAAAGGACTATAAACCTGCCAACCTCTTTGATGAAATAAAAGGGTTTTATTTATGATTCATGTAGGAATATGAGGTTATTTTTATTCTGTCAGTACGCTAATAATCAGACAAGAGCTCAGGAAATGAGAAGGCAAACTGACAGGGAAGGTTCTGATAAAGGGGAACCCTCTAGGGTGTTTTGCCCCCTTTGTAATCTCCTCCTTTTTAGTGTGAGGTTATAAGCATAGCATAGCATGATCTTGCAACTAGCTTGGCTCACAGGAACAAAGAGAGTGAGTACTTAGCAGGACTTGAGGTATAATTCCACAAGAAAAAGAAAAATGCTTCCACCAGAGAAGTTTGCATTGCTGCAGTGATGTGAACAAGAACATCACCTCTGGTTTTCCCAGGGACATAGTGTGCTGTAAAGATACCCCTCTATTCTTGTTGCTTTCCTACTGGGCAACATAACTAATCTTAAACAAAGAGTCTGTAAACCTCATACAGAACCACTGAAAACTTGTTACATAAAATTTGTTTTGTATAATTTTTTCAGGACCCAAGGCAGGAGTTTTTCCCAAATGCCCTGTCTAGCTCGACATGAGACACAATAGCCCAGCAAAGGGTGGAAGGCAGAAGTAATTCCCTCCACAGTCCCTGGTCAACAGGATTTATGCTGACAGGGTAGGAGGTTGCATTTAAAAATGTCTTACCCTGTATAGTTCAAATGTTTGGGCAGCCTGAATCTGCTTTAGTTCTGTCACAGCTCCATGAAGCTTCTGGAAGTACATTTTGTTCTTGTTGGTGTAAGCTGTCATTCCTACCATAAGCACCGCTGTGATTCCAGAAATTCTCCTTGTGAGTAAAGAAGGTGTCACAGTATTAGCTGGCTAGGCGTAAGTACAGTAGTTTGCAGAACAGTGGAGTGCTGGCAGGAAAACAGACTAGCAAAATGTATGCAGGATGAAGTGAAACAAAGTTCACGGGAGGAAGGAAAATAATACTAATCCTTCATTCAATAAGCAGTGAGTTAAGTACATTTTGTGTGTTGAGGAAATGTAAAAGCAAAGTGAAGAAAGCACACATAGAAAGGTGATGTGAACTGCCTTCCTTTCTAAAGACAACATACGGGACATTTAGGTTTAGTGATAACAGGAGCTATTTTCAGGCTGCCGATATGAAATGCAGACCCTGGTTAAAGGTTCCTCAAAGTTTTGGTGTTTGAATTCCTTCCAACCAGAAAACCCCTTGAAGTGAACAACTGATGTTAATGTTTTCATGGGTTGTTTAAATTGTTGAATAGACCTGTTTTAGACTTGGCGAATAGATCGAGATTATAACCAGCGTTCGAGATGGGATTCACTGCTCAGCTCTGTGATTTCTGCCATAGTTTTCCATGTTCACACTTGTACTTCACAAAGGTTTGAGGAGTTTGGATTTGATTACATGGAGCTGGCTTTCAAAAAAAGACAGTGTCGTGGTTCAGCCTTCAAAGTATCCCAGGGAAGCACTGCACAGAAATAGTCTGGTTTAGGAGTTCCTTGGGGGGATACGTTGCAACTTCCTGCATTTGAAAGGTGTATCGTGAGATTGTAGGCCTTCCTACCAGGCCGAGCAAAGTGTATTCCTGGGTTTCTGCTTCTTTTATGATTTTGCTGGAGGTATGATTCTCTACCAAGGAATTACTGGTGTGTGTAGAACAGTGTGCAAGAATTAATTACAGCTTTTTTTTTTTTTTTAATGTATATCTGTGCGTTTCACAAAAATAATGGGTGTTCTGGAAACACACTTTTTAGTGTCCTTCTTTATCTGCCCCCGAAGTTATTAAACCTGTCTCTGTGATCATCTCAGGATGCCCCACACTGTCATCTTCCAGCGTCCTGTTGCTGCTTCTAAGCCATCCTTATGCCTATGCCATCTTATTACCCCCTAAATCTAGGGGTAATCCATAGGGCCTACCTGAGGCCTACTATACCTGGAAATGTAAGTCTCAGTGGGCCTCAAGTAAGTCTAGCAACTGATTACACTGCTGCCTAAAAAGCATTACTTGTTCTCTTCCAAGCGATGCCTGTGAGCATCTTACCTGAAAGAGATGGCAGCCAGATGTTTCCTTCTACCTGTCCAATTTCTTTTCTTAGGCTTGTGGTGCTTTGTGTGTACTTAGTCTCTTTTTCTCCCATGGAGAGCCTTTGAATGAGTTTCCCTCCTTGTTAGTGTGTCTTTGCAAACAGAAAATGGCATTTACAACAATTTAAAACTCTTGATGGCAAAACCTGCTGCCATTACTAAAGGAGCTTAGGACAGAGGAAGTACCTGAAATTCTGCTCAGTGCATTTACAAAAATTGCTTATATTTTAGGGGCTGGAAATACCAGATATTGCTGTTCACAGTTCACTTGGTGCTAGGATTTTCTGAAAAACTAGCCAGCTAGAGAGAGTCAGCTGGATTTGTGATGACTGTGTAGTGTTGAAAGGTCACAGAGTAGCCTCAAGAGCTTGCTATCCCTTTGAAACTATCCTTCCTTCTGTTGACGCAGTGATTTAAAATAAAACATAATTTTATTTCCCTCAGCTAATTACAAACGGCGCCCTTCCAAACTCTTGATCTTTTCAAACAGCCAAAGGCATCACTAACAAATTTTACCCACTATTCAGGAGGCTGTGATATTGTGCTGCTATTTCCCAGAGCAGCCGAGTACTTCTCCTTGTACCTCTCAAGCCTGCCATTGTGCTGGAAAGTGGAGCAGGTAACTACTTCAGCAGTCCGAGATTTCATTCTCGTGGAGCACAGAGGTTCATTATACTTACTTTATCAGCAGTAAGGTTTACTGCCGAATCCATGAGAGATATTCATGTGAAACATGAGCAGAGAGAGAGGCATTGCATCTTTTCATTAATAAGCCCTCTTCTGGGATCCGGCATTAGTGAGATTCAGCGGATCATAGAGCACAGGGGTATCATTTTTACATGATTACTCTAAATTCTTAAACCAGAGGCTTAAGAGAGAGGCTTCTCACAAAGGCAGCTGTGGGAATTGTTAAATGATTGGCACAGCACTCGCAATGGGCTGAACCACGCTAGGTACCTCCAGTCATGGGGGTACCAGCAGGCGTTTTATTACCTGCCACCAAGGGAAAAGTGGGAAAGAGAGAGTGCATCAGGCAGGGGAAGATGTGCTAACGCTGCAAAATACCTCTGTAGTACCTCTGTGGTTCTCTCCTGCTGAACCAAACTCTTGCCATAATACTTAGGCAGGGCTTTGCCACACCTACAGGCTAAGCAATTCTCTTCCCTTACTATATCTTCTCTGTAGCGAGGCTTATTTTTTCCATGCTCATTTGCACCTTCTCTAATATGGCTAATAAAATAATTCCTATGCAAACTTTAGATTTTGGATGAGCAGTGGACGATTTAATTCCACCAAATGAGATGCCTCTGAGATTTTCTACATGTGATAAACTTCAGGTGGCCCAGAGGATTGGTGTACAACTAGCAAGTCTTGGCTAGATTGAGAGCTTGAGGACGTTAATAACAGAGAGAGAAATCTGTGGATTCTAGACCTACAACGTCATCTTGATGACACTACATGTTTCTTGTGTGATTTGTGCAGCTTCATATATTTAAATAAGTCATCAATTTATCCAAAAATATTGTGTCTTTCTCCCTCTGTCCTAGCTGTTTATTTCTGACAGACTGGGCGCAGAGCTGGTAAACAAAAAACAGGGAGCTAATGTGGCTGAAATAAAAACTCTTTTTTTCCTTTTTTTTTTTCTTTATTTTCTTTTCTCGATGGATTAGTTTTCAGATGGATAAATTTCTCAATCAGTTTCAAAATACAGATGCACAAATGCTTATTGCAGCATGAAAAAAGGCACCCCATGGGGACAGAAGAGGCTGGACTGCTTCTGTCATTCTTGGTATCAGTTTATGTCAGCCAAAAAGTGTTTGCTGAACTACAGCTTCAGTTTCCAACGTAGAAAAGATTGGGATGTTGCTAATTCTCTTACTTCATATGGGTCTGCAAGTATAATATGATCAACATTTGCCAGATGTATTTGCGTTGGTTCATAGAAACACCCAAAGAGCTAGATCACAGAAGAAGCATTTCATCTATGCAAACTGTGCACAGTTCGGGTAGGCAAATGTGCATGAAACAAAATGCTCATTTTACCAAGAAGCGCTTTCAGTGGGAGATCAACTTGAGAAGCAGTATACTGAGTGAAAAGTGTGATGCTGAACTCTAAACCATGACCTGTGTGTGAAGCCTTCGGTGTTCTGTTCCTCAGTCTATGCCTGCCCTTAAGCAATTGCTCTGACAGGCAACAACTGCCTCAAGCATCCCAAAGTGTCATTAACGCTGAAATATAAACGTGACTACCTCTCCATTTACATTTCTCTGATAAGAGTACCAGCAAAAAAATCAGGCAAATGGCTTTATCCTTCCATTACAATCTCCCCAGCATGCTGAGGTCCAGCTACAGAAATCTCCAGCTTCCCAGATGTGCCTGTTGTGCAGGATGTTTGTCTCTCAAAGTTGCCATCCTGAATTCATCAAAGAAGGTGAAGCAGTCCCAAAGACAGCAAATGTTGTAATTTGCCTTCCTCCTTACATCTCATCCTGTTCTCTAATAGCAAGGAGATGTTTTAAGTCTGAAGCATGATACGAAATACCCAGTTTAAAAGTTTTGTTAGCATAAATAATGTTTTAGCCAAGTGGTCTTTCTGCAAGACTGTTAGGTTCTTGATCTTGCTGATTCCCTGTGGCAGTGAGTTCCATGATACAGTTGTAAGTGGTATAAAAGATACATTCATTTTCATTGACTCTGAATTCACAATCTTTCAATTTCAGTGAAATTTCAGTACCCATCCCAAGTATAATTACAATATGTGTGTTTTGGATGTGTACGCTGTAAAAGATAACAAACCAAACTGCAGAATGAAGATGTGGAGACAGGTTAAAATTTGTTATGTTATTCTACATCACAGTAAATAACAAAAGGGCACCTGTAATGATCATTTACTCTGCTGTATTGATTTTTTCATTTATTTAATAGAGAAGAGAGAAGAGAGAAGAGAGAAGAGAGAAGAGAGAAGAGAGAAGAGAGAAGAGAGAAGA
>VZSV01000125.1:0-20299 GCA_013398735.1 Nothocercus julius | reverse complement strand
GCTGACTGTCCATCTACAAGCTTTGATAAATGGAGCGACAAAAACAAAAGAGAGTATTTAGTTTAATAAGCCAATTTGAAGAGAAAGGTTGGAATTATGTATGGCAGAGGACAATTATGCAGGCTAAATGATTCTTTAATTAATAATGAGATCCATGAAAAAAAGCAAAGGTGACAGGATCCTCCTTTCGGGAGGAACAGAAAGCTTGGTGGTTTACCATGCATCCTGATGCACACGCTGCCTGTGTGCAGGGGCTTGGTGCTGAAGGATGCCACAGTGAAATGCAAATACGCGTCCATGTGCTGAAGCTCTTGCTACTTTTCTGACTAGTATTGTTTGTAAAACTGTAGGTGTGACATAAAATGTTGGCTTGCATTACCACTTGTACAAGTGAGAGTGCAAAGGCAAGTGCTGGGAGGCCCAGGTCGATGCAGGTAGGTCTGAGGCTGGATTTTTAGGCAAAGCCCACCATGGGGTCTGGTGCTCTGACACATGCTGGGCTGTTGCCCTTTGTGAAGTGCATGGGTTTTTTGTTTGTTTGTTTTGTTTTGTTTGTTTTTTGGGGGGATTTTTTGAGTGAAATTTCACTATGAAACTGGGCTCATCAGAAATGGAATGTCAGGCTGTACACACAGAAAAAAAAATGCTCCTCTTCGCACGTACATGTACGGTCTCTCTGTCTCTTTCTCTCTCTCCTTGCTCTCCAGTTTGCACTCATGGAAAATATGACAGGGAGAGATGCAAGTCCGCCTGTAGCGTCATTGGTTTGGCCTTTACCTGAAGCTTTTCCCCTTCTTTTACATCCCTAACTGTTGTGTGCCCGAGCAGCAAGCCATATGTTAAAGAGCAAATACTGTGCAGACTGTACCAGCATGCCGAGTCAGAGGGGAAGTGAGCAATAACGTAGGGAGAAGGAGGCAGAAGTGATTATCTGATAGTGATTATTCGGGAGGGCAGTAGTGGGAGGTGCACTAACTGACAGGGATTCACTATGGGACGCAAATCACTTAAGGCAAAGCCATTAGGATCAATTTAAAATACCAAAGAGGGAGGCTAAATTGACAATAGCATATTTTAATTGAAATCACAAATATCATCCAGCGAGATATGTTTTAAAAGACCAGGCAGAGTTGCTTTATCTTGTCAGAGGAAAAGTTTTGCTATTTTATTAAAAAATTGCCATTTTTACAGAGATCAAAAGGCAGCAGAATTTAAAAAAAAAAAATCTAATTTATGTATATTTTCTATTTTAATGTTCTCTTTTGTGTGTGTGTGTGTGTGTGTGTGTGTGATGGGCATATTATAGATGAAATTAACTACGTTACTAATGCTTTTAATCAGATTTTACTAAGGCCTAGGGCTGAAGAATGGAATCAGCATGTGTCCTGTTAAAAGAAAAATGCAGTTCTATAGACAATAAATAGCATGTCCAGATAAACATATTTATCTATGCCTTAGTTTTATTTATAGAGCTAACTAGCCTATGTGCAGACACTGGGGATTTTTTTAGACACTTACACAAAACCAAAGTCTATACGATGGGATCATTACTGTTTTTGGCAGCAAAAATGCAAACTTGGTAAAAGAGCCTGGCATGGAAAACCACTGATTCCTGACATGTTCCATTTGTTCCTCACTCTTTGATTTCTACTCACAGAATCTGACATATGTTGGGCATTGACCTTGCTCTTTTAAATAAGCTTATTTTAGAAGACCTCTGCAAAATGCTGTCTATTTGGCCTCGATGTAAGCTGTTAGGAAAATGTAGTACAAACACAGAAGTTCTATGTTTTGAATGCCAGAGATGTAAGCAGAAGAGCGGTTGGTAAGATCTGTACTTCTGAATGCTTTCTGTGTTATTAACAAGATGTCCTTAACAAAAAGAAAAAAAAAAAAAAAAATCTTTATCCAGCATTTCCAGCATTCCTAACTTGGGCAGACTTCCCAATGCGGCTTTTTTGAGTAGGGTGTTCAGGACAAAACTTTTTTTTTTTTTTTTTTTTTTAACCTGCTTGGACTCTCAGACTTTCAGTGGAGTGAAATGTAACCAGTGATTTGGGATGTCCCACATGAGAAATCTTGGTACCAAAGTGTCTTCTCATACTGCAGGTGTTTCTGAACAGAGGGCCTCAGAAACAGCCTCAGCTTCCCAAAAGCTCGGCCTCTGCCTTGCCATCCCATATAACACCCCACTTTGCTGAGCATGTTTCAAGACAAGCCTGATGCTTCACTGTGGATATTTGTCTCCCATTCCTCGTAGGGGAGCAGCTTATGTGAAAGTGCTTTTATGAGATAGGTAGGAAAAATGGCCTTCATTAAGGGTTGTATCTGCTGAAGTCAATATAAAGCCTCTATCAAAGCAGAAAGAAAGTTGGAAGTCCATGCAGGATGTGTTTGATGTTCTCCCATTGCCCATAGGCAGTCACACACCCCTTCTTTGGGCTGTGAGGTTTGGAGCCTGGAAATCCCAGCAGCTGGAAACGTGCCCCTGCTCGGTGTGGAGTGCCAAGCTTAGCCGTGCCCGGGTAAGTGGCAATAAAACCGCGCGCATAGGAACGCTGATATCAAATTGCAAAAGTTCCATGAATTCATGGGTCACGCTTGGCTCTTCAGGCCCCGGGCTGGCTCCGTGTGCCACAGGGAGAGGCCGTGAAGCTCTTCCAGAACGGAGTTCACTGTCCAGGCCAGGAAGCTTCCTGGGAGGTGTCGAGCCCCATGCCACTGCTGCCGGTCCTGGTGGAGAGACGCTTTGCTGAGGACCAGCTGGATCTGAGCCATCAGTCAGCAGGAGGGACGGCAGAGAATAACAGAGCTGCTGCCACCTCTTGTAAAGGGGGCCTGCCCGAAATTCCCTCAACCATCACTCACGAGCTCATTTTTCAAGGAAATAGCTTTTATTTGTTGTGAATTTCTTTGCACAGAAAAGCTTCTTATAAAAACTAAATAATGTAACATATTCCGGGCGCTGAGCAGATAAAAATTGAAAGGGCTGTGGTGTTTGTGGAAGTGGAATGATAGTGACAAGCACCACATGAAGTCCCCAAAGATGGTGTCAGGGGACTCGATCCCCCGGAAAATGATGAAAGACTCTGATGTAATGGTGTTTTGTGAAACAATTTGAGCATAAATGCCACATTCTTTCCCATTAACAACTGACTTCCATTGTACCAGGATTTTTTTAATATGTATTTTGAGCACACTGAGAACAAAAATTTCCATTGTGATAGTGCTGCAGGAAGATTTAAGGGTTATGGTGGACTAGGAATTGAAATGCAAATCACACTCACACACAACCTCCTGCTGAGGCCAAAATTTTTATAGATCAGGTTCTGCAGCCCTGATGAAGAATCAGTGATCTGCCTTTCCTGGGATTCACAAATTAGTTGCAGTCTAAGGTATCATTTCCTACAATATAATTGTAACTTAGCAGATGAAAGTTTGTCACCAAAGACAGTCCCCTGATCTTCCATTATTTTTCCAGCTGCAGTGCCGCTAAGGATCCTTTCCCGGGCAATGCGAAGGCACTCATCACAGCCCCCTAGTCTGCCACGCGCGCTCGCTGCATATAAACATACAGTACATATTGATTCTCCCCCTTGCTTTTTTTCCTCCCTCAATACGCAGGTGGTAAAACACTGGCTGCCATGAACTTCATGTGATTAAAAAAAGAAAAAGCCATGGTTTGGGGGCTGCTAGAGCTGCTAAATAGAAGACTGCCAGTGTGTAGCATTGTGGCTGCTAAAATCACTATGAGGATTATAGGACATACATGCATTTATGGATAATTCAGTTTGCTAATTGCTCATGAAATTTCAGGTAAGGAATATCCAATTCAATTTGTTATAATAGGTAATGTCCTGGGTTTTGCTTTTCAGGGTTCTTTTTCTTTGTTATTATTTTTATTATTGCTGTCATTACAAATGCATGGCTCTTCGTGTCTGGAAAATCTACCTTACAAGAAGGCTTAGGGGGTGCTACTTGTCAGCATGGGAAGTTTTGAGCTGCCTGTCAGTGTGTGACAGGTTGCAGCAATACTGATGTGCTTGCTACATGCTATGACACAGGGACGGATGCACATCTGGGTGGAGGAGGACCTGAAACACAGGGCCCTGGTACCGCAGGCATGAGCTGGAGAGGCTGTGTTGAGCAAGACACCTTGGGTCGCTGCATCCTTCTTTTGAGCTAATATGTTGCCTGTAAAGAGACAGTCCTATTTATCTATGGCCAAAACCATCCAGACCTCCCAGGAATCATTCTCTCTATTATTTAGAGACCTTGTCTATGGAAAAAAAAAAAAAAAAAAATTATCATCTAACAGTGATCATAAGTTGAGCTGTGTCCTCCAAGCTGCATCTCCCTTCCATTTGCAGCTTCAACCACTTTTACTACTGACTAGCCACTGGGTAATACCAATCACTACTCCTGTTGCAGCATGCAAGAGCTGCATGTATGTTAATGAGAATTAGCATTTGTTGACAGCCATGGTGGGAGTTCCCCGTCTACAGCATTTCAGGGCTTTGCATCACTGTAAGGTTTGATTCCCTCCTCCAGTAATTAAAATTGACCCTGGGCAAGTTTTTTGTAGGTCCCATTTGGCTGTGCTGAGCTGAAAGACGTACTGAGCTCTGCTGAGGAGAGAGAAGAGGTCAGTAGTAACATATTGCCTATTAACAGTCCCCTTCCCTTCCTTCGTCAGCCGCTCAGGGCGGGCTAGGGGTTACCACATCAGCTTGGCTCTCTTCTGTGCTTGCTTGTCCTATGTGAAACGCTGCTTCGGAGCCACTTTAATATGTGGAGAACAATTTAGTCATTTTAGTTTAAAGTCAATTGCCTTCTTCATTTGGGAATATGGAGGTAGTTAAAATGCTATGGAAATCCAGCACACTAGCAGTAAATAACTCCAGTGGGCCTTTCCGTGCCTATTTAAAAATGGGTGCATAATCAGAATTAAAGCTGTGGGCTTAAAACACGGGGAGAAATATCGGCCCCTTGCAACCCCTAAAGAGACAAGGGGTCCATAGGAATGGTCCATAGCTTCTTTAGGAATACCAGGTGTCTGTTTGGGGAAAGCTGGAGCAGGGAATGACCCCTTCCCTTTAGCCAATGCGCCAGGCCTTCCAGGCTGCAGCTCCAGTCTGGTCTGTTAAGTGAGCAGGGTTTTTTCCATTTGCTACTGTGCACAGGAAGCTGCTTTCACCCTTACCCTGAAGAAGATGAGCTATAGGAATCTACAGTTGGTTTATATATACATACATACGTGTGTGTGTGTGTGTGTGTGTATATGTGTGTGTGTGTATAAATATATATATATATATACTTATACACACACACATATAGTTAGGGGGCCAGAAGGGGAAGCAGTGGTCATAAGCAGAGACTGGAAGTAGGCTTGTTAAGTAAATCTCAGGCTGTAGCTCGTTTTAATTTATTTTTGTTTTATGTGCGGGAGACCAGGCCTTGCAGGCCTGGCTAATATCAAAGCCTGAGGTTCTGTAGATTTTTAATCAAGGTCCACTTTGGGGGGTTCTGCTTTTGGTGGCTCTGGGTGTGTGGGGATTTCTTGTTGTGTTTTTCTTTTTTTTTTTTTTTTTTTTTTTTTTTTTTTTTTTTTCTGCTGCGGTGTCTGGATTTCTTTAGTTAAACTTTTCCATTCTTCAGACTTGAGCCAAGTGAGCTCTTTCAAATTACCCAGCACTTTCCAGAGAAGGCTCTTTTTTGCTGTTGGGGCTCTCTCTCTCTCTCTCTCCCTTTTTTAAGTAAACTTTCAGTCCAATTCCTCTGAAAACCCCAGATGGCATCTGCAATACTACCCCATTGCCTTTCAGTGATAATTTGGCATTCTTAGTGCTGTCTAGATAGTTTATTGTTCATCAAAGCCGTGTGAAAGGAATTTTATATAAATACATATTTGTTTTGTTTTGTCCCTCTGCTGGCAGGGAAAGTAAATCCCAAAGTATTTCAGCAGGTGCTATTAATATGCAAATAATGGAGAGTATAGTAGGTCTAATAGACCTCCCAACTACATGGGAGGTGTCGCTGTTGGAGCAAATTAGCTTTCTGTAATTTGCATGCTTTTCGCAGCCTCCTGGGATTATATTTTAGATCACAGACAATAAAAGCATATGCTGTTAGTTTAAAATGTAACTAATTTTAGACTTTGAAACCACTTTAACCTAACTTCTTAGTGGTGTTAAACTGCTATTTGCAAAGAAACTTCTACACAGCTTGTAATTTCCATGGCCTTTCTCTCACCCATTAACTGCTCCATCACTCTCTTCAGAACGAAAGTGAACAACCTTCCACGTTGTTGAATCTGGAAAAACAGATATTTCTCACAGAAATATGCCCAGATTGTGCTAGCTTGGTTCTGTCTCTCCATTCACTTCCTGAGCCTGCCCTGAAAGGGGCGGGGGGGCGGATCTAGATTTGACTTCTTATGTCAAATTTCTTGCCCCTTCTTTGACTTCTCTGTGAGATCTAAATCTGTCCAGAAAGCGTGTTGTGGTCCCTGATGACCACCCATGCAGAGAGGAAGTTGCTTGTATCATCACAAACTCATCTTTTCTAACCCACCGAAGCGAAGAGAAACTGAAAGGCTCTGACACGGATGCCCAGTGTGCTTCCCTAGCCCACACCTAGAAATAGATCCTATTGGAAAAGTCTGATTTAAAACAGATAACTGAAGCACGGGGGAGAGAAAAGAAAAAGTAAAGATGTCAGTGCAGGTTCAGTCTGTAGAGCCAAATGCTATTGAACTGTACTGGCATATTCTCAATGGCACCTTCCAAATTGATATTGACAGCAAAAATCGCGTTGTTGACATATGTGGTTTGTGACAAGATGAATAACAGGACATCAGCCGTCCTATCTGTGAACTTGTGTCTTTGTCTTTGGAGGTTCTGTGGTGCTTGCTTGCTGTACACTGAGCTGCTTAAAAGGACCAGGTAGTCCTATCCAGGTAGGATACGTACAGAGCAGCCGCTTAAAATATGCCTGTGGTCGCCCACGCCTGTTTCTCTCCTCCTGTCCTTAGGTATTTGTTAAGCTTGCTGGAAATGGTTTTCCTGGCTTGCAGCAGCATCCCAAATACAACTGCTCCAATTCCTGCTGCTTTGAAGGATTACAGCGAGATGTTTGTTAGAGGAACAGCAGTTTGAGCCGATGCAGCTATGTTTCAGCAGCAGACTGTAGCTGTGCAGGCTCTGGGAGTTTGTGGAAGGTAGAGAGGCAGTCATTTTATTTTGTCTTTCTGCCAGTTGTCCCATTGCCCAGAGCATGTGATTTGTGAGTTTCCTTTGGCACAGTTGCTCCATTGCTCATATATCTCTTAACAGCGTTTCCAGGTCAGCTGGTCCACAGGGTGGTAGCTGTCTTTTATTTGGAGAGGGATAGAGTTCAGGGGTAGGATCAGATGTGCGGAGGAGATGGCAGCCAGGTGGAGATCAAGTTAGCACTGTCAAATTTATTTCCAACAGGGGAAAGGTGAGTATTAGAGAGGGAGACTCGGTCTGAAAGATGTCCTCTGAGATGATACTAGAAAGCTGGAGATGCAACTTGGCCCAGCAGCAATCTGCGGTGAGGTACTTCTGAACTCATGGGGCCACAACTTTGCCATTAATATTTTTGCAAGTATATTTCATACGCGCAATATATGGAAATACTTCATTTTCAAGAAAAAAAAGAGGAAAAAAAAAAAAAAAAAAAGACAGGGGAGGGCCTTTTGACTGATGCCTGATTTAATAGGATGGGGAGTTTAGTTAAAGAACTGTATTCAGAAGTGACCAATGCACTGAACCCTATGAAACAGAAATCCCTTCCTGGTGTGAAACCATTAGAGTCTGTGGAATTAGAGCAAATTGTTTTAAAGACAGAGAATTAAACTACTGGGTTTATTCCCTCTACACCACTAAACTCTTCATAATGCAAATCCATATTTTCACTGTCAGCAGTAGGAAGAGTAAATAAGTGGCATCTCTTTAGATGCCACTGCCCACTAGACCATGCTGGGTTTGCACCTGCATTGCTTTGAAGCCTATAATTTTGCTACGTCTCCTGTGCCGCATGTCCATAGGGTCTTTCTGCCAGGGTGATAAACGCTAGAGTCCTTACTGTGCTAAAGCAAAGAAGGTGAGGTTTTCATGTAACCCTTCCTGAGGTTGTAAGGAAACAGATGTGAAGAAGTGCTGGGGATGGCTTGAAAATACCGGGTGCTTTTTATTTTCTCTCGTTTCACCCTATGTGTTATCTAACATTAATACCAGTTCTAACAATAATGCCAATGATCTCTGATTTCTGCTGCTGCTTCTGAATGGGGCATGACTTGCCTTTTTTAATGCTGGACATTGGAGCTGCGAGGAGTTTCTTTGTTTTAACATTTAAGAGAGACCTATGATTATTCAGGTGTCAATACAAAAAAAAAAAAAAAAAAGGTTTGAATTTGTGCAGCAGAGCATAGTTAGGGCTAAAGTGGAGGGCAATGAGACAACTGTACATTGGAAGTATGAAAACATGATCAAAATATCCTCAGCCTTGCTTTGCCAACACTAGGCTAGAAGGAAACTATGGTGAGAGGAGGAAAGAACAACATGAGAGGATGTTGTTTGGAAAACAAAAATGCCTTTTAATAACAAACCATTTGACTTTCAGCAAAAGCTTAGAAGTCTGTAGAAATGAGGGGAGTGTGTTATTAAATGGAAGGACTGTGAACCGGTAAGCCTCAGAGCACTGTATCTAGTGCCACTGCAAAATGCCACGTGTGGCAGAGTGAGATATTGATGGCATGCTGTGTCACCGGCTTACCTAGCGTTACAGTGGGGATTGTCGCTGCCAATCATATCTAAGTAACTGCTCTCTCCCATGACACAGGCAGCCAGCAGCTTTGTGCCATGGCTGCAGATGTCCAGGAATAGTCTTCCAGTGATGTGCAAGAGATGTGTTGTATCTTGCCTCAACCATGTTAATGTAGTTTGTTCATTTCTTTGCCCGTTTCCCCACAAGAGATGTCCCAGAGCCCATGAGATGCCGTCTGGATTAGCTCAGAGGTAAGAGCGGTGGGCTTGCAATAACAATGGTGGCTATTTTGCACCTGGAACTACTTGGACACATTGCTCATCTCATTGAGAAGCTTTAGACAGCTTCTGATGCCAGAGTAAAGTACTTGCTGAGCCTGTAAAAGTTGAGGACTTGGCAGACCCTCTGACGGGTGCTTCATTACCCTTTTATATATTGAAATGGATGCTGGATACTTTCAGCCTTGCTTCCACGCTAAAGCCTTTGGCAGACACGTGGGGAAAAGTTTTGGGTAATTTGTTTGATCTGAGATCAGAAATCCATTTTTTTTTTTTTTTCATACTTAAGGTAGCTCTGCTCAAACTACTTCATAGATCCACATGATTTCCTCCTCCTCTCTGTTCTCAAAGAAAAGAAGGAGAATGTCTGCATCGTCTCAGAAGAGTTCAGCGTGAAAGCTTTTTTCTGACACTGTTGGTTGCATCTTGCTTTACGAGCTTTGGGGTTCTTAGGTCTCATTAGGAGAGCCTGAAATCTCAGAATTCCTATATTGCAATTTGATAAGAATATTGCAAGGAAAATCTCTACTGATTTGCACCAAAAGCTGTTTCCAGACACGTAGCTTCCTCCCACCACAAGCACACTTGATGACTTCAAAATTTTCCTAGTATTTCCTAGCAGTGAACTTTATCCAAACACTGAACGTAGGTTATGTTGATACAGTAAGTATACAAAATGTAGCATAAGCATGTATCTCCCTCTTATTTTTTTTGTTCAGTTACAATTATAGCTCTAATATGGAAGTTAAGTTTTTTTATAAAATTTGAATTCCTTTAATAATTTTGGATCAAAATTTTATTTTCCAGGCCAGTAAGATATTTTTTTCTGTTACAAACTGTATTGTCTTATTTGGGAAATATGTTCACAATTGAGAATGAATTGCCTTTATTAACAAATCAAAAGCTTGCTCTGTCAAAACTGAAATCGTTCTGCCTTTTTATGTGCAAATTAAAGCTTCTGTCAAACCTTCAGCCACAGTGCATTTGATTTGTGGAAATATTAAAATATCTGGCTTATTATTAAAATATTCTACATAAAGAAAAAAATTTTAAGTGATACATTGCATTCAGGCCTCTCCAAAAAATCAGATTTGAAAGAAATAGTGATGTTTTCACAGAATTTATTTTTCCTTACTTTGGCCAGAGTTCAGTGCATTACTTTAAAGCATGTTTAAGTTATACAGGTGTTTGAATATGTTGTTGGATCAAGGTCTTTGGAAATTAACCAAGTGAAATTTAAGTCTACCCAGGGCATGGGCACTACATTCCCTGTATTTTTCCTCCTGAAATGGTCATGTGATTTAATTAGTGGCAAAGGTACTGTGAAAAAAAATTTACTCTGTAGCCAGTAAGATAGAGTGAAATATAAAAGACAAGTACTTTTTTCTGTTCACAGCAATGACTTGTGCTTTGCAGGCTTTTTGTAGCAGAGGACAAAATTTTGATTATCTAAAACTCAGCAATGGTTCTGGTTTTAGGCTTCCAAAATAAAGAGCCTTCTGTTTATCTAGGAGGACTTTGGGAATGCAGCATTTCTGGAAACCAGGTAATGTGGGCGTTGATGCAACAAGGTACTTAAGCACGTGCTTTTATTTCAGTCCCATGAATAAGGCCATTGATGGATTGGGAGGTTTTGAATTGGCTGTTTTGTTAGATGCTTAAATATACATAAATCCCCTCATTTTAAGCAGCCAAGTCTAGAAAATATTTGGAGAGAAACACTAAGCGGGAGGGAGAGAAAAGCTCCCCAAGCTTGGCCATCTCTGCCATGTGTGGCCGAGGCAAGACGGGTCTTGGTGCCCCATGCCAACGTGTGCCTTGGGGGACCTTCTTGCAGCTGAGAACAGATCAGGTTTGTTATAAGAGAGTCAGCTCTCGCCCCAAGTCTGCGCCTTTCCCTTTCATGTGGGGGTAACTGTTGCAGCCACCCCCCTGTTTTTCTTGGAAGAACTGAGTGGCTTGGCCTGACGAGGATATAGAAGGTGAGCGTTCCAAATCGCCCTGTTCGAGGCTCCCGTTTGGTGTCAGCAGGGGCTCTTTGGGCATTCACTGCAATCCTGCCTTCTCCAAGGGCTCCCCACACTCCATGGAAGGGAGAAAACAGCAGCTCCTTCCCTTCTTTTTTATTTTCTTGCATACTTCTTTTGAAGCCCATCCTGTACCCTGAAGACTGTTTTCTATTGGAGATGTATCCCATAGGTGCGTCCTGGGGCTGGGACAGGGCAGGGGCCCCTTCAACCCAACAGGCTGGGGCCTCTAGGCCCCAGGCTTCTCCTATAACACTACAGATGCCTGCAGTACCTTGTCTCTCAGTGTGGTCGATACTTTAAGGTGGACAATGTAGATCTTTTGAATTTGTTGGTCTTTTTTTTCTTCCATCCCTATAAATGACTTTTTCTTTTTTTTTTAAAGTCTCAGTCTCTCCTGTACTGCTTTCATGATGGTGTTGTTCTCAATGCGTAACTCCAGCATCCTGGCTTATAAATCATTTATTTCATCTGGACATTCTCCGTAAAAGGAGTTTCTGCAGGCTGAAGTGGGTGCATATTAAATTTCAAGGTATTTATTACAGGTGTTAGACTATTAGCCATAATAAACGGCAAGAAAACTATTCAGTTTCATTGTGATCTGGGTTGTCCCAGGTTCTCTTCACACTTGCTTTTCATATCTACTCCCTTGCCTTGAATTATATGATCTTCATCTCTAGATGAAACCAGCAAGGTCATTTGGGTTGGTATCTCATTGCAGGCCATAAACGCAGGATCCAGCCACCACATAAAGGACCTTCTGCCAGCTTAGTGCTTTCCATAAGTGCTCGGATATCTCAATCAACCTGCAATGCAAGCTGGTTCAATGTCCCTCCAGCTAGGGAAGACCATACAGAGCAAAGCCATAAAGCACCACACAAACTCACTGCAATTCACCCAAACTGGCAAGCCATGCCTGTCTGCTGCAGTCACGACTTCCCAGGTTTCTGCCAGGGGCCTGTGGAAAGGTGGAAACTCTGCTGTCCTCAAGACCTGTTCTTGTTCAAGGATTCAGGGAGAAGGTCTCCAGGCTCCAGACTTACCACCAGAAGAGATGGTGATGCGAGGAAAATGCCTCCCTACTGGCTTTTCCCCAAACAGAAGTTCTCCAGCCTCATGCACTTGACACTTTCATCAGCTGGCATGAAAGCTGGACATCTCTCTCTTTATTATTGTTATTATTATGCAATCAGACACTAGTTAATTAAAGAATGTGCTGGGGTTGCACTATTTATACAGAAACTGCATACACTGAAATCCATTTTCTCCATAGTGATTGCAGATAATGTGGTAAGCTCTGCTTTGATTCATTAGTGTAGCAAAGAGATATTCAAAATTATTTGGTATAATTCACAGCACTTGAGAATGCATATATTTTCATAATACTCTAAATCCACTGCTTATGCTAGTAACTCAAGCATATTATGACTGCTTTGCCATAGCACTGTCATCTTAAAATTGTAGTAGTGCCCTTCTTTCATTGTAATTGGCCAACCTGGAAGCCCATTTAGCACAGTACTTTTAGTGAGAGACTATGGCACAGTGGCGTGGCTTCTTGCAGTGCTATTTCAGAGTGAATGAAGTGAGGATCATCTATCCATCTAGATGCTGACCATGCAGAGGTACCCGCGCTAGTGACACCTGAGCAGATGCCGTGGAGACCCATGGAATGGAGGTACCTTCATTCCCCTAAGCTGGGAAAGCGTCCTCCAAAGTGGTGCTCAGAAAAAAAAATTTGTAGATCTTTGTATTGCCTGGATTGACAAAAAAGCCACCACAATAATTGTAATTAATCAATTTTATTTAGATTTTTTTTAAATACTCTTAGATAAGTTTTGCATCATCTCCACACATTTATTGTCTGGCAACATGAGTAAGCAAATTTTTTGGATTACCGGTGGATCACGGGTATCTCCCCTCCCACTTTCCCATTCATTCCTTTCTTGCCTTATCAGGACATCCTTCTGGCTGGGCTGACCTGGACATGACTTCATCTAATCCAGGGCTGGACGAGCCTCAGGAGAGCTGCTAGTTACATTCATGTGAGCCGCCAGCCTTTCCCTGTAAAGGCTCCCTGTTTTTAAATACTGCATTTTAGAGTCACAAAAACTATTGCCAGTCCTTGGTAACCTTTGGAAACAGGAAATCCTTGTAATTTTAAAATACGTGTTACGTTTAATAAATAAATAAATAAAAATTCAGACTGTGATTTCTGATGGCCATTTAAAAATTTTCTACCCAGCCCTCATATGTGTATAGATATCAATAACACCACACTTAGAGTAAAGTTTGTCCAAGCCACATTTGGAGACAGGATTTTAAATACTTCTGCTTAAAATTAAGTGGTTAAATCTACCCTTGGACACCTGAGACCATGCTGTGGGCTTTTTTGTTTGTTTTTTCTTTTTCTTCCCTCCTATGCTCTGAGCACTCATCAGCTCTCCCTGACTTTATGGGGCACTGTAGTGCATTTGCACAGCTCTAGAAATCAGCCACCTAATTTAAATGGCTGACTTCAGTTGCTTGGTGACCTCAGTTTTACTTTTAGCATTACACTGTTCAAATTGTTATCTGAAAAGCTTTATTTAGTGCTGCTGGGCCTCCTTGTCATGTAATGGGCAAGTGGAAATGCCATCAGACAGTCTTTTCCATCATGTTTCAGTTTCTTCTGCTTCTAAACCTGAGGTTCCACATGTTACTGGTTTACCCAACTTAATTTAATCCGATCAGTATATATTTTTTGTATTGTCTGAAAAAGTTTCGAAGCAATTACCAGAGTAAATAATTTAACAACAACAAAAAAAACCACTTTCATTGCTGAGACTATCACATGTATATGTTTGCTTCTAAGTGTATACACGTGGGATGTTTGGAAAAAAAATTAAATGTGCTCAATGACTGCATTTAATGCCAGACAAGATTTCACACCTCTGGACTCTATATTTATAGCTCTGTCATATTCCTTTCTTGTACTGACCTGAAGAAGTGGATTTTTTTTTTCTTATCTCCTGAAAAGGTTGTCTGTCATAGTGCAACTATTGCAGCACAAAATATTACCTAAAACTTGACCCTGAACAAATTTTCTACAAGGACAGTTTACCCCAGAATTGCAAAGGAAATGAAAACCTCCTCACTCTAGCAAAAGAGGTAAGCTTATTTAGTTATATAAAATTAGTTTAATTCTGAAAATCTTCCATGGAGCCTCAATTTTAAATGGACTCAGACTCTAATCTCTGCTGAACTAGTTTTTCTCCTAGTGTTATTCCACGGAGCTCAATCATGCTAACATGGATTTTCACTAGGGGAACACTGGGATTCAGGAACTTAAAAAAAAAAAAAAAAAAAAAAAAAGTATTAGTTGTCATGTACCTTTAAAAAAAATTAAAGGTGCTTTTAGCCTTATTAAGTGATGCTGCTCTAAACCCTGCCCATAAGCTTGCAATTCAATGAGGGGGCTTTTAGTGATTTCAGTGGGCTTAGCACAATGTGTCTAACACAGGGGTTTCCATTTCCATACCATTTTGTGATGCTTATTTTTTCTGTCCTCCTCTCTTGCCAGCTGTGGAGGTGACCCACCTTTGACAATAACACAGGAAACTAGGGCTAGGCTTCCAACTTCAGCAGTTGGAGGAGAAGCACGAACACAGAAGCATGAAGGAGAAGCATGACACAGCCAGAGCTTTTAAATAGTATAAGCTCTGTGGGTACAAAAAAAAAAAAAAAAAATTACAGTGCTCCTTTCAACAGCACTGAATAGATCACAGTGAGATCTGTAACACCCCACCCCAGTTGTCTTTCCAAAACTTTATCTGCCTTACTCTATTCAAGCCGATCGGGACTCTTACTGCCCTTAATCTAATTGTGATTGTACTGAAAGATTGTTGCTGACTACAAATGGAAATAAATTATAATGAATTGGTACCTTGAGAAATTTTATATTTTTTTCCGATCACATTGACCATGAGCAAACTGTGATTTTTTTTTCCATTATTCGTACCTATTCAAAAAACGATTCATAGAGGCAGGGTAATTTTTTCTTTCCATGTAGCTACCTCGAAGGCAGAACACGGGTTTTCTGCAATAAATACAAAGTGTGCTGACTGCATATTTTGGTTACACAGGACTGCTCCTTACCCTGATAGGATGAATAAGACTGAAAAATACTTTCTTCGTGGAAGAAAAATTAGTTTCTACTAATCTGAATTATTTATTCAGAAATGTCTTCCTGCAAAGATTTTCAGGTCTGCTGGTTCATTCACCAGGTCAAGGACTGAGGGTAAAAAAGAGGAGTAGGCCTGAGGGTAAACTGGGGGAGTACGCATGAGGGAAAACAAGGGGAGTAGGCCTGAGGGTAAAGACGGGGAGTAGGTCTGAGGGTAAACGAGTGGAGGAGGCCTGAGGGTAAAGAGGGGCAGTAGGTTCTAGGGTAAACATTGGGAGTAGGCCTGAGGGTTAACAAGGGTAGTAGGCCTTAGGGTAAACAGAGGGAGCAGGCCTGAGGCTAAACAAGGGGAGAAGGCCTGAGGGTAAACAGTGGGAGTAGGTCTGAGGGGAAAAAATTGGGAGTAGGTCCGAGGGTAAACAAGGAGAGAAGGCCTGAGGGTAAAGGGAGGAGTAGGCCTGAGGGTAAACAGGTTGAGTAGGTCTGAGGGTAAACAAGGGGAGTAGGTCTGAGGGTAAAGAGGGGCAGTAGGTCCAAGGGTAAACATGGTGAGTGGCCCTGAGGATAACAAGAGGAATAGGGCTGAGGGTAAACAGTGGGAGTAGGCCTGAGGGTAAAAGGGGGGGTAGGTCTGAGAGAAAACAAGGTGATTGGCCCAAGGGTATACATGGGGAGTAGGCCTGAGGGTAAACATTGGGAGTAGGCCTGAGGGTAAACACTGGAAGTAGGTCCGAAGGTAAAGATGGGGAGTAGTTCTGAGGATAACCATGGGGAGTAGGCCTGAGAGTAAACGTTCCCACTAGGTCTGAGGGTAAACAGTGGGAGTAGGTCCGAGGGTAAACATGGGGAGTAGTTCTGAGGGTAAACAAGGGGAGTAGGTCTGAGGGTAAACATTGGGAGTAAGCCTGAGGGTAAACAAGGGAGTAGGAATGAGGGTAAACATTCGGAGTAGACCTGAGGGTAAACAAGGGGAGTAGGTCCGAGGGTAAACATTGGGAGTAATTCTGAGGGTAAACAAGGGGAGTAGGCCTGAGGCTAAACACTGGGAGTAGGCCTAAGAGTAAACATGGAGAGTAGGTCCGAGGGTAAACATTGGGAGTAGACCTGAGGGTAAACAGTGGTAGTAGGTCCGAGGGTAAACATTGGGAGTAGACCTGAGGGTAAACATGGGGAGTAGGCCAGAGGGTAAACATTGGGAGTAGGTCTGAGGGAAAACATTAGAAGTAGGTCCGAGGGTAAAGATGGGGAGTAGTTCTGAGGGTAACCATGGGGAGTAGGCCTGAGGGTAAACGTTCGCAGTAGGTCTGAGGGAAAACAGGGGGAGTAGGTCCGAGGGTAAACAAGGGGAGTAGGCCTGAGGTTAAACATGGGGAGTAGACCCGAGGGTAAAAAAGGGAAGTAGGACAGAGGGTAAACCAGGGGAGTAGGTCTGAGGGTAAACAGTGGGAGTAGGCCTGAGGGTAAACATGGGGAGTAGACCTGAGGGTAAACAAGGGGAGTACGCATGAGGGAAAACAAGGGGAGTAGGCCTGAGGGTAAAGACGGGGAGTAGGTCTGAGGGTAAACATGGGCAGTAGGTATGAGGGTAAACAAGGGGAGTAGGCCCGAGGGTATACACTGGGAGTAGCTCTGAGGGTATACACTGGGAGTAGGCCTGAGGGTAAACATTCGGAGTAGACCTGAGGGTAAACAAGGGGAGTAGGTCCGAGGGTAACTTTTGGGAGTAGTTCTGAGGGTAAACATGGGGAGTAGGTCCGAGGGAAAACATTGGGAGTAGGCCTGAGGGTAAACATGGGGAGTAGGTCCGAGGGCAAACAGTGTTAGTAGGTCCGAGGGTTAACAAGGGGAGTAGGCCTGAGGGTAAACATGGAGAGTAGGTCCGAGGGTAAACAGTGTTAGTAGGTCCGAGAGTAAACAAGGGGAGTAGGCCTGAGGGTAAACATGGGGAGTAGACCTGAATGGTAAACATGGGGAATAGACCCGAGGGTAAACATTGGGAGTAGGCCTAAAGGGTAAACATTGGGAGTAGGCCTGAGGGTAAATATTGGGAGTAGGCCCGAGGCTAAACAAGGGGAGCAGGTCTGAGGGTAAACATTGGGAGTAGACCTGAGGGTAAACAAGGGGAGTAGTTCTGAGGGTAAACATGGGGAGTAGGTCCGAGGGAAAACATTGGGACTAGGCCTGAGGGTAAACAGTGGTAGTAGGTACGAGGGTAAACAAGGGGAGTAGGCCTGAGGGTAAACATGGGGAGTAGGTCCGAGGGTAAACAAGGGGCGTAGGCCTGAGTGTAAACATTGAGAGTCGGCCTGAGGGTAAACATTGGGAGTAGGTCTGAGGGTAAACATGGGGTGTAGGCCTGAGGGTAAACGTTCCCAGAAGGTCTGAGGGTAAACAGTGGGAGTAGGTCTGAGGGTAAACATTGGGAGGAGGCCTGAGGGTAAAAATGGGGAGTAGGTCTGAGGGTAAACATTGGGAGTAGGTCGGAGGGTAAACATGGGGAGTAGGTCTGAGGGTAAACAAGGGGAGTAGGCCCGAGGGTAAAGAAGGGGAGTAGCTCTGAGGGTATACACTGGGAGTAGGCCTGAGAGTAAACATGGGGATTAGGTCCGAGGGTAAACAAGGGGAGTAGGCCTGAGGGTAAACATTCGTAGTAGACCTGAGGGTAAACAAGGGGAGTAGGTCCGAGGGTAAACATTGGGAGTAGTTCTGAGGGTAAACATGGGGAGTAGGTCCCAGGGTAAACATTGGGAGTAGGCCTGAGGGTAAACATGGGGAGTAGGTCTGAGGGTAAACCGTGTTAGTAGGTCCGAGGGTAAACAAGGGGAGTAGACCTGAGGGTAAACATGGGGAGTAGACCCGAGGGTCAACATTGGGAGTAGGCCCGAGGCTAAAGAAGGGGAGTAGGCCTGAGGGTAAACATTGGGAGTGGACCTGAGGGTAAATAAGTGGAGCAGGCCTAAGGGAAACATTCGGAGTAGACCTGAGGGTAAACAAGGGGAGTAGGTCCGAGGGTAAACACTGGGAGTAGTTCTGAGGGTAAACATGGGGAGTAGGTCTGAGGATAAACACGGGGAGTAGGCCTGAGGGTAAACGTTCCTAGTAGGTCTGAGGGTAAACAAGGGGAGTAGGTCTGATGGTAAACATGGAGAGTAGACCTGAGGTTAAACAAGGGGAGTAGGCCAGAGGGTAAACATTTGGAGTAGGTCTGAGGATAAACATTGGAAGTAGGTCCGAGGGTAAAGATGTGAAGTAGTTCTGAGGATAAAAGTGGGGAGTAGGCCTGAGGGTAAACGTTCCCAGTAGGTCTGAGGGTAAACAGTGGGAGTAGGTCCGAATGTAAACATTGGGAGTAGGCCTGAGGGTAAAAATGGGGAGTAGGCCCGAGGGTAAACAAGGGGAGTAGGTCTGAGGGTAAACATTGGGATTAGGTCTGAGGGTAAACAAGGGGAGAAGGCCTGAGGGTAAATATTCGGAGTAGACCTGAGGGTAAACAAGGGGAGTAGTCCGAGGGTAAACATTAGGAGTAGTTCTGAGGGTAAACATGGGGAGTAGGTCTGAGGGTAAACATTGGGAGTAGGCCTGAGGGTAAACAAGAGGAGCAGGCCTGAGGGTAAACATTAGGGGTAGACCTGAGGGTAAACAAGAGGAGTAGGTCCGAGGGTAAACAGGGGGAGTAGGTCTGAGTGTAAACATTGGGAGTAGGCCTAAGGGTAAACATGGAGAGTAGACCCGAGGGTAAACATTGGGAGTAGGCCTGAGGGTAAACGTGGGGAGTAGGTCCGAGGGTAAACAGTGTTAGTAGGTCTGAGGGTAAACAAGGGGAGTAGGCCTGAGGGTAAACATGGGGAGTAGACCCGAGGGTAAACATTGGGAGTAGGCCTAAGGGTAAACATTGGGAGTAGGCCCGAGGGTAAACAAGGGGAGGAGGTCCGAGGGTATACACTGGGAGTAGGTCTGAGGGTAAACAGTGTTAGTAGGTCCGAGGGTAAAAAAGAGGAGTAGGCCTGAGGGTAAACATGGGGAGTAGACCCGAGGGTAAACATTGGGAGTAGGCCTAAGGGTAAACATTGGGAGTAGACCTAAGGGTAAACATGGGGAGTAGACCCGAGGGTAAACACTGGGAGCAGGCCTGAGGGTAAACATGGGGAGTAGGTCTGAGGGTAAACAGTGTTAGTAGGTCCGAGGGTAAAAAAGAGGAGTAGGCCTGAGGGTAAACATGGGGAGTAGGTCCGAGGGTAAACATGGGGAGTAGACCCGAGGGTAAATATTGGGAGTAGGCCTGAGGGTAAACATTGGGAGTAGGCCCGAGGCTAAGCAAGGGTAGTAGGCCTGAGGGTAAACATTGGGAGTAGGCCTGAGGATAAACAAGAGGAGTAGGTCCGAGGGTAAACACTGGGAGTAGTTCCGAGGGTAAACATTGGGGGTAGGTCTGAGGGTAAACAAGGTGAGTAGGCCTGAGGGTAAACAAGGGGAGTAAGTCCTAGGGTAAACATTGGGAGTAGACCTGAGGGTAAACATGGGGAGTAGGTCCGAGGGTAAACATTGGGAGTAGGCCTGAGGGTAAACATGGGGAGTAGGTCCGAGGGTAAACAGTTTTAGTAGGTCCGAGAGTAAACAAGGGGAGTAGGCCTGAGGGTAAACATTGGGAGTAGGTCTGAGGGTAAACAAGGGGAGTAGGCCTGAGGGAATACATTCGGAGTAGACCTGAGGGTAAACATGGGGAGTAGACACGAGGGTAAACATTGGGAGCAGGCCCGAGGGTAAACAACAGGAGTAGGCCTGAGGGTAAACATTGGGAGCAGGTCCGAGGGTAAACAAGGGGATTAGCTCTGAGAGTAAACATGGGGAGTAGGTCTGAGTGTAAACATGGGGAGTAGGCCTGAGGGTAAAAATGGGGAATAGACCTGAGGGTAAACAGGGGGAGTAGGTCTGAGGGTAAACATTGGGAGTAGGTCTGAGGGTAAACAAGGGGAGTAGGTCCGAGGGTAAACAGTGTTAGTAGGTCCGAGGGTAAACAAGGGGAGTAGGCCTGAGGGTAAACA
>VZSV01000124.1:2514040-2537056 GCA_013398735.1 Nothocercus julius | reverse complement strand
GTCCCGCGCGCCCCGGCCGCCGGCACGAGGCCCCAGGCGTCTCGGGACGGCGGTGAGGGCCGCGCGCGCGGGATGCACGGTCTCGCCTTGCCACGTGTTCCCTCCACATCCCTACGCGGAGACCAGGCGTCGGTTTTTTGCCCCTTTTTGCGGCTGGTCAAACCGGGTTAGCGGCCGCGGCTGGCTGCTCCCGCCACCCGCCCCACTGAGGCAAGCCCCCCTTGGGCAAAGAAAATAAATTATTAAAAAGAAAATAAATTATTTCAATAGAGCGCAGCGAGCATGTGAAGGACTGGGAGCGAGGCCGGGTTCCCACCGAAGCGCTGGCCAGCTGCACATCCCATTGCCTTAGGGATGCTCCGCTCTGCTCTAAAGGGAAACGGAAAAATAACTGGCCGGGGACGCAGCCGGGCAGTGGTATTTTTAATATCAGCTCTGACCTTTATTTTAATATGTATGGCATGGCGCAGGGCAAAACAAAATAAAATCTGTTGACCAGGGAGAGCCCTGGCAGCCTGCGAGCCGTGCCAGCCCCGCTGCCCCGGGCGTCAGCACCACGCGGTGAGGTGGCACTTGTGTCCCGGCTACGCGGCTTGGACCGCGGGTTCCTCAGGGCAACTCTGCCGATTCTCCCTATTTTTACTATATTTTGAGCTTGTCCACTTGACTCTGTGACTCGCATGCACGATCACGCTCTGGTTAAACACTGTGATGAGCGGTCGCCACTTCGTCACAGAAAAGCTTCACACTTTTTCCAGACTCTGCGTGGCTTTGGGGTGACAGATCACAGCCTCTCCAGCCCCTTTCTCGCCCGCTCCGGTCACTGGCTCCGAACCCGCCCCGCGCGGACGCGCGGCTGCCGCCCGCCCGCTGAGACCTGCCGCGCTCGTCGCACGCATGGCCGCGACGGCGGCAAGCCACGCCCCTCGCGTCAAACCACGCCTCCCTACCATAAACCACGCCCCACGCCAAGCACGGCCCTCTCCGCTCGCCCCGCCCCGCGGTGGGATTTTTCCATGCGTGAGGCTCGGCACGTAGCGCACGCGCCGCGCGCCGCCTCTGGGGCGAGGCGGCGGCGGCCAATGGCGAGGCGGGCGAGCGGCACGGCGGCCAATGAGAAGGCGGGCGAGCGGCGCGGCGGCCAATGGTGCGGAGGCAGAGGGGCGGGGCGGGGCGCAGGGTGGCCTATAGGCGCGCGCGCGCGCGGTCAGCGCTCCTCAGTCGTTGGCGAGGAGGTGCCGTACGCAGGTGAGTGCGGCGGGCCCGGCCCGGTTAAGTCAGGCCCGGCTCCGTGGTGCCTTCCCCACTTGGGCCTCCCGGGGCCGCCGCGGCACTGCGATCCCGCCGTCTTTGTCACTACGCGGGTCTCGCGTGGGCCTCGCCGCCGCGTGGCCCTTGGGCGGGGGGGGAGGGGGATTCCCCGCGCCATGTCCGTGGGGGCGGCCGCGGCTCTGGGCGCTTAATCTCTTAATCATTAACCAGCTGCTCCAGATGGCCTGGACCTGCCCCCGCCAGGGCAGTGGGCGCCCTTCGACTTCGCCTCGCAAATATTGAGCGTTTTGCGCCATCCCCCTCGCTCCCCAAGGGGATGGCCGGTGCCCGTGGGGCCGCCACGCGTGGCCGGGCGTGGGGAGAGGCGCTGCCTTCCCCTTGGCCCCGTTACTTGCGCTGAGTCACTCGGGCCCGGCAGGAAGCCGCGATGCTTCTCGCCAAGCCCGCAGGCTGCGGTGAGGCTGCTTCAGGTCCCCGTCCTATTAAAAAAGGGAAAGCGGCTCCGCGCATCCCTGACTCATCCTGTGCCCGGCCTGTTGCATCAGCTCGCAGAGCACGAGGTAAAGTAGCACCCCTTGTGAGGCCGGGGAGTATCAAAAGTCGCCCATGTTGGTCTCTGCCTGTGCAGAACTGCACGTTTTCCCCATGTGGGAAAATTTCTGTGTTAGGAAAGGGTGATTAGGAGCTAATCCAGTCGTCTAATGCGTAGGAACGCTTATCAGAGTTGGGATGGCGGGCGCCTTGCAGGTATCTTGGCCTCACGTGGGGCTGCTACTGGCAGCAATTCTGTAATAAGACTCCTAAATGCTCCAGAGTAGTTCTTTTTGTAGCCAAACTCTGCTGCTGCTTTTTGTTCCTCGTTCAGATTTTTACAGTGTTCCATCCTAGCCCTTTTTTTGTTTCAGAGAAATGCAGCTGCAAAACAGTTCTCTTGAGTAAAACTCTTGGTTGTAAAGTTAAGTGGGAGCTAAGGCTCTGTAAATCATTTTAGTTTAGGTTGGAGTAGCCTGCACTGTAGTTGGAGTGTTAAATTCCCTGTGCAGAGCTCAGGATCCAGCAGGAAGCAAGCTAGGCTTTCTTAACTCCAGTTTATAGCAGAGGTAGTACTTGAATTGCCAGTACTGCAATGAATAGATTGAGGCAGAAAACTTAGTTCAGCTTGGGATAAACAGCATTATTATTATTATTATTATTTTAACCTGGGTATAGGCCAGTAGGAATATCATTTCTTGAAAACAGGAGTGGCTTGCAAAATGGATTTAAAAAAAAAAAAAAAAATCATGTGAAAAACCTTTGAAATGATGCAGTGCTGCAAAATGCTTCCCCCTTCAGAATGGGGAGGGACTCATGGGGAGGTCACTTGTCAAGGACAGTTGAGTAATGTGCCTTGCTGAACCAGGAGCCATTTCTGGGTGCAGCTCTTCCTTGAGCGCTGCTGCCTTTGTGAAGGGAGGGAGCTGCACGAGGGCTCCCTTATGAGATGGCTCTTAAAAGAGCAGGGTGCCTTATTCCATGTCAAAGCCATGTTGCTGAAAATGAAAGTAAGATGTAGCAGGGCCTGCTGAGTAGCTGTGAAAACCTTTTTCAGATAAAACAGTGATTCTTTGTATCATCCACAGCTCTGTGCAAGGGTTGTGTGTCTGTTGTTAGCGAGATGGGGACTTTATCAGTCCCAGGGGAAGTTGCAGGGATTTTTCTAGCTTTACACGCTTGCTGGTTAGAATTAAGTTGTGGCATCGTGGAGGCCAGTTCAAGCCAAGTCGCCTTGCTGCTTAAGGCAGTCATGTCACCTTCTTGCTGTTACAGCAGAGCAAGGAGTGCCTTAAAATACTCTATTGCCCTGGGTGATCTGCTCCTCTGAGGCAGGAGCAGCTGGAAGGGGCCTCTGAACCCAGAGGGACAAACCAAATGTCTGCTCATGTGTTTAATAGAAGGGAAAAGCTTTGAAGTGAGAAAACTGCAAAGAAGAACCATATGAAGCTGATATTTCCTCTGAGTATTTTGAAGAGCCTGTTTTCTTAACTTCTTGGTAACTGCAGAGATGTGTGACTATTCCTGTGTACAGTTACCACCCACATTGGCCTGCCAAAAAGTCAGCTTCCAGATACTTCTTTTTCTGTAGAAGTGCTAGTTCTCATTCCAGTCCTTGGCTTAGACACTTGTATAAGCTGTGTTTTTTAATATTGATAGGTTTGCATACCTTACTGCAGTTTTTCTAAGGAAAAAACTTATGAAAACCAACTATTCAAAGGATTGTGGTTTACCTTCCTTATAGGAGGAGTATTAGACTGTTCTTGTAGATACTCCTCTTATGAAAGGGAACAGCTACCATAATCCAAGTTCTTGGTTAGAGCTCTGTCTGCCTGTTTCTATTTCAAGGTAGGCTACATTTGGCTCTGAACAGCTGCTGTATGTTGAATATATCAAGAGCTGCTGCCCTGGAGTCTTTTGCAAAAGAATTCTAACCAGTTGCAGAGAATCCTGTATTAGGATTGCTTGGCTGCTCTTATATGCTGAGAGATGGCATTTGCCTGGATCTCTGAAAACAAGGCTCTGAGTCTGTCTAGACAGTCCTTCCCATCTGGTCTGTGATTCTAATTCTCTGGCACATGAACTGCCTCTCATCAGGTACCAAAAGTTTTCCTAGTTGATGCAAAGTGTGAAGTGACTCTTAACTGTTCTCGTGGCTGTAAATGGCTATAACTCCTCAATGCTGAACTCTTTGACAGGTTTTCAAGATGTCCATTTTGAAGATTCATGCCCGTGAAATCTTGGATTCCCGTGGCAATCCCACGGTTGAGGTAGACCTCTATACCAAAAAAGGTGAGTCCTTAGCTGTAGATGTTTGTTCCCTTTCTGTATCTGATAGAGCTGTAGGGCTGTTTTGCAATAGAATGAATTCTTGCAAAAACACAAAAACGGTCCTGTTCTAGCCCTGGAATTGCCCTTGCTGTTTCCTCCAGGTTTAATGCATATAATCATGCTGTTGAGCTTGTCACAGGAGTTGCAGTAAAAATATCTAGCTCCTTCTCTTGGGTTGAATTTGCAGATCTCAGGTGAAGGATTGACCCTCTTAGGGAAAGTTGTGTTGCTGTACTGGTTGCTTGTGATCTGTATTGTGCAAATGCTTGGACTAACAGCCATCTTCCTCCCTGAGCTTAAGCTTGGATAGCCTTGCCTGCTTCAGACAAACCCAGAGTTAAAGCCTTCTTTCCTATCTTGAAGTGGCTACTAATGAACTTAACTTGCCTTTTCACTAAGCCCTTTCCCACTCTACTTGAGGTGGCTTAATTTTCAGTTTGCCTCTCAATCACTTCATGTAATGAAACAACCATAATCTGCTGCTGCGGAGTTGAAGTTAAAGTAAGAGTTTCTTGTCTGCATAGGTAACCAGGGGTGATTAAACAACTTGACTAACTGGGTTTGCACATATAACATCTTATTTCTTCTGTTTTGGGGGTTTTCCCTTGCTTTTCTTGTTCATCCTATATCTGATAGGATCTGACAACTGCATTGTGCAAACCCATACCAGTGTGACTTGGTAGAATGAGCAAGCACAACAGATACAATACACTAACTAAATAGGTGATCTGTCTGCCTCAAGAGATGAATGTAGTCATTTAGAGAGGTTGTCCCCACTAAGCCCTTTGCTTTACGGGGGGGGGGGGGGGGGGGGGGGAGGGAGAGACTGAAGATTGCGATTGGCATCTTGAACAGAACTGATGCCAATGTACCAATTTGCTGTTACGGCTCAACATCCTTGGTGAGAAGAATGAGCTTCTTGGGTGGATGGTGGTGCTCTCATGTTAACACGAAGCAGGCTCCTAACTTTTTTGTGTGCTGTATCTCATAAGGACTTGGCTCAGCTGCCAAACTGGGTCCAAAAATGGTTTCTCTGAATGAAGCCATTGGGGCAGCCTTAGTAGTTGGCCTTGTTCTTAAGGGGAATCCCTTTTTGGAAAAGAAAGGGATGGCTTTCCCAGACTTAGAAGCTTGAAATGCACACTGTGCGAAAGGGCATGTTCCTGTGAGCGAGCCAGAACCTGCTGCCCCTCAGCGCAAGGGAGACACTTGAACTGATGATGTGTAATGGAGCGGACAGCTGCATGAGGACCACAGTATTAGTGAGCAGAGATGGGGTTTGGGGAAGGGCAGCTTGGGATGCTTTGTGGGTCTGAATGTGCTGAGACAGTTCTGTCTGTTACCAGGTCTCTTCAGAGCTGCTGTTCCCAGCGGTGCCTCAACTGGAATCTATGAAGCTCTGGAGCTTCGTGACAATGACAAGACACGCTACATGGGAAAAGGTAAACCTCTGAATTTATGAGTGGTATAATATTTGAATTGCTTGGAGGGGATGACTGTTTCTCCAGAGTTTAGAGGAGAGAAAGCAGTCACAGAGTGGCTTGAAAACAATCATGGGAGAAAGCAAATGTCCACATACAAGATGTCAATACCTAATAAACATCTTAATAATAACTGCTACAGCTACTCTGGGAGTGTGAATAGTAGACCTGCTTTTTTAACTTTCTACTGTGAAGGTGTTTATGGTCTGTCACAAGAACCTGTGATCAGTTTGCCTTTTGAGTTCCAGGCCTTTTGAGCCTGGAACAGAGAATTGCTTTTCTCTGCTCAAACCTTTCTTGCTAATCAGGTGAAAGGAGACCATTTTGTTCCTGAGAGCTGTTAGAATAGGTAACTCCTGAACTGCAAGAGAGCTTAGCTGAGAAGAAGGTTCATGATGGCCATCACTTCAATAAAGAATAAACTCTGAGATGACTGAGTATCCAAGTACCAAATGCTGCTAGAAGAAGCATTGGTCTGCGTAACTAGAAGCCCTTCCCTAATCTAAATCTGCATATCTAGACCATCTAAAAGGCCGTTACTGTTATTAAGGGTATGCTAAAAGCATTCACTGGGTCTTCAAGTTTAAGTCTTTAGAGTTCTTAAACTCAGGGATGACAATATTCCTTAGGCTAATGTTGTAGCAGGCTACTGATGGTCTACTAATGGGGAAGAAACAGGCTCACTCTGAAACTCCTGGCTAATGTAATGGTGAGTGCACAAAGATAAGAGTGGTACTGTGTTCACACTACCTCCCTGCCTAAGGGAACTGCAGGCAATCAATTTCCATGCCTGCATCTGGATATGGATACAGGATAGGCTACTTGGGCTTAGTATCAGTTGTAAGTGACACCTGCTAATGTACTGCTTTGTGTCACAAAATGGTAGCTAACAGTGCCTGAGCTGCTGCATGTTTATCTGCCCTTATCTGTTCTATGAAAGGGTAGGAGTCACCTATCTCAAAACCTCTTCTAAGTGCTGTCAATCAGCCACTCCAGGCTTGGGTACACAGCTGAGTTTGCAGCAATATGAAATCTGGGTGGAAATAAATATAACCTGGCTGGCTGATGCAGCAACTTCTACTTTATGAACCCTTTGCTTCTGGTCTACAGCTTTGTATTGCACACGTGCTAACTGGTAGGTCTGTGTGCTTTTCTTTTGCTTGCATGACTGTCTCTGCTGTGAGCCTTCATTTCTTTCTTGATTCTTTTGTCCATTTCACTTGTGTTAGGTGTATCCAGAGCTGTTAAATATGTTAACGAGTTCCTGGCGACAGCATTGTGCACACAGGTAATGGATGTGCTCTCAGTGCAGCCTTGTCACTTGGACACACTTCTCCAGTGCATGGTTTTGCAAACTAACCTTGCAGCAGGCATCCTATGTGATGCTTATTTCATGTGACCTCATTCACCAGAGCTGACCTCTAAAAATGCTGAGATTTGGCAGTAAACTCAGGTTTGAGCTTTGATAGCATGAGATGGTTTTCTTGGGGATGAACTGTTACTGAGATGGCCCACTAATGCCTGCACAGCCAGTTTGGTTAACCAGTGTCTGATTTGCTTGTTCCTTCCAGGTGTCTCAAAAGCTGTTGAGCACATCAATAAAACAATTGCACCTGCACTGATTAGCAAGGTAGGAGCAATCTGTCTTCCACTAACATCTGTTAATGCCTGTCTGGTGTATCCTAGCTGATGGATTGTCTCTCCAGAGACAGTTGCAGAAAGTGTTACATGGGAGTTGTTAGTGTGTGTTGGAGTGCATGAGGAAAACTGACCTATAGTAAGTGCTTTAACGACTGCATATCTAACAATCAGAACAATGGCAGCCTAAAGATGCTGTGTGCAGCAACACTTGAGCATCTGGAAACCTCTGTGGAATATGCAGTTAAGATACAAGCTGCTTTATACTTGAAAAGGGTGGTTGAGTGGTGGGGAGAGACTGGGTTTAGTTCAGGCTGGTTAATTTGGAGGCAAGTCATAAGGGATTGTGGCAAAGTCAGCTTGAATGAGTTTCCTATACGCTTTGGGCAGTAAGCTCTAGCTAGAAAGGCTGGGGTGAAACAGGTAATGCATGAAATGATTGCAGGTTGCTGATGCAAATCACAAATCCCAAACTTAGTACATAGACTATCAATTCATCCATGTTCTAAGCAAGCTAGTATTCTCAGAGTTTTTAATAAAGGGGCAGGGAGCATAAACTGGGACTGTCTTCACGGCAGGCTCATAGCAATGTAGATATGTCTTAATTATTAAGACCTTTACAGCTCTGTCTGAATGCAGAGAACAAAGTTTTGATAACTCTAGCTTACTCTGTCAGTTCTGGCCTGCTGGAAGTGGCCAGAGGATGCTGCTGTCCCATGATCACATTACCTAGTCTCATTTCTACTGTTGGTTCCATTTAAGCAATTTCCTGGTGCCTGCCGAATGAATTGAATTGGGAAGTCAAGAGACAAAAGTGTTTTCCCAATTGAGGGAAAATAAAGTAGAAAATACAGATAAAATGGATAGGTGAGTTCTTAGAGTTGCCTTTGGCCTCAGTGTTTCTCTTGCTTCTCTCTGCAGAATGTCAATGTTGTGGAGCAAGAAAAAATTGACAAGCTGATGCTGGAAATGGATGGATCAGAGAACAAATGTAAGTTGCACTTGTGATGTGGTGAGACATGAAAAGGTGAAGCTTCTCTGATATAGCTGGTTTACATTATTGGAAATAATAGACAGTGTACAGCTCATGCTATGCGTTTCTGTAACCAAGACCATAATAGTATTGCCAAGCCTGCTTAGGAAGACATAGCTTTTTTTAAAAAAAAAAAAAGTGTGTGTGTATATATATATATATATGTATATATGTGTGTGTGTATACATATATATATATATATATATATCCTTGATATTTCAGCCAAATTTGGTGCCAATGCCATCCTGGGAGTATCTCTGGCTGTGTGCAAAGCTGGTGCTGCTGAGAAGGGTGTCCCCTTGTACCGCCACATTGCTGACCTTGCTGGAAATGCCGAAGTCATTCTTCCAGTTCCTGTAAGTCTTGGCAGTGCCAGTTAAGGACTCGACCTGGCTCTGTGTTGTGATATCCTGTGGTTTTGGATCAAGTTTTCTTGAGGGCTGGGTCTTCTACCACTATTTATCTTAAATTATTCTAACTTGGCTTTTCCTTTTGGTGACCCCAAGGCTTTCAATGTGATCAATGGAGGCTCCCATGCTGGCAATAAGCTGGCGATGCAGGAGTTCATGATCCTCCCTGTGGGTGCTGACAGCTTTAAGGAGGCGATGCGCATTGGTGCTGAGGTCTACCACAATCTCAAGAATGTCATCAAGGAGAAGTATGGCAAAGATGCAACCAATGTGGGAGATGAGGGTGGCTTTGCCCCCAACATCCTGGAAAATAAAGAAGGTAAAAATGATTCAAGTGTGTAGGAGGTGTAACTCTTAGGCCATGGATTAAGACTGTATTTGCCTAGTAAGGATAAAAAGAGGGATCAGTAGGTCATAGGTCCTGCTGCTGTGTCTTTGCTTCTGTCCTGACAGCTTTTAAGATCCCGTACTGGTATCAACCCTTTACTGCAGAGATGCTTCCTTGTGCATCAGTGTGTGCAGCTTGACAGGGTGACTTTCAGTGTCTCCATTTCATTCCTGCAGCAGCTTAAGGGAGAGTTGCCACCTGCATTGCAAACATCCCAGAAGTCAGTGGTCAAAAACTACTGGAGCTGTTTTTGTGCTGACAAAGAACACAGCTTGAGCTGTGCCTAGTAATGTGTGGGAGTGTGTGAAGGCCAAGCTGGGAGTTGTCATATTTGAACAGAACTGTTATGTTGTGGGGGATGCACAAGCCTGCAGGAGGACAGTCTCCTGTGGAAAGTAGAACTTTTGCCTGTTTATGCAAAAAATTATCTGTACCAGAAGTTTTTTTTTCTGACAGATTCTGAGGAATGGAACAGCTGATAGGCCATTAGGGTACTAGGACTCTCAGCAAAGTTGCTGCATACTGAAAGCTGTTATATTATTGCTGAAGGTGTGTTGCCTTGGCTGACACTGAGCTAGCAACAGAAGTTGGGAGGCCCTGAATCTGCAGGCACATGTAGCTTCTATGAGGTTTGTATCCTGGCAGATACCAGTGAAGATTATCTTGGGTGACTATTCCAGTCCAAGGAATGTTTGGATCTCCAAGTTGCTGGTGGCAGCTGTTTTTAACAGCCTGTGTTCTATTAATATCTGAAAAAAAATGGTCTAAGGTTGCTACTGTAAATAACCTGGCTGACCCAGCTGCTGCTTCAGTCAGAAGCTTAGAATCTCCTGCTTTTCACCCTACTGACTTTTTTCTCCTATGACTTGCCCAAACAGAGCAGCATAGTGAGACCAGTGTCCAGGGACTCCTATGGAGCTGTGTTGTTCACTTTTTAAGTAAACGTGCAAGTGAAGAACAGGTAGAGTGCCCAGTACCAGGCTGTGTATGATGTGCCTGACGGGCTCTGTATGTTCCCCTCTGATACCATTGATACCTGATGGGGAGCTGAAAAGGAATCAAATGCAGTCACTGCTTCCTGACCACACACATACTGCTGAAGGAGGATACAGTCTTCGTCTTAAGCTTTCAGGGCTGATGTAGTGTCCTGCCTCAAGAGATTCAAAATCCCTCTTGGTGTCTCAGATTTTTACAAGATACCAGTGGTTACTAAAGACTAAAATCAGTGCTGAGGTGGTATCCTGTTCCATTCAGAAGTGGGTGAGTTTTAAGAACTTTCTCTTTATGCAGTTGCTAGATTTTCCTTAGTGGGTAATGGGTTTTCTGGCCAAGTGAATGTCCTGTTAGTAACTGGATAATTTTTTTTTACCCTGTTTCAGCCCTGGAGCTCCTGAAGACTGCTATTGGCAAGGCTGGCTACTCTGACAAGGTTGTCATTGGCATGGATGTGGCTGCCTCTGAATTCTACCGTGATGGAAAGTATGACCTGGACTTCAAATCACCCGATGATCCCAGCAGATACATTTCTCCTGACCAGCTGGCTGACCTGTACAAGGGCTTTGTCAAGAACTACCCCTGTAAGTCTTTCCTTGCTCTGCAGGAAGTAGGATAACAGTGGAAAGTAGAGATTGGTGTCTTTTTAAAAGCAGTGGTACCAACCTTTTCAGGGTAGTATTGTCTTAAAACTCCTTTTGTGCCTCTGTAGTGGTGTCCATTGAAGACCCATTTGACCAGGATGACTGGGCTGCATGGAAGAAGTTCACTGGCAGTGTTGGCATCCAGGTGGTTGGTGATGACCTGACGGTGACCAACCCAAAGCGCATTGCCAAAGCTGCCGAGGAGAAATCCTGCAACTGCCTTCTGCTCAAGGTCAACCAGATTGGCTCTGTAACAGAGTCCTTGCAAGCGTAAGTTCCTCTCCCTCAGCTCTGCCAGGAGCCTCCAATGACCAAGGAGGGGAATATATAATGGAAAGAAGTAGAAGAGTATCAGAGGAGTAGATATGTGCCTATTGTTGAGGCATCTGTGGAGGGCCTAACACCTCTAGTAGAGGATGTAGGCAAGTAAACCTGTATCATTACTGCCTCAAAGCCATGTAGGTGCATCGGACATAACTGGCTCCAAGCATGTATAGAAGCCATGCATTAATTGTGTTTTCGTGACTTTTTAACCCCGAAGTGCACCTAAGAGCAGTTTTCTTTTCTTTAAGCAAGGAATACCCGGCAGTTGGCAGCATCCCTAAAAGAAGGGCTGCTGAACAAGTAGGGGTGGTGTGAGACGTGTCTGTGCATCTCTTCCAGCTGCAAGCTTGCCCAGTCAAATGGCTGGGGTGTGATGGTGAGTCACCGTTCTGGAGAGACTGAAGATACCTTCATTGCTGATCTTGTGGTTGGTCTCTGCACTGGCCAGGTTGGTATCTGTAGCTGCTGCTAACTTTCCCTCTTGCTTGATTTTTATAGTGTGGAGAGGAAGCCATGCTGTGCAGCATGTGGGGTCTGCTCTAAGGGCATAATGGTTATAGGAAGGTGATGTCCCTAGCAGTTTGGCAGGGGAACATGTGAGTCTATGTAAACTGAGCTTTTGTCATGCAGTATCCTTAAGTAAATTCCCCTGGGTGTGTCAGCATTTCCTGATACTGCTGGCAGTTAACATATCTTATGTTGCTCCTAAGCCCCAGCTTTGCATGTGCAGAGGCTAAGGCTGATACCAAGTCTGTGATTGCTCTTAGTTAACAAATAGAGCAACAGAGCTTCACGTTGGCATCTTGTGCTGTAGAAGAGGGTCCTATTTCCTCATTAACTTTCTTCTGGTCCTTTTCAGATCAAGACTGGTGCCCCTTGCCGATCTGAGCGTTTAGCCAAGTACAACCAGCTGCTGAGGTGAGATTCTTGAGGGGAAAGGGGTTTGAGGGTTAAGCCTAGCTTAAGTCATGCTTAATGGTGCCATAAAACATGCACGAGCACTGAAGCTGCTTGGAGGGAGCTGAATTGCTCCTGAGCAGTTCTAACTTCAGCACCAATTAGACCAAGTTATTTAGCGCAAAGCCAGTCTGCTCACACGCAACACTTTCTCCTTGTTCCTCAGAATTGAAGAGGAGCTTGGCAGCAAGGCACGCTTTGCTGGAAGAAACTTCAGGAACCCCCGTGTCAACTAAGCTGTGTGGGCCAAACAAAGCCTGTCCTGGGTTAAAGCACTAGTCACCTACTTAGTTAACTGTACTAGAAAGAGAAGGGCAGCTGAAGGAAAGACCATTTTGCAGGTCCCCTTTCCCTAGATTCCTTCACCTAGTGTTTCACCAGCTCTGATTTGTTGTTCTTAAGTGCTTTACTGCTTTTGTAGATGAGTCCCTGTGGGGTTTTGTGTGTATTAAACACTCTGGGACCTTGTGAGACTGGGCATAAACATTTAATTCCCTTCTCTGCCTGTTCACTCTTCAATGTTTGGAGCTGTGTAACCTGCAGTGCGGCGAAAGGTGCCTGCAAACATAGTAGTGTTTTTACATGTGAGAAATAAAAGCATCAAACAATTTAACCAGGTGTGCCTTGAGTTACTCTTGTGAAGAACAGTGTTCCTGACCTCTGCTTAACCACGGCCTGCTTAAAGCTGTCCTGCAAGGCACTGGATTGCTCTGTGTCCGGGGGATTTACATTGCTTTGTGACAAGAAGCCAGAACATGTGGTTGCTATCAAGAATTGGCCTTCAGGGGTGGTTTTAGTCATGTGGAAGGGGGTCAAAGAACAGATACTTGACCACTGGCTCTGTTACAGACCTACAGGTGCAAGGAAAAGCTGAGAGGACTGGTCTCATTTAGCAAAGATGTGCTGCATCCTGACAGCAAGTGCTGTGACTGACCTTTGTCATAGACTGTTACAACTGTCTGTGTGTCAGTCTTGGTAGAGTTGCTGAGAATCCAGTGAGCACCTTGTGCAGAGAGAGGCTGGGGCACAGTTAAGTGTTGGGAGTGATTTTACCTTCCATCTTGATCTGTTTGCTGTAGTAACATGAAGCAATGCAGCAAGATGTAAGTCATGAACAACTGACCCTGAACTCTGGGGTTTGGGAGGGAGGAGAAACTGCAGGTTTGATCATTATAGTGATGGTAGTATAAGATTTTGGATCTTTTTCATACAGTGCTAGTAGGAGGATACTGCAGGTGTGAGTAGGATGCCATGTTAAATTAAAACTGGCCAAAATGAGCATTTGCTTTGGCTTCATTAAGAGCACTTGTATAATGTGAGACAGTTATCTGATTATAGCTATATAGCATGGAGGGGGAGAAAAGCTGTGTGAGAATAGATGGCCATAAGAGAAGTATGGGGAAATAAATATATCCCCAAACCTCTTGACTTTGTTCGGGTTGCTGCATGGGCTCTGTTTCCTTGAGTAGGCAGGGAAGGGAAGGCAGTGAGATTACAGAGCATCTGCCTCATTCCATGTGGATACATTTAGTCTTAGAGTAAACAATTCCCTTTTGGCAAAAGATTGTCCAGTGCCTGTCCCCACTGCTGTTCTGTTACTCTGTGTAGTGGCTGTAGAGGGATGAGGAGCAGAGTGACTGCATCATCAAGCAGGAAAAAGCAAATCAAAAGGCTCATGTGAGAGATTGTGCTAGGCAGTCTTTGGCCATTTCTTTTTTCCATAATGGCTGGTTTGTAAGGAGGAGATGAATTTCAGATTTGCGTCAATGACTGTTCTGGCCTCAGAAAATCAGACTTAACTGGTTGTAAATTGTTGGAGGGCAGCAGTGCCCCGTTGCGGCCAGCACGGGTGTTGCAGCTGTTAGTCAATGTTAGTCAACCTTCTGTGCAGGTTTGGAATTGGTGACATGGAAATAGCCCATTTAAAGGCAGCGAAGCTGCAGGGTGCTGCTGCTATTTACCTAAATGCTGCTGCTTATAGAACATCAGCAATTTTAGGTTGAAGAAAACAGATTTTATTTCAGAAGCTGTTGAAATACAATACTATGAAATGCTAAAGCGTGAGAATGATGTGTTATAGTGCTGAATAAATCTGTACTGTAGCGCTCTGCCCTCAGAGGATGAGATGTGGGGCTGCCCCGTGATGAGTAAAGCCAGAACTGGCATGTTTGTGAGTTGTGGGATGTTCCATCTGTCCAGGCCTTGAATGAGCGAGAGCTGGGGAAGGATTTAGCACACAGAGGCCTGTGGCTCCTGTAGTGTCTATTGAGGTGTGTGCAGTTTAACTAGAAAGGCTCATCTGTTGTTAGAGGCACTTCTAGAATAGCTGCCTTTTGTAACGGTTGGGGAAGTGGCCATGTTAACAATGTCTAACACCCCTCATGGGAAATAAGGGTATTTTGGCCTCTTTACTGTAAGATGGCTCTTAATGGCAGGGAAATAACGGGTCTTGTTCAATGCTGAGTCTTGGGATGTGAGCGGCCCTGGTGCAAAAGCTAAAGCCCCAAACTGCCAGGGGAATTGGGCAGTTACATTAGCTGCTCACACCCAAAATAAGGAGAATGTTGAATTCCTGTTAGCGGTGAGTCCGCCTGGATCCAGGTATGTTTTGCAGAGTATCCAGCGTCGGGCTCTGAAAGCAAATGCAGGCAGAGGCAGTCGCTGAGACAGACCTCCCTACCCAATCAATACCGGCGCAATGAAAACATCCTGGCTTTGTTGGATGGCTGGAGAACTGTTTCCCCTTATGAGATTTATCTCCTCTGTCAAACCCTTCTTAAGTGGAGCTTTGCTATAAATACCAGATTCACCAGCACATGGTAAGTGCCTCCTTCACATAAACTTGTCCTGGATCTGAGCTGGTTGTGCTCCAGGCAGATTTGAAACCGGGTGCGCTTTTCACACGTTGCTGATCTCTGAATTAGACCTGGTAAATGAATGAACCAGCTAATTACACACAAATCCTATCAAGGGATTTTTCTTCCTCTGTCAAAGAGGCAAGCTTTTAATATATGCAAAACGGGTTAGAAAGCTCTTTAGCACAACCACTTTAGGAAGCAATAGTTATAACCCTTTTTCACTGGGTGCCTCAGCAAGTGAAGGCAATCCTCATCTCACCTTATCTGGGCCTCTGTTTACACCTGGAGATTTCTCTTCTGAATTAGTGGGAGAAAGCGTGAAAAAGCAGCCGAGAATCCCCTGTCCCCAGTCACTGCACATTGACAAAACCCTGAATGGCAGCAGGGCTGAAATGCCTTGTGTGAGCAGTGTGTAGCTATATGCATCTGCAGGGGAAAAAAAAGGTGAGTGAGATCTCCTTTGTGCAGGTGAGTAGTTTGGTCTGAGCTACTTCTGCAGGTTAATGACACCAGAAGTGAAGCTTGGGTATCATTAATTCATTATTGCTCACACTTTGTTGGTGGTGCATGATAGGGAACTGTTCTGGGTGCACCTACTAGATGTTTCTTCCCTTAATGCCAGCAAAATGCACAGAAAGCAGTGGGATTAGGAGATGGTTACTGAGGTGGTGCAGTCAAAAGCTGCAATTTCTTGTTGCTTAACGGTACAGCCCGTCCTGCAGTCCGGCAGGGCCAGGGGCCATGCACCCTCTGTCCTGTCAATCCAGAGCTATATAATGATCCAATTCACATTTCAGGAAGTGTTTGGACAGGTTCAGCAAGTGCTCCCTGCTCTGGAGGATGCTGGGTGGCTCCACCTCACAGGCAAGAGCGTTGCAAGGAGCCTGAGCTACCTGCAAAGGAACAGAAGAGACCAGGGTTGGTAAGTACTGAAACACAGGAGCATGTTAGAGGAAAGTGAGTGAAACTATGCACGTGCTTGGACTGAGTGTAATGAGTGAATAATGACTGACATTTGCTTGCAGAAAATCAAAACCCTGAAGCTGTAATGCTAGAAAGGTGGAAAGATGCATCTTCCCTGAGGTCTGAATCCTGCTCCGCAACTCTTTGCTTTTCTGTCCTGTACCCCCAGACTCCTGCTCAAAGGCTCTGTTTTGTAGCAGTGCAAATGTAGCAATAATTTGTTTTTATTACTGCAATAATTTGTGGGGTTGCTGGCTCTTTGGAGCAGGAGGAGGCATCAACTTCGCAAGCGCGAGCTAGGAGGCTATTTGAGAATAGCAGGCAACCTTAAAAGTGGCTCTGAAGTGAGAAGCAGGCACTGGAGATGACTGATGAGCAGAGAGGAGAGGCAGGTGGCACTTCGGGGAGCTATTCAGGTAAGAGGATGCATAATGGAGCAGTGCAGAGGACTGGAGCGGGAGGGATCTCCCATTACCCGCTGGCTCTATTTCCAGGTTTGCAGAGGGAGCCTTTCTGCTTTGTAGCCCGGCCTGCCCCTAGGATTCGCTTCCTGCTCATGCTTTGACTTCTCAGTCTCATACAGTCCCTGCCGCAAGGCGCTTGTGCCATGCGAAATGGCCGGTTATCATCCCCGTGGAGCAGGTGAGACACCAGGGCTTCCAAATTTGGCTTACTGGACGTTAACGACTCCGCCTGCCCCGCGGCACCGTCCGCGGCGGCCCCTGCGCTGCCTTTCGAGGCCGGATTGGCGGCACGGTGTGAGCCGCCGCGGCGGGCCTGCCCTCGGGAAGGATTTATCACCCTGCCCGGTGCGCGCCGGGTGAGATGACTTCCCGCTCGATAAGAGCCGTGGTAGGTGTGAGAATAAAACGCAAGCGCTCGTGCTGCCGTGCTCGGCCGCAGGGACACAACCTCCGGGCTTCCTCAGAGAGGACAGGGCAGCGGGACCCTGCACTGCCCAGGAAGGGGGTGTTGGGGAGCCATGAGAAATCACCCCGAGCCACCAGCTGACTCTTGCTTGCAAACGGCGGCGCTTGTTAAGTCGCCACCATCCTAAAGCAACCGCGTTAGTTAAAGCAAAGGGCAGAGCTAGGATTTCACACATGAAGCTGCCATCAGAGCCGCACTGCCTCATTGCAGCCTGCTCGTTCTCCCTGCCCCAAATTTTGTGGAAGGCTCTTGAATAACCACGGTTCTGTTAAAGAGGCAGTGTCGCCGCGGGCACTGGGTCACCTTGCGAAACGCCTCTGGTTTCGATCTGCTCCCGAAAGCTCTTCCAGCAAAGCTGATTTTCATGCAATTAGACACAGCGTGCGGGCTTCGCGTTTGGTGGCTTGCGATGACCTGGCCCTTGGTTGCTGATTCAGAGTGACGGGACAGGCGTTCGCTGAACTGACCCAGTAAATATCAGCCCTGCCTCTGATGAGAGACTTCCAGGACCAGCTGCGGTAATCGGTATTCATAGATTTTAAAGCCAGAAATGCCATTACAGTCTGGCTGGGTGAAATCTGGGTGAATTTTCTGCTTTTGAAAAAGTACATTCCAATGTGTCATCAAAGGTATCGGTGCTGCGACGCTGGGGGAAGAGCAGCCACAATGGGGAGGTGGGAGGCAGAAAGCTCCTCCTGGAGGAGCAGATCTGCAGTGGGAAGGAGCCAGCTGCAAATCTGAAATGAATCCATCTCTCTTTCCTCCCTTGTACACTCTGGTGCCAGCAATGCAGGAAAGGACTGACTTGGCACACGTCAGGCTGGTCGCTGGCAGAGAAGCCCCTTTGCCAAAATCCAAGAATTTAGAGGAAAGCAGAAATGGTTCCACTTCAAGAAACAGCACTGTGGCTTGCACGAAGTGCCTTGACTGCGTGACTCAGGACGTGATGTGCAAAGCTCACTTTTCCATTGGGAAGAAGTGTCATGTTTTGAAGTCTCTCTTTCCTCTCTTTTCGTGTATGGCTATCGAGAGATCTAAAGCGCCCGTGTGTTTGTGCATGTGCAATGTACACGTGTTCGGGTGCTTCTTGATGTCCACTGGCTGCTGCTTCTCACATCTAAGGCTGCGATACTTGAAAGTAAAATGGTCGTATAACACTGACATGAAAGAAAAATAAGCGACAGCATTTAAGCTCCTTTCTGTTGTATTTTGACAGGATAGCTTTCAATTTATATTATTTTTATCCAAAGGCTGTTTTGCATTCCGAGTCCCTCGTGCTTTATTTATCAGACACAGCAAAAACAGTAAATCACAGAATGAATTACCCCGCACCACCCCGAGGTGTAAACGGGATTCAGGAATAAGCATCAAGGGGTGGCACAATTAATCCTGCTGCCAAGGGAAGGCCCTCATTACTCATTTGCAGTGTCAGCCCCGGTGACTTTCAAGGTGCACAGATCTCCCGTTAGATCCGTCCCGTGCTCTGCAGATGGCCATTTTGTCTTCTCGCTGCGTGCACTGGAACATGCCCAAGAACACCGAAATGAGAGCCCTGATTGTTAGGGCTGAAATTTTTTGTTCGCTTTCAAAGGGATTTTTTTCTCCTTTGCGCCGCACACGTCCTGGGCTTTGATAAATGAGTCGCTCTCGACACTGTGGTAACCAACCTCTGCTAATATTCGTTATGCAGAACCCGCCAGGAAATGGTGTGAGACGGGGAAATGGAAAATCTTTAAAGGGGGGGGAAAAAAAGAAACTTCTTTTTTTCCTGGGGAAATTACCTTATAACACTTAACATTTCTGGGATGTTTCAGAACTTTGCAGCAAAGCTCTAATGATGGCATCATGTGCAAAGGTACCGATGAGCCACTGCTTTAGACCCTTGCAAAAGGGGTTCAAAGGTGGCCTGGCCTGATGTGAGAGGTGCTGCAAGAGCCACCGAGCCCTAAGCTGGGGGTGAATGTGCCCCGTGCCCCTGACACCACAGCCCTGCAGCGGGCAGGTTCTCATCCCAAGGGAAATGACGGGATGAGATGACGGAAGAGCTCGTGGCTCTGCAGGATCACGGTCACCACGAGGAAGGTGACAGCTGGTAGCTTGTTGCTCTCACCCATCCGGTTGGTCATTTCTCTTTTTTTCCTTCTTTTTGCATCCTTTGGCCTGGACACCCACACACATAAATCTCTTCATACAACAGAATTAAGTTGCTCCAACAGGAGCCATGAGACGGGCTGGCTTCAGGTTCGAGTGCTCCCGTCTTCTCCCTTGACCCTGGTCATTAACTCTCGGTCCTTCGCTGCCGGTTTGACAACCTCTCCGTTGTACTGGTGACTCAAGCGCTGAAATGATTTCAATTCAAATCCCCTTGGGTGGTTTTTAAGCCCTGTGAACAGCATTACCAGCACAGCAGGGAGCACAGCACGTGTGTGCAAGGCAGGAGCTCCATATGCCCATGGACATACGGACATCCCTAACCGATATTCACAGGCCTCAAGGTGCTTTTAAAAACTTTGGCTGTGAATTTGCCACGCTCACGTGCCTGGATTTAGGTGTTATTGGCCTTTTAATCTCCTTCTGATGACAGGGCTGGCCGTGCCATCCAATGTGGATTCTGCCTCAGAGGCCACAGATTTCTGCTGGCTCTTTCTTTTGCGATCCCACATTCCGGTCTTTCTTTCCCCGGGAAGTTCCGCAGAGGGAGCGCGGAGTGGGCAGGGTTGTTGCCTTAGCCAGGGCAGGCAGCGGAACTCAGTGGGAAGCGCATAGTTTAACGGTTTGTTTACGGCTCTTTATTTTTCCAGCACACAAATATTTGGGAAACACTTCGTCACTTGTTACAGTAGTAAGTACTTCAACAAAGACTGAGAAAGCCACAGTTCCCAATTCAGTAGTTCATCCATATTCAACGCTTTTTTTTTTTTTTTTTTCTCCTGAATCAAGGCTCTAGTTTCTGCCCCAAAGACCTTGTATTTGTGGGACAGGAGGCATAACTGGCCAGGCTGTGGACATATCATTTCCTAGTAGGACCAACTGCAAAAAAACAATTTCAATCCATTTCTACAGCCCAAATTGCATCAGATTAATGAACAAAAGGGTTCTTTTTAACAGATTTTGTTGCACCATTGTAAATTTGTGTGCACTTGACTGTGTGTGAATACGCTCAAACTGATTTAAATCTAATTTACATCGCATTTGCTTTCCCTTGCAACCCACACAGCCTGTTTTAAATAGAGATAATTGTGTCTAGGATGGGTTTGCATCCCTCCAGTGCATTGTCCTTCGAGTGCTGTGACACCTCCAAAAAGACCTCTAATAATATGTGTGCCAACGAGATCTGGAATTCCTACATTTCCTTGATTTCTACAGCAAAGAAAACACTAACCACACACAGCAAACCATTTTAATTTAAAGGGCAGATTTTCAGATATTAGGAAGGGAAAGAAAGAATATAATCCCTTTTTGTGAGTGGAGTTAGGTCATCTGTAAAAGCCTCTCAGAATATTATCTTCCAAGCTAATCGCTGTATTGACATTTGCCCGTTTCATTAGAGCTCAGTTTTTACTGCATTGCTGAGGTTGGAACCTGACTCATCTGTCATGGTCAAGGACTGGTTTGTAATTTCATGATGCTAGAATAAAAATTTTCTCTCTCTCCTAGTTTAACTGCTTGCGTTGAAATGGTCTTTGCAGAATTCCCAATATTGGTGGGATTTGACTTGACAGTTCCTACTTAGATTTTTTTCTCATGGATTTTTGTTTCATTTATTTAGCAAAACAGTGGTAATTTGAAAAAATAGAAGTTGAAATACTTACAAAAAGAGGTAACTAAACCTAGATACACGCACTTATGTGTCCTGTAATACATGCAAGGGCTAACAGAGGGAGAAGAAACGTTATCTAAAGCTGCAAAGAAGAAACAATTCAGGCCAGAACTAAGTCAATTATCCACGTAATAAACCTCCATGGCTGCTGACTGAGCAGATAAGTGCATGGTCTCTACATCCACTGACAGCGAACTTTGCAGCCAAAGGGAAGTGTCAGAAAAGTTTTATGCACAAGCAGACAACAGATCTGCATCTGAAAGGAGACAAAAGTTGTTTGCAGCATCCTCCTTTACCCAGGGTAAGAATTCTTCTGGCATCATACTAATAAACCCAGAAATGCTTTGCATCATTATTATGTAAATGTATTTATTCACTTCCAGACTGCTTCCAAGGTTTGCTGGATGCAGTGCAGCCACCTTTTTACACCCACATGAATGTTATCTGGATTTGGCAGCGCACTCAGCGTTGTGATGAAACACTTTAACTCTGTTCACACAGCGGTGACCTATTTTGTCTGAAAGTGATTTCCCTTGTGCATCACTGTCTGCTTTCTGTCCAGTCACTAAGTGGTGTTTTGCCACTTTTTTTTTTTTTTTTTTTAAGGAAGATGTTTGTTTTGGATTGTGGAAGGGTACCAGACAAAATACAGTATGATCTTTTTTTTTTTTTCCCATAACACGTGAATAAAAATGCTAAACATTGGTAGTTGCTGCCCTGCCTTCTGCCTTGGTGGATTTAGAAAGGGCAATGGGTGCAACAGGACACGGTGACTGAGGGGCCTGATAGGGAGCCAAGGGGAACAGCTCGGGATGGGCTTTGGGAAGAGCGTCGAGGCAGCAGCAGCGCAGGGAGTCTGTCCAACCCCAAAAGCAGCATTTTGGGAGCTTGAGGCTAAAGGATGCCCAGGGGCAGCTGCTGTGGGACCCCTGTGTGTCGTGGGGCACCCACAGCCCCAGTGGTGGGGTGGGAATAGCCACGGGCGGCTGTGCCCTTTGGGGTGACCGTGACATCGTCATCATTCCCAGATGACGGCAGGAGCAGCAGTTGATATCCAGGACGCTCGGAGAGCAAAAATGTTGCGGCATCAGAGCTTTAGAAACATCCAGCGGTAGGGAACAGGATTTCGAGGATTAACATTTTGGGATGCAAGTCTCTTCGTGGATTTAACCAATTAGCCTTTCTCTGCATCAGCACTTCTGCACCTCCCAGAAGCGCCAAGGGCTAGGCATGCAAAACACTGCAAGCGTGTCAGAAAGTGCCTTGTTAGAGACCTGCTAGCATCTCATATAGACAATCCATATGTAAATAAAGCATTTTACATGCAGGAAAAACTCAGTCATTCCATCATCAATCTCTCTGTTGGGCAGTGGACCAAGAAAATCTGCAGTCATCAGGTTGAGGGGCAATGATCTCTCTGTGCAGCATTCAGATCTTCCTTGATCTCTCTCATGTTGACTGAATCTTGCAGTTTTTGGCTGGCAGATGATTTCAGGACGAGTTCAGCTGCTTTGTTTGTCACTGGTGGCAGGAAGTCCAGTGTTTTTGCCGAGGAAATGCTTCAAGCGTTACTCCTGAACCAATCTCCTGGATAAGAAACGGAGCTGCGAGCCATCACCTGGTCACGGGCTCCGACTTGCTGCATGAACTTCAGGAGACGTGCAGACCTTAACTTACACCAGGTGAGGAAATCCACCCCCCAATCATGCTTCTTGTTTTACCACAAATTATTACATAAAAACATTGCGGGCAGGTACTTCCATCCTACTCTGTGTGGTGACGCACAGGCGGATGGGCACGGGGAGGCGCGGAGTGGTGCCCATGGAACATTCTTCCCCAACACGAAGCTATGGAGAGCACGGAAAGCTGATGCAAACCTTGCTGTGTGGTGCAGTTTTTAACACCCAGAGAGCGGGCAGCGTGCAACTGTAATTAGCAAAGAAAAGGGATGGAATCAGGCTCTGCGAAGGAGGGTTAAGCATTGCTCCAAAATGGCTGTGTCGGACATTTTTGATATGCACTTCCAGGCGTTCTACATGCGTTATTAGAACCAAGCCGTGTCTCAGCCTCTGGCGGTGACAACCCTGAGGATACACGGGACGATGCTGTCCTGCGCGCTTCGGGCAAGCACGGAGCTCCTCTGGGGCACAAGCACCAAACCCGGCTGCTCCTCTCCGCGCTCCCGAGCTAATGGCCTCTGCGGCGCCGCCATGAGCAGAGCGCGGAGCCGGGGGACACGCGTGTAACCGAGGCCAAAATGGACCCCGGAGCATCCCAGCGTCTTTCCATAAGTAATCGCGACTTCCCGGTGGGAAACGCCCGCCTGGGCGAGAAGGCGGCGCGCGGGGAGGCCTCGGCCGCTCCGGGCCCCTCGTGCCGCCCCTCACGGCGCGTCGCGTCCCGGCGAGCCCGGCCCTCCCCGCCCACCCCCCCTCCTTTGCCG
>VZSV01000124.1:2473873-2513220 GCA_013398735.1 Nothocercus julius | reverse complement strand
GTCTTTAATAAATAGCGGTTGGTTGTAGAAGGTGCACGTGTCAAATATTGAGCTTCGCATCCAGCGCTAACAGAGAAGCACTTGTTTTGTGTACAGCGCTGGAGCCCGCGGCGGCAGGAGGAGGCGCCTCTCCACGATAATAAAGGCATTTCTGTTAAAGGCTGCTGTTAAATCTCTTGGCCTGGCTCCTCGCTGCTTGTCCTGCGGGCTGGGGTCGCTCAGGGCGGCCTGGCCCTTGGTTTTTGGCGTTTTCTCCTGTTTTTCAGAGCCCGTGAGCAGGCGCACACAATGCGCGGCCTGGGGAGCTCATTGTTCTTGGCCGTGTTGGGTGCGCGTCCTGCGCGGGTGCCTCGGCCCCGAGCACCGACGGACGGAGCAGCCCGAGATCTTCCTACTCCTGCCTCTTCCCACCTTCTCCAGGGTGACCTTTCCCTAACCTTGCTAAGAGGCCAAAGAGTAAATTGGGAGCTAAAGGGCACCAAAACGTTGTTCTTGCCTCCTCCCCTCCCCTCTTTGCCCCTGCCTTTCTCTGCCTGTAAAGCAGGAGCGTGCGAGGTGAGGCTCCAAGTGGCGCTCTCCTGATCCCATCACAACTTTTCCACCTTTATCCTCCCCTGCTTCCTTCCTGGAATTAAAAAAAAAAAAAAATGACCCCTTCTTTGAGTCATATCTATCAGCACCGGTGTTTTTGGCCTGGGGTTTGCATGCAAGAGCCATTGTCAAGGGAGAATACTTGAGATTAATGTGCCGGGATGGCAAATGAGTAAAAGGAAGCGTGCAGAGGTTAAAAGGTGACTTTAAGGTGGGCATGGTTTCCTTTCTCAATGGTTGTTTAATGGTTTTGTTTTTACAGTGGTGTCTGTAGGAACAATTGCAGTGTGTTGTGGAAGGGGGTTGCTGCACAGGGACCTGGGCTGCTCTGTCGATGGAGGTGGCTAAAGTCTCAGAGAGCTCACTGATAACTCCAGCTAGCTGAGGGTACTGAGGTATGCAGAAGGGTAAAAAAAAAAAAAAAAAAAAACACAAAACAAAACAAAACAAAAAAAAACGTGGGCATTGGGGAAAAATGTCGCTTAGATCTTTTGGAAAAAGTGTGCTAAGAGTAGGAGCAGTGACTTCTGTGGTTTAATGTAGTTTAATGCTGTAGCATTGGCTAAAACAGGAGACTTCGACATCGTTTTGGGCTCTTTAGGAGATGTTTAGTGTATAAATGGGGTAAATGACTTCCTTCCTCAGTTTTGTTACTTGTGTAGTGATTGCAGCTCCGTTGATTTTGCTTTTAATACAATTCTACTACTAGCATAGCTTCAGTGCAGCTGGCGACCGTAGGTTATGGTCTGCACAAAAGCTACGTTTTGAGTTCAGAGACGTACAGTGAAATACTTGCGCTTCCTCTCTGTGGCTTGTGGCTTTCTGATTCCTGGGGCATGTGCGTTTGTGCTGTGAAGCAACCGAGGAGGGAGAGCTCTCCATCCAAGCAAAGCCTTTGCTGTCCCTGCACAAAAGGTAGTCCTTTATTTACCTTTATTTAGCACTTAGAGAGGAAAGGAAAGTGGAGCTAGGACAACCAAACCCTGCCTTAAGCGGTAACTATGTAGCTGGATTAAAAAAAATGGTGATTTCCTTGCATCTAAGAGTTGTTTTTTGGCTGTTGTTTTGTGTGTGCAGAGGTTCATGCTATGGACCTGTGGGAATAGATTTTGAGCTGCTGCAGCACAGGGCGTAATCAATAACATTCACAAATGCAGAGAGAGATGGTGTGTGTGATTCTTAATACTGATTACAGCTTAGATAAGAACAGCAGCATTCTGATGTTGCAGTTTACTAATTGATTTTTTTTTTTTTCTTTATAAGCATGTTACTTGTAAGCTTAGCATCCGCAGTGCAAAATGCATCATTGTTCAAGCCACACTGGGTGGTTATTTCACCCATAAAGAGGTTATTTCACTTCTGGGAGTGGGAGGCAAAAACGTGCTATGAGTGTATAGAATTTTGCAAGCGTGTGTTGCCGGCTGTGTAATAGCACAGCAGAACCTGTGTTATCTTCTCAGCTGAGCTGTTCATATGCTAAGATTGCCTGGGGGCGGCTTTGATTTCATTATCTGCCATATTTAAGGACACTGTGTCAGTAACACACACTCTACACCCTGGCATATGAAAACAGGGTTTCATTTTTCTTTAGTAAATTTATAGCTTAATAAAAATAATGGCAATTGGAAGACAATTATTTATGAACTGATCCTGAAATGAGCTGAGTGAGCAGACGCTTTACAACTGTATAAATTTTAAGAGGATGGCTGGGGTTGGAATAATCCATTAAAAAATGGAGTTCTGTATGTTTATAGTATGAAGTCTAGTTATAATCTCTAATGAGACGTCAGACGGCTAACTTTTTGAAATGCCTTTTGGAGAGATTCCCAAGCTGTACGTTAACAAGTTGTGGCACAGTCAATTAGTTCCTGTACTAGTTGTGGTACAGCAGTGCTATCAAATGGTGAAACACTGTTTTTGGTGTATGCATGTAAACTATCGCAGGAATATTGTCAATCAATCTATACTTGTACAGAGCAAGCTTGGAAATTCGTGGAATAGACAGCTAAACAAAGGGCTTTAAAATAACTGTTTTAATAGTATAATGGCAGAACAGTGTATCAGCAGTAGTTAGAGTGTTTTGGAACAAAGGGGACTTTTAGAAACTAGATTCCTAGGATCCTTAGAGTTTGTGGATAGAGTTCTCTCATCCCAGCAAAAGAAGGAAAAAAAAAAAAAAAAAAAAGGCAGATGGAGGAGCAGGGAGTTGTGAGTATGTGTTTCATTTTTTTATTGGGAGCGTGCTTGTATTCCACTCATTTTTATGTTGGTCTATTGCAATGGGCAAATGGAGAGGCTTGAGAAGTTGGCATGTCAGCGTGGAAGGCATCGAAGGAGATGAGCGTGGAATTTGGGAATGATGTTGCCAGTGAGTTGCTAGGAGGAAAATCTGGGCCCTTTTCTTGAGGAGTGATAGGAGGTGTTTGGGAGCAGGATCTACAGCGCAGTATTGTGCTCTTTATGTGGGCTTGCCAGCAGCGTTTTACACGAGCTTTTATAGTGTTGGTAGCTATGCCCAACTGCTCTTTTGAGAGAGGCTGATGTACGAACAAAGGCGTAAACAAGATATGAATACTGCGCTGTTCCTTTTGATTTAGAACTCTACTGAGGCAAGGAATTGCTGTAACTGACTGAAAAAAAACAAAAAAAAAACAAAAAAACAAACAGATCAAAATATTAGCTGACTATTCCTGTTTCGGTGGGGTTTTTGTGAATACAAATGTCTCTTTAGCTCACTGAGCGTACAGAATGGTAGGTTGACCTAACAAAAAGGGAAACTAACTGGGGTGCTAACATCAATAACATCAATTTTCATTGTGTGCATAATGATTATTTTTATATATCCGTAGAAGTTTGTGCATGAAATGCACTGTGTCGAACCTGATGGTGGATGTGTGAATCATGTGTTTTGTGTGTTTGTATTTGACGTTCTAATTCTGTTAAAAATGCAGTCCTGAAAATGTAGGACAGCTAGGTGGTATGTAAATTTGGTGCTTTCAAAAGTAAGTTTTACAACTGAGTTATCTAAAGACAGATAATGCTTTGAAAAATGTAGGCTCTGTTCTTCCTTTTACAGAACATGAATGAGAGTTTAGTGAACTGTTGTTTTAAAACTCAGGTAAATGAAAGAATGTGCTTATTTTTAAGGTGTAGCCAATCTAAATATATAACCTACGGAGTATATTAAACAATGTTCTGATGCTGTTACTGATTCATGCACATCGAGAGTCAATTTTGATCTATTCCAAATATGTAACTTGATTTCTGTTTTGTAATGATGAATGTTACTTGTTTTTCCCTAGTGTACACAGTGTAGAAAAAAAGATCATGACCATGACTAATGAAGCTTATGTTTTTTTTTGTGGTAGACAAAGCTTGCAAGCCCTGAAGCTCGCCCGCTCCCCCCTCCTCCCCAATTCTTTCCTCTTTTTCCCTTGTCCTTCATGATAGTTGAATGAGTAAGAGGCATGGAGGTGCCTATTGACCAGCTGGCAAGCAAAATGTAAAATGCAGGCTTCTGTCTGGTCAAAACTCGGTGGGAATTTAATTAGAGAGGTTCTTCCTCTCCACCTGCTGCTTTGGACAAAACTTTCAGGAATGTTGGTTAATACCGGGATGAATGTCGAGGCAGGCTTGGTTGAAATACAGCGGGAACCAAGAGTTACTGATGTAAAATGAGAAGGCAGGGGATTCAGGGGTGGAGGAGAAGTGACTTCTTTTCCTCAGGAAACTAGACCAAAGGAAATGGAAAAGAATTTCTGTCACCTTGTGCTAATAAATGTGTGTGTGTGAGCAGTTTCTTATTCATGTTTGTCTTTTCAGTACAGTCAGCTGTACTGGGGTGCTGGTCTAAAGATGTGTGAAGGTCTAAGCCCAATTTATCTTAGGAGACTGGAAGAATTTGAAGTGGATGGAACTTGTTTGATCTCAACTGTCTTGTCGTAAGCAGAACATAATAAATTATTTGGCAGCATTGTGTTAAGATTTTGACCCTACAGTTGAATTTCTGTACTTGGAATTAGCCTGTGTGTATGTAGGAGAATGGATAGAAGGAATCTGAGTACCTTATTAATAGCGTATATCATGATACTGATGATCTATACTTTTGTGCATGCCTGACGTGAAGTAGGGACCCAGTGAGTTAGTGTAGGATAAGCTGCAATGTAAACTTAATGTTAGCAACTGTTCAGCAAGTGTCCCTGGGTCCGGGAATCTGCTCTTGCTCACAGTGTATGAAAGATGCCATTTATCCATGTCTGAAGGGTGAGTGACTTGGAGCAGCCTGGTTTATTTGTGTCTTTCAGTGAAGGGCTTTGCATGCTTGACACGTAGTGCCGGGGACCTGTAGGACCTTGTCTGTGCATTTACACCTTGAGCCAGCAGCCTGTGTAGTATTTCCCACTCTGTAGCCGCATTTATAGTATGCACAGCAAACTGTCTTGTTTCAGCTAGAAGCTTAACAAAAGTGTAATCAAGAGATGTTTGTAATGTTGGTGATGGAAGTTCTGATGAAGAAAGATTTTTAGGTGGGAAACTGCTCAAAGCATGTGTTGGTAATATGAGAGCTAAAATCTGTAGTGGATAATAAGTATTTGACATTAAAGATGCTGCTAAAGATGGGTCTTCCATAAAGTGCTGCTAAATCACTGGCTCCTAAGTATGCTCTGCTTTAAACCTGCGTACTTCCAATAATTATGTGCTGTATAAAGCAGGATGATCCAGGCTTGAGTAGACTGGGTGTGGTGGGATAGAGAACTAAAACAGAATATGATGATTTCTGTCGATGCCTTTCATTTTAGAGGGGTGAGAGGCAACTGGTTTATTTCCTGTTTTTTAAATAAATAAATAACAAGCAAGCTCTGTTGATAATTAACTGTGTATTGTTACAGATGCTGGAGGATCAGATTTGTGCTGGATATCAGTTGTTAAATGCCTGAGTGTCTAAGAATTATGAGTTGTTTAAAAAAAAAAAAAAAATGCATACGTGACCCTAGCTAGCTAATGCGGAGAGCCACGAGGGACTAGAAGACATGGTGTTGATGCTAAAATGCCTCTTTCTCCTTGTCCTGATTTAAAAGCTTCACCCGTTCATGCATGCTAATAGGGAAAATGGCCTGAATCTGAAAGAGGAAAGTGACAGTGCGCCAGAGATTATGAGTTGCTTTACAGGTTCTATATCTCCAAGAAATTATACTTAGTGAAACAATCACTGTGCTCAGGAAGTCAGAACTTTCAGATTTTCTTTGAATTCAGAAATAGTGTTTGGCATGTGAGAAGGTTCTGTAGAATATTGCCTGGTGGCAGTGGTGGGGACTTTCACAGCAAATGCAGAGCTAGAGGTTTCTCCTGCAGCTTTAAAGAATTGCTCTGAACTCAGAAGACTTTGAGTTGAAGGGAGTTGCTTATCTCTTAAACCACCTCCCATTTTTATTTATGTATTTATTTATTTATTTTGTGGGAGGGTGGGGAGGATATTTGTCGTCTTTTGTTGTTGTTGGGAGGCTTTTCCTCACCCGCAAAAACTAGTTAATCTGCCTCGTAGATAAAATGGAAAAGACCCCAGGCAGTTTTAGAGGAAAAAAACACACCCTATAACAATAGTTCAACTACCAGCTCTTCTGGTATGTGGTATAATGGTACATATTCTGTAGAAGTGAACACAATCTGCCCTTTAGTTTCTCTAGTGAAGTTGGTGCAAGAAACTTAGACTTTTAATCCTCATTTTAACAAACTGGGAGTGAATTGCGAAAATCTAATTTATTTCTCCAAGGTCATTCATTTGCACATTACACAACTTTATAGCCCTGCCTCTGATGGTTCCTTAAGCTAGTGAATTCTGCTGCTTGCTCTCTGACATGAACTGATGAGATAAGAAGCTCTAACCAATGATATATTTTAAAACAGTAAAAAATTTCAGTCAAATGTCCAGATAGCAAGAGCAGTTAGTGGATAAATTAGCTTACTTAATATTGGTTGAGCTATTCTGTTTGAAAGACTCAAACTGCAGGGTTTTTTTTTTTGATATTATTGGGATCTAGATCCACATGTGCATCGCTAGTGGAATAAAGCCCAAACCCTTAAATTCTCTTCCCACTCGTGCCCCTTTCAGAACTTGCTGTGAATTGCCCCTTGTATTTGTGGTTAATCAGGGAAGTCTCTTTCCTCTTATTCAATGTTTTCTGTGACTCTGTCTCCATGTTCAGTTTTGTATTTCTTGCTCCTTGATTCCGTTGAACTTCTGGTAAAAGATACTGAGAGCTTTCAGATGATGATAGTAGAAAAACAGTTTGAGGCTACCCTTGTTTTGCCTGGCCAGAGCTAGAGTAGGGTATTATTCCACAATTAACCATTAAATCAAATGAATTTAGAGAACACTGATAACATGAAGCAAGATGTTTGCTAGTGGTGAATGCACTAGTCATGCAAGTAGCTCTAAGGCAGAGGTACAAAGAAAACAGCCTAATGCCTGGGGAAAGGGAATATGGATGTACCACTTCTATGTTTAAATGTCATCCCTTGTGCTGGAGAGGAGTTTGTGGTGCATGCTGCTGGATGAAAGGCTGATTAATGCTTGGATTAGGAAAAAAAGACTTGGTCAAGTGTTACCACATGTGATTGAAAGCAAATTTAGGCAGAGTCCAGGTTATGTTCTGATCTGCTGAAAAAGTCAAGGGTCTTGTTTGAATGTCTCGAACCAAGTTTTGAGATACTGTAGATAGGCAGTAGGTGAAAAGACAACGATGCAGATAGTCTAGTAATCTTAACTTTTTTTTTTGTACAAGTCTTTTTATTGTACAAATTCAAAGAAAGGCAGTATCTATGACATTTTTATTATATGCCCAGTGTTCCTTAGAAGATCAGTATAAACTGATGCTGCTTAAACTTATTTTTTACTTGTATTTTTGGGGAGGATGCTTTTGTCTATTTTTGGGAGGATGTTTTTCCCTCTGTGCTTTTGATAATCCCCTGTGGAGACACTGGGATTTCACCTGCTGTGACCCTTTTTTGGTGACTAGTGTGAGCCTTAGGAGATCTCTTTCTCGGGATCTGAGGTTTTATTATCCAGCTACCTTTCATGGTAGGTTTTCTCGAACACAGTTATGTAAGCAGCCTATCGGCCCATTCTTGGGTTGGGAAGAGTCATTTGATTCTTATTTCCTGCCCCTCTTCACGTTGAATGGGCTTAGTCTTTTATTGTTGGATTTCATCGTCTTCCTGCATGCTTCTCTTCCCGTGTCCGTAATATCTGAAAGAAATAAAACTGGCTCCACTTGTGATCTCATTGTCTGTCCCATCTCTCTGTGTAGCCTTGCTTCATTATGAGAGCCCTGTTCTTTTGCCTGAACTAATTATTTGTCAAATAACTACTTCCATAGCTTTCTTGTCCCAAAGTACAAATTTAGTATTATGTAGAAAATAATTACTTTTATGTATGTATAATGAAGTCTTGTGAGCCCCAATAAACTATATTCACACTCTCTGGTGCCGAGACACTTCTGAAGCCCTAACACGTGCATTGGATATTCCTGAATAGAAACAAAGGCTGGGAGGGATTATTAGTGAATGAGGTCTTGTTTGTAACATCCTGCTTGAAATTAAACATGTTTCCTGTATTAAACCCTAGATATATTTTAATTAAATAATATATTTAATTTCTGAAAATAACAAATGGTCATGCTACAAGTAGACAACAGGGGAGACGGCAGGAAGATTGCATACTGTTAATCATAGCGAGAAGAATTTAGATATTTTCAGTATCACAGGACAGATTTGTTCCTAACTCTCTAAATATTTTGTATGACCATGAAGTAGGTCATACAAAGGTGAAAAAAGGTGGGAATATAAATGTTTGAATGAACTTTTCAAGATGGGGAGAGATGAGGTCACCCATTAGTAAGTTAAGACAGAAGATATTTCCTGTGTACACATTTGCTTTTAATGAAATTGTGTTCTTCAGAAAATAGTTTAATTGGAACATAGTTTGAACCTCACAAATATTTTTCTTTAAAATCAATATGTTATTCCTTGAGTGTGTGAAGAAGCCCTGGACTCTGGAGAAGGTCTTAAAAACTTTCTGTTTAAAGCTCAATCAGGTCCATTCTCTGGGTGTCTGGGTGTGCCTTTGAGCCTTTATAAATATCTGTTGCTGAACGTGAATTTTCTGGCAGTTTTCTTTGAGAGCAGATGAAGCTGTTGCCAGTCACATTTGGATTTCTCACAGTATAACAATACAGAATGACACGGCTTTAAAGGTACCTTAGGCATATTGCTTCCTTGTACCCTTGATTTTAATTTCCACTTAGGTTTTCTGGAATTTTTATATGGAAACCTTATGCTTTAACTACAGAACTCCTGGTTACCCTTTATTTTTCCACTCTTTGTGTGCTCTCCTTTGCTCTGTCTGGGTTCCACTGCATCTTGATAATGCCTTTACTATGTTAAGTAATCAGTGTTTTTTTTTTTTTTTTTCCTTCCTTTATGTCATTTAATGTCTTTCACCTAACTTGCTTTGGGGCTTGTTACTTTACAGCCATTGTTATCTGGTAATATCCCTACAACGTATAAGGCTGTGAGATCTCCATGGGTTGTTACATAATACTGACACAAAGACACTGAAAGTCCCGTTAATGTTGTCATCTTCATTAATGCATCTCAGTCTGGCTTGTTGCCGGTTACAAACAATAGCCATTTTTGGAAAATGGAATCCTTTCCCTGACCTTCTCTTGAACATTAGCTTGCAAAATGTAACCGTGTGTCTTGTCCTGCTTGTTTTATTAATGAAAACTTGCTTTTAACTGCTCTGCATTTTATGTGCCCCAGTGCCTTATACTTGGAACAAACAAAAACTTCTGCGAAGGCTGGAAATGGCAGTAGTAGCTGAAGAAAGCTGAAATAAGCCAGTGTGTTACTCGTCCTCTTCACTGCATACACTTGCTACTGGCCACAGGCCATTTCAGCTCAACCAGTCTCTTGAGAAATTGCCACAAAACCTTAATCTCGAGTAAAACAGAACAAAGCGTTTGTAATTAGGGAAGCATACAATGAAAACAGTATCAAAGAAATCAGCTTGACTGAGCCTAGCGATGTGTGATACCCTGCGTTGCTGCTCTTGATTTTCATCTCTGCTGACACAAATCTAACAGTAAGTCTTAGGACCTAGACCTTCCGTTTGAAGCTTTAACAGAAAGGTTTCCTTAAAAGCATCAAAACTTGCCATGCATGTGTGGTGGCTTCTTTACATATGAGAGTCTCAATGGTTCATCTAAAAGCAGGTGCAGCACCCTGACTCCTGCATGCACCTTGCATACAAAACACCTTTGAGATTTATGCAGAACAAGGAACTTAATCAGCAAACTCTAGCACTAGGAAAAGCTATGGACTTCCGTATGCATTGCAAAACTAAGGGATATAAACATGTTGCAGCAACAATCTTTGAGTTGAGCCGTCCTGCGGGAGGTTCTGCCGCCTTTACCTCCGTAGCATGTGTGTTCAGGTGAATGCCTCAATGATGAAAGATATTTTAAATGGAGAAACTAATGGATTTTCATGGGGGAAATCTACTTGGGTAGCATCATTTACACAGCCCTTTGAGATTGTCAGCTGCCTTGTTCCCTGATGCTAATAATTCTTGGGATCATAGAATCATAGAATGCTTAAGGTTGGAAGGGACCTCTAGAGATCATCTAGTCCAACCCCCCCTGCACACGCAGGGTCACCTAAAGCACGTGGCTCAGGACTGTGTCCAAGAGGGTTTTGATCATCAGTTCCTACTTGCAGAAATAGGACTTTAGGGACCAATCATCCGCAGCATAGAGTGATCTTTCTCTTTTCTTTTTTTTAAACTTTGGAAAAATATCTCATGTTTCAAAAGACTGCAGATGCCAGAAATCTTTGTCAGAAGGAACTTGCAGAGCATTGTATGTGGCTGATACGCTTGCTCTAGTGACTTGATTACCTCTGATTTTAGACTGTAGATAAACTGGCTGTCAGAGTGGGCTTTAAGTGTTGTCTCTGTAGTGCACAGCAATTTTCCCCCCCTCTAACTACTGATATCAAAACAAACCTCTGCTTCTCTTGGGCCTGAGCACTGCAGAAACCTGTCTAAGGGTTTTAGCAGCAGTGAGAAACCGCTTGGATATAAAGGTGGTGCAAAAAGCCTGACATTTGGGTGTAGTATTAGGTAATGAAACCCATCAAATCATTTAAGAGAAGAGATCTATGCCACTACAGTGCAGTAACTGAAGAGCTGGTTTTGAAATGTGAAAGGACTTCCATTGAGAAGAAGGCCCCCTACCTCCTTTAGGACCCTAGTGTCCCCCTGAATTACCTCTGTCCATTTTCATTAGCTGAGTATGTTCCTGAAAAGGCAAAGGTTTTCTTTGATCTTACTTCTTTTTGACACCGCTGTGCTTGAGGAGACCCTCTTTTTCTTTGTGTTGGTGACTAGTTTAGCTGTGACTGTGATCTGAGGAAAAGTATTTGCTATGTATTTAGTTCTCAGTGAAGTGTCACAGCTGAAATTTGTTTCAAGAAATCTGCATTACGTAACAGTATTTAATTTTGCTTGCTTGTGCTCATTTTTTTTCCTCCAGTATGAGACTTGCTGTTTTGCCGGTGTGAAAAGAACCCATGTGGTGCCTTTCGTCATGGCAAAGTCTCACCTAAAAAGGTTATCTGACAACTTTCCCGTTTAGGGACTGTGCTTCTCAATAGGAATCATTTCACAGTTCACCTACGTATGCCTTTATTGTTTGTGTGTTATGATAGTTCATTATAAGTATTTTCATATATGTTAAGGGAGCTCGTGTTGTGGCTCTGAATAATTACAAGGCTGAGTTACACAGATGAAGTCCGCATGATGAAAAATTGTTGTGGCCTGAAGATCAGTTAAGGGCTGCTGCCTGTATCACTAACAGGGTTGGTAGTTAGCGCCACACAAGAGGGTAGGGGAAAATTTTGAGTTTCACTGGTTTTGGGCAGAGGAGGGGAAAGCTGGATACCTTCATGGCCTATTGAGTGTTCATTGTGCAGTCAGTCTTGACCTGCCTGGACTAGTTATGACTTACCATAGGTATGATCCAGTGGCTGTGATAAAGATAAGTGCAAAAAGCTTTTTGGAGGCTTTCAAGCATTTGATATATTTCTTTGAGGACTTGAAAAAAAATGAGAGAGAGCCACAGGGGAGAAGGGGGGTGATTAGGAGAGCTTGGGAGTACGTAATGTGCTCGTGGAAAAGAACCAGCACTTAAAGGAAGCTGTAAAGTCTTGCCTTCTGGTCAGTGTGCTTTCTTTTATTTTACTTTTTTTAAATGTGGAAAGATTTTCTCAGCTTGTATTACAGACTCTGTTTAAATGATTACATGACATAAAACATACTATTTTTAACATTCCTGAAGTCAAATAAGGTTCTTGGTGTAAAAAAACCCCTCAAATCTATGCTGACTTACATCTGACAGCCAAGTGGCTCAAATTCTGTATTTCTTGGTTAGGAAAATTGCTTTTTCAGATTAATCTCATGGTAACCTGTAACAGTGAATAATCCTGTGCTGGATTTTCTGTAAAAGAGTGGTATCCATAACTCTAAACATGCTTCAGTTCAGCAATTTAAAAATAGTGTCTCTAATGCTTAAGCTAAGGCAAATTATATTTTGTGGAAATATTTTTTTGTGTGTGAAATGGTCTGTTGAATGCTTCTTTAGCTCATTTCTGTACACTTCAATTTACCAGATTAAGAAAGCTGTTAATAATAGCAGCTTTTGCTTTTTCAGCGTGGAAGGGTTGGTAAGCATGGAGCTATATGTAGCATGTATTTTTAATTAAATTTGTACTGGATTTATCTTGTATTACCAGTTAGCTCCTAGAAGATTATGCTCATAAAAGGTTCATCAGTGGCTAAGTGGAAGAGATTACAGTGACTGTTGGTGTGTTAGTTGAATTATTTGTTGCCTATACAGCATTTGTTCACACATTTAATTTGCTAGTGATAGCAGGCAACTAAAATGCAAGCTTCTATAGTTGAAGTCTACTCTAGCTGACAAAACAGTACGTATTTTAGAGTGATTTTTGTGGTGTATTGGTGTGTGCAGAATAGTTGTTCAGAATGTTTAGAAAAAACAAGTAGGAAAATGGTTCTCAATGTTTCTGCTTAGTAACAATAGCGCTCTGAATCACGTAGTCAGAAAAATATTGCATGAAAAATGGAAAACGTTGTCCTGCTTAGAATACAAAGGATTTAAATGATCGTAAAGGAATAACGACTAGATTGTGAAGAAGAGAGCTTTCATTTTATTGGACTTGCAAATCCCTACTCTAATGGTCACTTAATATAGTAAAGGTACTGAAGGAATCATGTGCTTAGATAAATAATGTGCCAGAATATGGGGCTTGCTATAGCTGTATACACCTAGATCTGTTCAGAATTAAGTGTGAAGTGCGAAATGTGGTGGATTCCTCTCCCTGTTATCAAAATACATTAACGAGTTTTACTGTGCTCCACTGCCCTTCCTTGTTCTGCCTTATGATTCATCCTAAAGCAGTGCAAGTAAATGCCATCCATTCTGTGCCGTATAAACAGTGTCTATATGCTCGACAAATGATGGTATAACATTTTGAATAAACATCTGCTTAGCTTTTAATAATGGAGACCAGGCAGGTTGTAGAACCTCTAGCTATGTTTGCAGCAAGGAAAACCAAATACAAGAGATGTTCTAGACAGACGTTTCTAATATCTGATTATGTAAAGACACACTGTGGAAGCCTGAGTGATTATACAGGATGTGCGTAGATTTAATTTGAAGTTAAAGTGAAGATCATTCCCGGTGCCCTACTCTGAAGTGTGAAAACGCAATTCCTGTCTGTCACCAACCACAAAACTAGATTTTTCATTGCAAAATTTGAGGGATCTATCACTGTATCTAGAGCCATAGCTACTTGTCTTTTTCACTTCTTATGAGATGGGCACTATATAGAAGGTAGCTCTTCACCACGCCATGTGAATTTTCTTTTTAAAAAATAAAAAATTGTTGATATAAAGTCTGAACTTCTGCTGTCTGCTCAAACATGAATAGTACGTGCATACTTTAAGTGCGATGTATTAGCTTTAGGAAACACTAAGTGATCCGTATATATTGCAAGATTGAGAAAAGGTATATATTAAAAGGGAATGTCAATAAATTAGGATCAGCTGTCTTTGAATTTAATATTTCATGTGCTTCTAAGCCATAAAAGTGTTAAATGCATTTTTTCAATTAGTAAGGCTTAGAGATTATTTTCTGCGATTTTAAAACATGTACTATATTTAATACATAATGCAAAAGGAAAATCTGGTTTCTTAATGTAAGAACATGAAAATGGAACCATTTGCATCACTATGACATCCTCACACAGTTTTGAAAATAAATTCTTAGCAATAGATTAAATATTGATACCTCCTCATCTCCCCACCTTCCAGTGCACTATAAAAACTTTGTAGTTGATTTTTTTTTTAAGTTTATAGAACATATGTGCAAGCTTCTGTGTCTTTTTTTTTTTTTAATTATTTTCCTAGTTTTTCTGAAGTATTAGTCTAAGAGCTAATATTCATAGCTTAGGAAGAGGGGGAAAAATGTATAAGCAATTTACTTGTATAAACAGGCAAATCTGTCAGTGAGAGAACTGTGGAATTTCTTAATCTCCAGTGGAGCACCTTGATATCAATAAAAAAAGAGCAGGGCGTCCCTTGACGGTAGCAAAATCATACCTAAGCTCAAGTAAACAATATATGAAATTGAACTAGTAAAAATGGAAAATAAAAGTGTAATTACATCTCAAATGAAAGACAGATGTTGGGATCCCAGGGATTGTGAGCATTGGTATGAAAACCATGTTAACAGGGTAATGCTTGTCTGAACGGTGGGCTGGCCCTCAAGAGTGCGTGTTGCTGGTGAACCTGTTAAGGGTGCTAAAAATATGGTCTTGGACTCTCTCCTGAGGATTAGTAAAGTAAAAAGGCAAAGAGGTTTATAAGGTTGTCATAGCCTGGCGTAGTATTCTGTGAGGTTGGAAACATTTGCATTCAGGAGGACAATGAGTGGTTGCTACAAAAAGGGGCTGTGTTCTAAATGGAAGAGGATAGAGGCTGTTGTATACTTTTAAATCTTCAGAGTTGTTATTATTTGCTAATGCAATATTATTGGAAACAAATTAACAAACAGTTAATTGTTCTTCATTCTAGATGGGTCTTTGGGGAGAAAGGACTGGTCATTTAAAGATTGACTTATGGACAGCTGCCTTGCTCTAATAGGTCTTGCTCACTGTGTTAGTGGGACATAAAGAAGGAGCATCTATGAAAAGGAGGCCCTCTGGTCCATTCTTCTGTTGTGTTTTTATTCCCCTATATCTTGATTAAGATTTGAGCTCTGGTAAAGGGTTACATGCAATGTACCATATCCTGCTGCCTGAATGCACAGTCCCCGCAACGTGTTGTCATCTTTTGCACTGGTGCTAATGCTTGTGAGGATTGTCACTTTTTTTTTTTTTCCCTTTTCATTAGGTTTAGTCCTCTTTAATTCTTGACAAGCAGAGTAAGCTGAGTAGAGGACACCTTTTAATTACATCCAGTTGTGATGAGAAGTGCTGGCTTTCCTAGCAGCTGTTCTCACACATCTGTAACCATGTCATGAATTCTGCAGCTGCCTGGGTCATTGGAGATGGAAATTGCATTGACTTAACTGGAAGGATCAGATCTCAGTATTACATTGACATTCAGGAGGTGGAATGAAGTCAATATTCTCCCAGTTCTAATAAAACTCGTCGGCTTTTCAATGACAGCCAAATATCATGCTTGGGAGCTTCGTGTTTACACAATTCCCAATATTTTTATTTATTTATTGTTTTAAGAACCAAGAACTTTTTCTTGAGTTGGGTGGTTTCCATGAAGATAGGCTGTTGATCTCTAAATGGCTTAATGTTTCTGAGCTTCATTGTCTGTGCATATTCCTTGCTGGATATTGTTAAACAGTATGGGAGTGAAAAGTTTGAACTCTAATGTCTACAGATTCCAGTTTGTCCCCTGTTGCTTTTTGCCTTTATCTACTCAATAGTAGAGAGTGAAGTTGCTTATTTCTGCAGCTTGATAGTTTAGAGAAGAGTCCGCTGGGGTAGGAGTGTGTGGTGAGGGTAAGAAACGCCTAGTAGAGAGTGTTGGTGAAGAAACAGGGAAGGAAATATATTGCTGCTAAGACTGCCACCAGCTCCATGACAAAATGTTCTGTTTTATAGAGGAGCAAGTGGTCACACTCCATGGCAGCAGAATTGGTAGAGAATTTTTGTATCTTGAAGGCTGTTGTTGAGGGCAGACTGAGGCAAATGTTTAATGGGTTCATGCTTTTGCAATTCCTTCTGGAGCTGGGAGAGGAATGTGCTTTTGAAGTGTTTTGAGTGTGAACAATTATGAACAATTATGCACTTGTGAAATGGTTCCTTTTATCAGGGAGTTGAGTATTCAGTGTTAGAACAAGCAGTGAAGAGTTGGCTTTAGGAATAAAGGAATTCTTGTTTGTTTATTTTTGTGACTTGAGACTTTAGTCTCTGTTGGTTTTTTATTACTGCAAAATGTGAATGTTGGCCTGAAGAAAGCATAACATATGTAGAAATAGAGAAATTTTGATCTCAAAGAGGATGGCTCTGCAAAATGTACAGCACCTGTATTTCCTGGTGCAGAAACCCTAACCCACATGAAACCCTAACAGATGATTGAAGAGTACAGCATTCACATGCGTGAAATGTGCTATCATAAACTGTGTGTGTGTGTATATATATATTTAATGACTGGAATAATTTGAGTTTCAGAATTACTAAGCTGCAGTGAAACTTTTCCCTTGTCAAATTAACATGATTGCATGTTTCGCTTTTTATGCTAAAGAGATTCTGATCTTCAAAGAGAACTTTCAAAAAGACATGCTGGCTCAGCCAAGCAGACTAATATTTTAGAAGGACTATTACCAGTAATAAAAGAGAGTTATGATAGTTTGATGCATTAATTTTAATAACTTTTTTTACAGCTTTTGAGCGATGTGGGGAAGGAAAGGGGAAACATGGTTCTCTTACTGTATTGGATTTATACCTTGCTCTTAACTGACTTCTGCCCTTTAAGTGAAGCAAAATGCTAGGAAAAAGATCTTAAACTCTGTTTTCTATCGTGGTAGCTTGGAATTGAAATGAAAATAGAAGAATCATGTAATTTGTAGTCCTCAACTCCAGTGGCATCTGTCAAAGGTTGGGGATGTTGCTTATTTCCTTCCTCCCCCTCAGCTCTTTTGTAGCCAAATTAATACTCACTCGTGACTTCTGGTGTGTTTACTTCATGTGATAAAGTCACAGGGCTGACATGCAATACGTGGCTTTACAGTTAGTTTTCCTAGGTTGTATCAGCAGCTTAATATTAATAATCAACTGTGCAAGTTCAGGTCCTTTTGTACTATGAGCACTAATATTATCTGCTCACCTGGTTTTCCAGTATAGTAGTTGATGGTGTTTTTGCTTCTATTGAGAGGTTGATACGAAAACTCCCAAGTCTTGATTGTTCTCAGATGAAGACAACATGGATAAACGTGCAAAGCTCCTGGGAATCTACTTTGTCTCAGTGTAATTTAGGAGATGGTGAATGTAACAAATCTAATCAGATGCAAATAGCATGTGTGAATATTCATGGAATAATTATAATAATAAAAAAAACTTGACTGCTTTGTTACAAGCTACATCCTAGCTCAGACTGAGGGATGAACAATTTATTTACAATTTATTTTAGTGGTAAATAATATTGCTGAATTAAACTTGAGTGAAACTGTACCAAGTTACCCAGGCACAAACAAGACTCTCAGCTTTTCCATAATACTGCGGATAGAAAGCACTGAGGAAGAGTTTGGATTTTAAAAGTTAGAATAAAAATTACATCCTTTCTGAGAAGCTTCTTGTGGTGTGAGTAGAAGCAGTTGTGAAACATGAGGGGAAAAAGAAAGAATATCAGTGTTTTTTTGTCATCTAATTTCACCCAAGAAAGAGGTGAAAGCTCTGCATTCCTGAAGATATTTTAAGGTATCCTTCTTTCTCTAGTCTGACTGGGGTGGCTTGGAGCCCTTATGTATGCAAGCAAAAAAAAAAGAAGAAAATAAAAAGCTCTCTAAATGAGTATAAAAGATGTAAATATTTCCTGTGTGCTCTGTATACTCTTTCAAAATGAGAATTCCTGTTGCATACAACTCCTTCCGTGAGCAGATCTCGCTTGTCCACACATTTCCAAAGGATGTGAAAATCAAAAACAAATGTGGGTCTTCCACTTGGTGAATATGGGGTATAAATAGAATTTCTAATGAGTTCCTATGAAATGTCAAATTTCATTTATCATGATAACCATCAATAATGCACCAGATGTTTTGACTGCGTTTAGGTTTATATTTAATTAAGCATAAGCAGGGATGCATGAAGTCCATCTGCAAGGCTGCCGAAGCTGGCCCTGCTGATGACTGCTTTGTTCTGTGTGTGTTTTTGTGTATTTTTATTGTGTATTGTATCAGGGGTGCATGTTTGCTTGGGAAGTGTCTGTCTTGCCTTGCTTACAGAAAAGAACTGCTCTGATATTAGCTGCCTTCATTCAGATAAGCTTATACTCTCAGGCAACACTGCTTTGAACAAAGAATCTTTTCTTCCCCCCAGTCAAGCAGCTCCTCTTCCATTATTAGTATAATAAGTAATCACGTCCCCTATCTGCATTATTTGCTGGAATGGAGGCAAAGCTACACCTACTAACAATAACTCAAAATACTCTTGTTGTAAACTTCATTTAGGTTATATTTTATGTTTGTATTATGTTGATATTTATAGTATGTAGTGTTACAGGCCTTTTTAAGCAAAATGTAATGCAGAGCCTCTGTAATTGCTAAACTAATGTGCTAAGGGTTTGTCCTAGCAGAACTACCAGTGGTTGTTAACTCCACAATGAGTGGGGAAGTGCATCTGCAATATGATTCTTAGTGACATGTGGGAGCAGGAGGATAATTAAGATGGCAAACCTTGGAGATCTAACATCCCCTCCCTCTTTCCCTGGGAAATCACCTACATCCTTGAAACAAGGCTTGAAAAACAAGCTCTAAAGCCAGAACGAACACCCTGAAATTTTTATCATAATGTTGCTTTTAAAAGTCCTAAATGTCCTCTATTTAAAATGAAATTCTTTTGTATTAACCTGCTTTCATATGCTAGCTTTCACCAGACTGCAGAATTGCCTGATTTGACTTTCTAATGTAACTGTAATGAATCTTCTGGGAAATGGAGCGATTGAATGCGTATATTCGGCAACTCCATTGTAAAATATTCTGTCAGAACTGGCTATCTTCTTGATTTCTTCCCCCTTCTGCCTATTTTATTTTATATATTTATTTTTTTAAGGGGGTGATGGTGGTGTCTCTGTCAAATATTAAAGCCTAAACCAAATGTCTTCTCTGGGGAACTTCAGGAATTCAGAGACGCTACAGTGTGTAATATCTCCTTGATTAAATATATTTTCAACCTCTCATACATAAATACACGGGGTGAGTGTAGTACAGTTATATTAAATTCCAAGACATGCATTTGGAGAGAAAAGGAAGCAGATGAAAATTATTGGCAGATCGGTCTTGTAATGGGCGCAAAGAAACTGCTCTGTGTGTTATGCTTGGGTAGATAGCAAGGTGAAATATCTTGTAGCCAGATAGGGGCTCTATACATCTGTGTATAATAGACCATAAGGCCATTTCTTTTGTAGACATTACTATAATGTAAGCATTATCTTCTGTCCTTTAATGTAGCAGCTGGTGAGCTTTTTAAACGGGACTTTTGTGATACCAATTTTTTGTAGCTAGTATATCCACAGTGTATAATTGGTGTAATGTAATGCTATTTTGTCTGTGTGAAGGAAAATGAACACTAGGGCTTAATAATTAAGAATTTATTAGTTAAAACCTCATGTTATAATTAGCCAGATGCTTCTATTTTGAAATGGCTAGTGGCAATTAGCATTTTAAAATAGAAGGGTCTTGCATTTAATGCTGTCTGGCTCTGACTTTGAAGATTTCAGTCTTTAGGACCTACTGAAGTCCAATGTTGAAAGTAAATTTTCTTTTTTATTAAAGCGAAATGCAGCAGCAATACCAAAATTTCAAGCAAGGTAAACAAATCTGAATCTCTGTATTTATTAAACATGACAGTGACCTTTTATGTTTGAGCAAAAAGAAATGTTTCCTGAATGCAGTACGTGTGTATGGTTTTTTTGTTGTGAAAGGATTTTTTGTTTGTTTGGATGATAGCACAAGGAGAAATGTGGTTGGATTAAGTGTTTCATTTTATCCACAAAGGATTCAACCAAATAGGGAAACATCCGACAAAAGATACTTAGGTAACTGAATATGACAGGATTTCCTGAACGTGAGTGGGTTTTTCTTGTTTTTATTTTGCTTTGCCATGGAAAAGTTTTTTTTTTTGTTGTTGTTTTTTTTTTGTTTTTTTAAATAATACCAGCTCGAGTGGTGTGATGAAGCATCCAATGGACCCTCCCGAGAGAGGGTTATTATACTGGAGAGATATCAAACTATGAATCATTTACACTAACCTCTTGTGAAGCACAGCTTGCATTTTTAATGAAGGATGATTGCATTTCATAAACAGACCTTTAAAAATTAAAATAATATTGATCCTCTTTCATTTAGCTCTATTAAAACAGCAAGCTATATATCTCTTTCTAATAGCTGCAGGAGAGATTATTGTTAGAAATAATATATATTATGTCAAAGGGTGCGCACAGCTCTAAGAAGAGGGCATGTTTTTGTGTTAAAATGCTGTTTTATCTCGCAGCAGTACTTGCACACAGTGTGACTTGTGGAAAAAAAAAAAGACCTTTTGAAAAATACTGCCCTTAACGTATATGGAGATGAATCCAAGTGTGTAATACTCAGTTTGTCACCTAACAGTCAGTCCTTTTGTGTTTTTATTGTCAGATGTGAAGTGTGACTCCTCACATGGTATTTTGCAGGGTTGTTCTAAGGCTCAGAAGTTCAGGCTTGACCTGTTGGTAGAAAGTGCCACTGGGTCCAAGTGACCTGCAGGGTTAATGCATTTGCAGTGTTTGAGATGGAGCTTTTTGTAGGATATTCAAGTCCCTTGAATTTTTTTTAATTATATACTCGTTGCCTGGAGTTTCTTTAAGGCCCTGGGTTGAACTGTGTCACTGCATAAAATGCAAGCATAGAGAGAAGTTGCAGTTGGTGGTGGCTCTTGAAGGAAGTGACCTCAGTTTTATTTCTCTGTGTACCTCAGTGCAGTGCTGTTTTGGATGCCAGCTGCTTTTAAGCTATTTTTGATGTTGTAACATAAAGGATGCAAGGGTCTCCCTCACTGCTGCGAACATTTCATATTTCATTTGGTTTAAAATATAAATAAACCCCTAAGCCGCCACCACCTCTTTTTATTGCTGTTTCCCCATAGCTTTCAAAGAGCTTTATCAAAGAGTGCAGCATCACTGCATTTAGATCTGGCACTTGAAAATGCCACGTTTAGGGAGGAAAATGATTAAATGCCACTAGCATCATTAGAAAGGTGACTGGCAGAAACTGTTTTTGCAAAATACTGGCTTTTGTAGTTGCTGAGTTCCTTTGGACACATATTTGTGCCTGCATGTGTGTAGAAAATAGATTATTTTTTGAGAAAAGCTTTGTCTTAATAACACATAGGAGATGAACTTAAAGTTAGAATTTCAGAGCATCTTATTATCAAAGTAGAATGTTGCCAGTGTAGATTTTTGGGACAGTGTTTGTGAATGGAGGTAGATGGCAGACATAAAAATGCAAACCCCACCTGAGTCCCTGTTAAACTCAGAGTGTTCTTCAGGTGGTAAATAGCAGAGATGAATTTCTGAACAAGTGGAAATGCAGATGTCTTGAATGCAAAAAAATACAAAGCATAACTAAGGAAGGGGAAATACTCTTCCCCTCTCCTTCTTTAGATTAACAGAAAGAGTAAGCCTTGGGAGAGGATCCAAAAAACCCCACCAGTGAGGCCTTTTTAAAGTTAAGTAAAATAACATCTTTGTTTTTGTTTGAGGAAGTTAATGAACACAAGCTGTGTACAGTTTAACTTTCTAGCATTCAGAAAAAAAAGTAGGTATTAAAATCAGATTTGATCTGTTCTGCTGCTGTGTTTCATTTACAAACTGTTAAGTTTGATGAAAGGTCTCTGTATTGTATCAGTGTTTTCCTCTCTTCCCCCTTTTTCAGATTTCCTTCCATACAGAGTTAATTTCTGAAATCCATTGTGATAGGTTGCCTTGCATCAGTTAATGAAAGTTGTAAGCGTATGAGTTCTAAGCAAATCAGCCCTTTGCCAGGGCTTCGAAAGAGCAGCGTACGTTTGGAGTCAAAGGCTTTAAAAACCTCCCCGTGTCACTGAGCATCCAGCATTTCTCTCACATGTCCCCATGTATAAGTGTACGTGCTGCGTATATCTATAGCTGGATTTTGCTACCAGTTGTTAACCATTTTGCATTTCATTTTTGTAATCGCCTCTTATAAAATGGCTTTGTCGTTCACTGATCAGGTGTATCCTGACATAAATAAAACATTGGCAGTAATTGGCTGTGACAGATTTCCAGCTCTCCCGCTTCTCTCTGGCGTGTGACAGTTACAGGAGGCACCTACAGAACCCAGTCCTCGCGTAGGAAAGTCCCTGGGTAATTGGCTTTGACGGGGCCTGGTTGCTGTAATAATCCTGATCCATGAGCCTGTATGAGCTGCATAATGCCTGGAGGATTCTGTACCCATCAATATGTCCACAGCTTTGGAACAGGGGCTTTTCCATGCTCCTTCTGTGGCAGTTTATTAAAAGAAATCCTTGCTACATTTACTGTGTATTTAGTACCTACACAGGCTCACCTGTCATGGTAGATGAAAACACTATCCTGCAGTTCTGTGCAAACACTGTGTGTGTCTGGAGCGGCTAAAAGCAGCTGATACAAGGAAATTTTCTGCTGCCACTGGTTTTCGCTTCACTCTTTTATTTGTGTAGGTATCTTGATTTAAAATAACCCATGATATTAAAAGACAAATAATACCCTGTGACGTAGTAGCTAGACAAAGAGCCCAACTGCAGAATTGAACAAGCTGCATGGCCTGACACCTAGGCAGTGGTGTAAATGGTAGGTGAGTATTGACAGCTTCTCAGTTTGAAACGTGGTTAAAGGCATGAATTGCAGGAAGGCAATAGGTGCCCTATTTACTGCCTCAACTAATGGCTCAGATTTCTCTTGCAGTGTCTGGTGGAAACATCTCTCATGTGGGGTGGTCTTGATCACACTTAATCTTGTTAGGAGGACATCTTGAGGAATGTGAAGCGCAGCACATCCACCTCGATTGGATCTTAATCAACTTGAAAGACCCAAGTATTAGGTATTTCAGCCAAATCACTACCAAAAATAGCATTTTTTTTCTATTTTTTTCCATTTCTATTCCTAGTGTGTTAAATAAGGAGAATGTTTGATCGGCTTGTTCCCTAGGTGAGAGTTCAGGCACACAGAGCTGAAGTGAGCTGAACATAGTTACTTCTCAAAACAGGGCTTGTCTCCTTTTCCCTGGCTAGAATGAGTGCTTGCTCACTGCTTAGAGTGGAATTTTTGTGGATAAAATGCTTGCCAGAGCAATTTACTTTCCCAACAGTCTTGTGATCATTTTGGGGAAGGACATTAGTGTAAATATTGATATTTAACTTGATTTTTTGCTAATTTAAAAGCACTGTCTTCGGGGAGTTTTCTTAAGGATTCTACTGGCAGTTGAGGAAACATGATCCAGTAGCCCAGGGCTACAGTGACTTTGAGAACTAGGTACTTGAAGAAGGTTCTGTGGCTTCAAATCCTTTTGGCAGATTTCCATTGGTAACAGTACCTGGGTGGATAACACATAGATAAGAATTGCTGTGATTTGGTGAAATACCAGGCGTTTCTTTTGGCCATAACTCTGTGGCATGCTAACTCACTAGGTTTAATTTTTATAACTTAGCTGCTGAGCCTATTGGCTCTGATTTTTTCATAACAAAAAAACTCCAAAGAAATCAAATTATATGAGCTGTCTCTTTTTTTTTTTTTTTCCCTCCTACAAGATGTTTATGTGTTTTGAGCCTGTTAAGTAAAATCCTGAAGCAATATATTCCTCACTGTGTGGTCTTTTGGGGTTGTGAAAGAGAAGGTACTGATATTTCATGCTTTCTACTAGATAAGTACAAAGTGGAAATCAAATTTTGAAGACAGAGTTTCCTTTGGTTTTATGGTAGTTTATCTCCTTTGGAAATGACAGCAAACATTTGGGAAGAAAGCTTCCGGAAGCAGAAAAAGCGGCGCAGGATGTTCATTTCTTCCCTCAGAAGCACGTTTAGAGGGGAAACCTCCAGCTTAGTATTTTCCCCCTCTTTCTCATGCCCCATTACACATGGATTCTGTCCCATTGTGACAGGTGCCATTATCAAAACTTGTCCTGTGTGGATAATGTTCTGTGCAAAGGGTCCCGGCGGCTCCACTCATGCACAGGCCGAACATCTTGTCAGGTGAGTGTGACACTAGATCAGCCCGGCAGAATGAACTTCAATTTGAAAATGTATTGGAATTTAAAATGATCCAGCCTCCTGTGTAGGGTGGTATGTGATAGGTTTCTATTTTGTGGGGTTTTTTTCTCTGTTTTTTATTCTCTCCCTCTCCCAAAAGCCACAATTCACGAGACATTTTTTTTTTTCACATTCACCCAGCAAACAAAATCAAAATATTGCAAAATGCAATTACAAGATAATTGATGAATGTAATTACACATATTTAACTAAAACTGGGTTCCGCACCGTTGCCTATTTAATATCAAGATGCATTATAATTGTAAGCCCAGCAAAAAATATTTTGTTGATAAATGTAGCTGCTATTTCTCATCCTGTTGGTTAGAACTGGTCAGCTCGATTCCTACACAAATGGGATTAGCATTTAGCTGTGAACCAGTGAAAAAGTCTGATTTGCAGAAGGAAGGTGCTCTGGAAGTACAGTGTGAAATGGTTAAAAAGCTTAGAATACACTTTATATAGTCTTGAGTAAATTAAGCCCTATTTGTAGGGTGATGTAATCAGAAATGGCTCCAAAAGCTGCTGAAGTCCCATCAGTGGCTTGAAAAAGTCCAGCTGTATCTGAGACCTTGGTGTGACTTCTAAATGAGGAATGGTGCATAAGGACCTCTGAAGTCTGGGGTGATTTGATAAAACCTACTTTTTGCATAATTTGTCCCTGTTATACAGGACTTAAATAAGGGCTTTACTTGATCTGTGCACTTTTTAAAGCAGGGAAGAGGCCGTGACAGGCAGTGAGAGCTGCTTGGAGTGGTGTCTGTGCCGCAGCGCACGCGTGGGGAGGATTTTTGTGCTGGCCATCGCTCCAGCATTAATATCACTTATAATAACTGTCAGTAGAGGTCACAGTCGTGCTGATCCAATGTGAAAGCTCCCCAATCTCGTTAGCAGATACTGCAGCACAGGAAAGAGGATTACACAGCAGTAATGGTTCCTAGTGTATCTTTCTATTGCTTTCCAAGGATGATTGATTTATTTTCAGGTGCGTGAATGGCAAAATACAAAACTTACTGTTGTTAATTTAATTTCTTAATAAAATGTATACTTGATGTAATACTTGAAGGGTACTCTTCTAAATAACCTCTTAATGATCCTCAAGCTTGTCTTAACTTAAGAAGATTAAGGCATTAATGTCAAATTACAGACATAACTGCAAATCATATTTACTCTGCAGCATGCAGGACAGCTGGACAGTTGACAAACATTATATATAGTTTTAAGATCCTTTATTCTCTTAAAGGAAGAGTCACAACTGCTATAATAATGTTTTTGGGAAAGAGGATGTCAAAGATGACTGTCTTGAGCAATGAGCTCTGTTTTGTGAAGGCCGATTCAGGCAGCTCTGCTCAGTAACTGGAGGCGAGTCCTACAAGAAGCAGGTTTCTGCACATCAGCAAAGTCCAGAATGCAGGTGGTTTTACAGGTGGAATGTGTTAATTGCAGTGGATTTGTTTTGATGTCAGATAGTGGTAAGACACCCAAGATCATAGCTTGGTTTATTATGGTTGGGTAAACAAATTGATAGGAGAAGAACTGATAAAGCAGAGAGAAGATGTGGTCTTTACTTGTGGGAGGCTGAAATTGTTGATGAAAACGGTGGCGTAATTTTTGCATATAATCATTTCAGTGTTGCAAGTTAAAGATAACTTACAAGAAGTATTAGTTTCTTCAGCTGTAAATGGCTTATCTTAATCTTTCTATTTTGGGTAGGTGAAAGGGAAATGAGTTCTGAGGAAATGCTCTTCAGCAAACAGCAGCAAAGCTTCTAAGATTATTTACTGGTCAGCTGAGCTGCAGATGATGTGTTTTTTATATGCACTGTGGGTTGCATGGTTGCAGAAGCAGAACAGCAGTGGTTCAACAGAAGGAAAGCTCTACAGTGGCTGGAGTATTGATCGTTTTCCACAAAGGAATTTGTATGGGGAGATGAGCCAAAAATTTGTAGCTATCAAGACTAGAAATCTGTCTTTCAGCTGTTGCTCTTTTTAACCTCTTTATTCTCAATTGTTGATTTTGATGCTCAGGGGTATGATGCTCAGTAAACATACGAAGACCCAAGTTTCAGCCTCTGAATTGCTTCTTGCAGTTGCAGCTATTAAAACTGTAAACAACTTGGATACCAAATTAGGGAGCTGTGAACTGAAATTTTGCTAGGTATGCTGGCTAAATATTACATTTAATTTAGATCTTAATGCTATGGTTTTACAGCTGTTCTGGCTAAAAAGCAGATATCCTGACAAATGAAAAGATTAATCCGGCCAGATTTGGGTTAGTTTGGCACTTGTTTCTTTCAGGATATTGCTAAAGATGACATTTAGAATGGTAATGTTTAAGGACTGGAATCTTTATGTTAACCAGCTTGAAATTATCTCTCAAAGTCACTCACATAGATGTATAGCTTCTCTATTTTAAAAATACATTTTCTGTAGGCACTTCCTTTTTTGATGCATTGATCAAAAACAAGAAAAAAAATGTAGAGTTTTCAAGGAAGACATTTATATCTTAACTTTTAGACATGATAGGACTTCTGAAGTGGTCTGGCTTGGTATTATGCCAGCTACAAAATGGTAGTTGTGGCTGTGAAGCTGATTTTTTGACTTGTATTTGTTAAGCAGTTACGAGAGCATCTGCTTCTTTTGAACACTTCCCATTGCAACAGCTTCTGTTCTTTTGTTTTTTTTTAAGTCTTTAAGAGCTACTTTCTAGGCAATGACTTAATGTGTGGGAGAGTCAAACCATTCATTCCTACCTTTTGGGCTTTATACTGAGCTTGTTTGAAAAATTCTTGTGTTTTGTTTCTCCTATGTTTTATTCTTAAGAAGAAGGTTATTTGAAGATAGAGCTCTAAAGACTGTAAGAATTCAAGGCTTACAGTTCCTGACTGTATCCAGAAGCGGGGTCTTCAAGGGATTGTAGTGAATCCCCTTAGACAAGGATGAATATCCTCTTCAAAGATTAGAAGGATCATCATAGATTTTCTGAAACAGCAGATAGGTCTCCTGTGTGAGAGATGAGTCAAGCTCAGGAGTACAAGCATGTAAGTTCTTTTTACCTTCCCTTTTTCCATGGGAATTCCTGTTTCTGGACGGGCAATGGCAGTAGGCGGTGAGGGGGACACCTTTCTTTTTGGTCGTGAGCTTGGTTTTCATCCACAGCTCTCGAGGAACGGCCTGTGCTGCAGGGCTTGCAATGTCCTCGGTTATCAGCTCTGAGTAGCTGCTAGTAACTGTTTAGTTTGGTGGATTAAACCAAAAAGACTTCATTACATTTTACAGTCTGTTCAGAGTCTCAGACTTGGGTGAAATGAGTCACTAATTGTGAATTGATTAACAGCTGCATCTTTTGCATTTACCTGATTTGGGCAGAGGCTTTTAAGTCAATGAGCAAGAGTTTAATGCATTTCCACACAGCAATAGCCATCCTCACGTGAGGTTGAATTGGACTTCATAGTAACCGGATGACTAAGTGAATTTTTAATTAAGTAGCTGGCATCCTGTGCTCTAGGATCTTTCATTTAAAAATAATCATATGTATTCCAGCTCTTACGGCTGTGAGAAACCCTTAGCCATGACCATCGTAAAACAAATCAAGAATGGCTGCTTGTAATAAATCTGAGAAATAGCAGCTTCCCTATTCACTTCACTAGAAAGTGACACAGGGAATCTTTGAAAACAAAACATAACCTTTATTTAAGCATGAGCTAGTTAGCTCTCTATCAAAGTGACAGAGAAGGAGCAATTCTGTTGAGCAGCTTTGTAACTTAATCGGTGGTGTTGATATCTGCACACACACATAGGACAGATTTAGGGTAGAAGACTTGTTTTTTATCTTTTTTTTCCTGACTTTTTAGTGTTTTCCTAAATACCTAATAGCCTTATTCACATCATGATGAGTTGGAGCTGCCAGCAGTGGGGGGCCAGTGATGAGAGAATCTGTTTCTAGCTATTAATGTGAATGGTAGGATATCTGCTCAGCTTCTGTGTCTGATTGGTTCTGACGTGCAGCCCTGCATTGCTGCATGGAATGAAAGGGTTAGACGCTGGTGAGCTTTGTCAGGAGTGTGCAGAAGTCGCACAGTGTTTTCCAGAAACAATTTATGGGCACCTTTTTTAAAAAAGGGTCAATACATAGGAGGGAAGAAAAAAATCCAGGGTACTCAGGTCTATGGATTTAGGGTAAGATGCCCCTACCATCATTTGCAGCCTGCCTCTCTCTGAATTATTTAGTGTGCTAGGAATCAAAATGAGTAGCTCGTGTGCTCTTCCCTTTTGGTAAAAGAGTGATAAGAATAGAAACACATATATCTTTCTCAAAGTGATGACCTAAAGTATGTCCTAAACGGTTGCGATTTCCAGGACTGATTGTGCTCAAGGTTATTCCGAGAGTTAAACTCCTTCAAATTGTTGGATTAACGGAGTTTGTGCAGAGAGCAGTATGTGGTAATTTGCATTATGTTGTTGTTAAACACTTATTTCTTTTCCTGTGTCTGTCAATAGACAAGACTACAGGTCTGTTCCACAAGAGGAGTATGGTGGGTGTTTTTTAAATTTAATTTTTTTTTTCAAATAAGCACTTGAGAGAAAACTTTGCATCTTTAGGTAAGCACGTTTCTCTCAGCTGAACACCTCGCTGTATTCTGGGTCGTGAGGATACAGATTTGGGAGTAATTTCTGTCTTAAACTACAGTTTGGCTGAGCAACAGTGCCAGGCTGTGTGCATGGCAGAGCAGCATTCGTGGTGATTTCTAAGCACGTATTTGAGCTCCGTGAGTGGCACCCTCACCTCTGGAGCTGTATCCTAATCAATGTGCTCTGATGTTATCTGCATCTGCCGATTAGATCAGAGCCTATTTCAAATCTATCGGCTTTTGGCTTTGGCTGTGGAGTGAGCAGCAAAGGGGGCTTTATTTCTTCTCCGTTCAGCTGAAGTTAAATTGTTTCCACTTCAGGCTCACAGTGAGAACTGCTTGTGTGTTTCTTGTGTATTTTTTCCTAAAAATGTCACCTCTTTTAAGTGCAGTTGCTTCTTAAAACCTCAGGTACCTGTGCAGCTGGTAACGTGTCACGTCACTTCCAGCAAACAGGCAGAATTACTGCTGCAGGCAAAAGACCCCTTGGAAGTATCTTATCGAACAGTGTGAGTGGATTGTGATTGATGCCTGTAAAACTGCTAAAAACCTACTTAAAGGTGCCGATAATTGTGCGAAACTGCCAAAATTGAGGCAATGAGACACCGTTCCAGCTGTGCTATTTCATCCTTTTCTCCTACCTCTCCTCCACATGGGAACTCTGACGTGCAGATGCTTTATGTAAATGCAGAAAACAAAACATTTACATTTTATTATATGCTATAGAGGTCTGTGCTCTGCATTTTAGGACTTTCCTCCCATGTCTGGGAAATCCTTTTGCTTTTAATGATCCATAATGGGCCTGCTATTTGCTTTTGTGTAAAAACTACCAATCCTGGAAGCTCTCAGATGTGGATGGTTTTAATTCTTCAAATAAATGAGGGCCTTGATGTTTTGTTATTTATCACTTGGTGTCATTAAGAAGGAAAGGACTCCAGAGGGCGCTGCAAATCAAGCTGTTATTCTTTTTCTTAAGTGTGCAAAGATTACATTTCACTGAAAAAAAAAGAAAAGAAATAAAAGTAGCTGTACATTCCTCTGTCTGGCATCCTGGTGTATTGGAAGCGTGAACATGGCCTGGAGAGTTATTCTGGAAGATGCATCTTAGTTATTTTGCTCTTGGGGATTCGCTTACAAGGCTTCAAAAAACCTGGGAACACCAACATCCTCCCTGATGTTTTTCATGCTGAATTCAGTCAGGCCTTTATATCGCATAAATAAAATGTTGAATGTTTGCACTTGGTGGCATTTTCCTACTATCTTGCATAAGAGGTGAAATGCTGCATTTTTGCCTCAAGATGCTTGAAGAGCAAGGATGAGTGGACTGACCTGCTGTGATTTTATTTTTAAACACTCTTTTTTAGCAGTTAGGAATAACTGGTAATAAAAGATAAAATACTGTGCAAATTCCACACTGAGGTCATGCAGGGAATATCTTTCTAGTGCTCTAAACTGACCCTGTAACACTTTAAATGTGACTTTTTTTCCCCTTATATTACATATAAAGTCTTGTGATCCTTTCACTAATAACTCCTTGATAGGACATTTCCTGGTGAGAGATTGTGAAGATGCAAAATGCTGATGTTTTAGTTACTTAGCATCTAACTGAAGTATTAAAATGCTGGTGCCATTTCCGAGTGTGTGTCCAGGTACCAGTCTCCATCGTGGCTCTCACTGTTAGATCCATTTCCCAAATTAAAAGTTAACGTCCTCTTCAGAAATATTTTAAAATCTGAAGATGGTGTTGGCAATGATTATTTAAAATGGGGCAAACTTCCAGGTCTGTTAATGTGGGTAGCTTTTAAGTAGAACACACACTTTCTTCCCCTGCTTCCTGCCCCCAGATTGTAGCTCTGGCCCTTACAGGGCTGGAGAACGTTTAAATCTGCTAACGTGGTGTCTGTTCAGGCTGCTCTCCCTTCTCTTTGCTTATGACAAAAATACAATTTCTTCCTTCAAAATCTTAACTGCCTGGGGTATGTTGACACTGTGGTATGTAAAAATTTAGGGTGTGCAGTTGGAGTTTTCCAACTCTTTGATTTTACTGAGTATACGTCACCTTTTTTCCTCTAGGAAAATATAAATGTTCTTTGTTAATACATATTCGGGTAATATAAATAGTTAATTTGTACTATTGGCTTAAGAGAGGTTCTAAGGATAGTAATTGTTTCAGCCCAATGGAAGATTAAAACTCATGTCCCCTGTCAGTTATAAAATGTTGGAAATAGCTGAAGGCTGTGGAATAAAATATTTGATTTGCAGTGCAGTGCTTAGTCTGTAATGCAGGAACTGTATAGATTCGTTTGGTATAAAAGCTTCATTTAGGAGGAGGAGAAGTAGCCCAGTAGGCCCTTTCTGGTTGTGGCTTCTATTTTAGGAGGCTGCCTCCCAACGTGGTGATTTTGGTGGTATAATGATGGTAATTCAGGGCTGGAACACGAGCTGTCTCTAATTTTGTGTCTTTTCACAGCATTACAGCTTTTTATCAACAGAGCTAACAAGAGCTGAACTGTCTGCATGGAGTTTTGCTTCTCAAGCGTTAAGGTTAACATTATTATGGCTTGTTGGTTGCCTTTTGCCTTTGCGGTGTGCTCGGGCACTTGCACATTATGGCCAGGGATGTGTTTTTCTACTTAATACTATGAGCAGTTGCATAATTTCAAAAGGCTCTTCTTTTGATCTTGACTATAGTGAAAATCAATGTGTTCGGCGCAGTCTGAACTAACAGGAATCAAAGTCACGGAAGCACGAAAATGGCTTAATCAACAACGAGGTTATTAAAACAAGACCAACAAACCAAAAAACTCAAACCCCAAGTTATACCCTGAAACTACAGAGCAAAATAGTGCTTCAAACCTGAAGGCAGTTTCATGGAGAGGATATAAGTTTTATTTTTGAAGTGGGTGTAATGATATTCCTGGGAACAACGTGGTTTCAAAGTCTTTCCATTAAACGAAGCCCTTTTGGGAATTTTGTAATAAAGAACTTCTCTGCTCTGTTGCTCAACCCTGTGTGTTGTTTCTTCTTTTAATGCTTTCGAGTGGGACTTAATGCTCATAGGGAAAAACGAAAGAGGTAAAAACTCCAAATCCAGTCTGCACATGATCCTGGGCTTTTTAGGTGGGTTAAATTGTGTTTTTTGAGCAGTCTGGCACTAGGTGGCATGCGGGGACTTGGCCATGCTGGAGGGGGACCTATTGGTCATGGAAAGAGGCTTTAACACTGCTTAATGCTCCTATTAAGAGACCTGCCTTGCAGGTGTGAAAACACTTGCATTTCTGGTCTCAAAATTGTAACTTTCCTTGTAATTTCATGCAGAATGTTAATAGATTTTGGGGCAAGTTTTGTTTCCTGGCAGTGTCCCTTTGATAGGCACATGCGGGTGCTCCATTTGTTCCCTGCAGCAGTTGATTTCATGTTAGAATGATGTTTTTGAAGCACAAGTTTGGGATAGGAGGGGAGGATATAAGAACAGACAACTAAGCCAAACATCTGGGGTGCCTCCTGTGTTAACTTGTTTTTGTGTTAGGCCCTAAAGAGCAGTGCTAGGGACGAAGAGCAGAGCCTTCCTCTGAGCACTAGATTTATGTGTTTTTGTACTGGCTGCCTTACATGAAAGACCAAGGGAAAATGTTAGCTGAGAGCGGTATGTTTTTACTTAGGAATTTAGAAGGAAATTCAGAGTCTGACTTTCAGAATATGCTCGGGTGAATGGGATTTCTAAGCACCAAGGAGTGTGATTTACTTTATATCCTGATGTGAAAATGTGGGTCTTTTGATAAGAAGCACAGAACTGATCAACATGAAAACGTAGAACAGTTTCCACTGCTTTTGGGGAGGGTGCTTAATTTGGAGTGTAAAGGATACTTGCCTAATTGACACCCCTTTATCTCACCCCTTTATAGATGTGAGAAACAGCTTATTGTGAAAATAATTTTAAAAAGCTTTTTTGACCATTAACTGGTTGATTTTAGCTATCACAAATGTATTGCTTTCCTGGCTCCCTCAAAGCCTCCAGGTAGGTGGCTGAGCCCTGCTGGGCGAGAGATGTTTCCACTTCAGCAAATCCTCATCTGCTTAAAAACAAATCAGAAGAATTGGAGACTAGCAAACGGCTCAGATAATTCTGCATGATCCAAGAGCACTCATGTTGCACTCTAAGCAGTGCAGTGTTTTTTTATTTTTATCAAGTTTTCCTAGGTGTAAAGAGTCCTCACTTAGTAAGGTAAAAAGTCTTTTGTTTTGTTCTGATTTTTCTAAGGTTAATAACAGTAAAAAGCATTCCTAATATTTGGGTTCAATTCTTCATATAGTGAACAACAACATTTTGTTGTTGTTGTCTTTGTATTTTGGAGGGTAAGAGGAGTTCTGTGTAATTGATGCACGTGCATTTGGGCAAGTACCAGTTTTTGAGAGGACTGATTCCTTCTATGAAATGGAGGTTGTCGTGTTCATTTATTATAAATAAGTTGGGGGAGGGAAAGAGAAGGATAAATCTCTACCCTCACATTATTTCATAGGGGAGAGGGAAAACAAAACCTGGATTTAGTACCATACCTAGGTATTATCACCTGTAATTTTCAGAAGTCAGGACTTGCTTACACATGAAGTTGCAACCGGATTGGAGTCTTGTGGTTCCAGCCTCTTAACATTTTTTTTTCAAGATTATAGCAGAAACTTCCTGTTTTTAGAGCTTATCTGACCGTCCTGAGGGAAAGATGATTATAGCTATAGTCACATCCTGTGGTTATTGTCAATTAAAAAATCTACTGAATTTTTTGAAGCCTTTGAATGATTATTACACTAAAAATTGAGAGCTGTAGTCACATGCTTTTTATCTCTGTTGTGACTTCACTAAAAGACTGTAAATCTGTCTTTTAAATTAAATAAAAATGTATGTATCTGTTATTCCAATGTCTGCTGTACTTGCTGTTTTGAGAAAATTTCCTGGTAAAGAATCTATCTTATTCTGGAAAGATTATAAAGGAAGCATTTGGCAGTCATTTCCTCTAGCTTGTGAGAATGAGCATGCTTTATATTATAATAGTTTAAACATACCCGAGGCTGTTGATAGAGGTATCATATTTTCCATTCCAAAAGTTAGTTGAAATTCTAAGGAAGATTGGGCAAGCTTCCATTGTTTTACAATTGCTTTGATAAAGAGTTGAAAAAAGACGTGTTAGTTTACTACTTTTCCTCCCTTTCTTTAGCTACCCTAGATTTTTTGTGTAACCTACAACATATATAATTATTGGGGGGGGTTATTTCTTTGTTTATTTTTCTTTACCTTCCTCTGAGTACAAATGGTTTCTTGCTTTTTAGCCCCTTGATTAAATCGTCAGGTGTGTTAATGATTCCTTCTAAATCTGGCTTTTTTATCCCTTGGCAAATACTTGTTTCCTGTTTCATTGTTGTTTTGTTTGAGATAATACCTTCTAAAATAATAAATTGTGTGTGCCAAAGAAATCTTGCAGATAAATGCAAGACGTTGCTAAACAGGTTGATGTACCACAAAATCTGGCAGATAAAATGGGATTTTGTTTTGATATTCTGGTTGACTGTGTACCCTGCTGTACTTTGGAGTTTCCCGGAGCAGGTATTTTCCACAAAAACAAGGCTGAATTTATGTATTAGTCATTAAGGAGCAGAGGAGACTAGAGGAGAAATATTAAATAAGATAATTTCTCCATCTTGCAAACATAAACTTTTTTTGCTTAATTTTTATTATCTTGCCTAGTTTTATTTTTTCCTGATGTTAAATTTGTAGCTGGGGCTTCAATTTACCTTTCTCACCATTTGCTCCCTAGGAGCTTGGTCACAGTCTCCTAAATGATTCATTTTCCATTTGGTCTTTTAATACTGAAACCCATTTCGAGGGTTTATCTAACTGGTAAAATTGAGTCTGTGCAATTTGGCAGAGAACAGGGAGCAGGGTACGGGTTAACACTGCTGTGAACATTCATTTAATAGCGTGTGGACTTGAGATCGCAACGATAGCTCCTAGCAGGCCTGGCAACTACTGCTTTTTATTTTTTTCTGTAACACCTGTTAAGGTCGGCTTTTTTGTTAAAATCTTGAGCTGTGTAAAAATAACTTAAAAGGTCTTTTTTCAACGGCTCGGAGTTGCGCAGGACTTGATGTCCTTGAAGTCTGGGTCGCTCCTCTTTGGCCAAGGTATGCACTGATGGTGCAAACTGCAGTCTTGGGGCTGCATCGCAGATTTGCAGAGGGCTGAGAAGGACCGCAGGGTAAATATTATCTTTAGCTAAGAATGACAAAATGATTTTTTTTTTTTTTTTAAATCAAATGGCAGCAAGCGCTGTTCAAGAGGGGGTGGTTTTGCTTGTTTTTTGGAGGACTCTGCTCCCGTTTCCCTTGGGCCAGATGTGCAGAGATGCTGCCCTGTGTGCGCATGGGCGCCACGGCCGTTAGGGCCGTTCGCCTGCCCGTGGAACCTCCCAGCTCGCTCATTAAAACGTGGTCAAGCCTGTTGGGGTCGTCAGCCTCCTGCCCCCCAGGTAAGGCCCTTCTCTCCCAGGGCACCGCTGGTGTCAGCTGGACTTGTGCTCCTCTGCAATGCACCCTGCAACGCCAGCCCCGAAGTAGGGAAAAGGAGAGCTGCATTTTTTATTACCATACATAAGTCATAGATTTCTGAGCCGCAAAGTGCATGACAGTGTTGGTAGGTTGGTTTAGCAGGTTGTGAGTTAGATGCTGGGTGGATTCTGGACTCTCATCAGCTGTGTGCAGACTTACATCTCCTAGGGCAGGTCTGGATTACAGGGTGAAATGGCCTTTTGCTTGTGTTGAAGCAGTATTAGCATTACATTGACTTTCCTCATGGAGATGACTTCAGTGGAGGAAAGCACCTTCCTCTAACTGGATCAGTGCTGGGACAAGAAACTGCTTAAAACTCGTGTCATCTGCTGATTATTTATGTGCACTCATCAGATCTGCAAGTGGAGAAAGGACTTGCCTGCTCTGAGCAGGCTGGAGAAATTTATGTGTAGACAGTAATAACCATCTTGTCAAGAGCTGGGTATCATTTATCCTCCGCTCTGTTTATACTAATAAAACACTCTGTTATTTGTAAAGGAGGAAATTGTCACCCTTAACTTGACCAAAGGTTTTGTCTTTAGACCAGGCAGAGCCCAAATGCTTCTATGTTGAATTGAAAGCAAACAAAAACGGGTAATAAATATTTACCGAGCTTTGAGCAGTTCAGAGTGTTCCTTTCCTGGTGGAATTTCAGCCTTTTCTTCTGCTCAGGAATCTCTAGTGGACTGTTGGTCTCTAGAATTTCCTAGCTAATTTCCAGGCTTCTGCTGTCTCTGCTTCAGGCTTTTTATTTTCCTGAAGGTTTCCAACCATTGCTATGATGGCAGGGAATGTATGTGCCAGCTGGGGAACTTTTGAGGAGGGCGAAATCAAGTGACCCACAACAAAAGCCATGTTGTGACCACAGCACGAAACTCTCAGCTGGTTCTCCTTGAGCCTCCTCCCTTCCTCCTTCCCACCCCATTGCCAAATCCCAAGGGCTTGACTTACGTGAGGCTCTGAAGAGTGTTAAGTCCCCTTTTATAAATAGGTTCAGATTAGCAAGGGTTTAATGTGTTATGCTTGTTGCCTGCCTAAGTAATGTTATATTAGCTTTTAGAAAACACTTGTCATGATCGGATCTCCGAATGCGCTTAAAAGTGAGTTTAAGGCATCTTGTTTTTCCCTCAGTACAGTTTGTGCTAGCCAGGAGGTTTGTTTGAACCTGCTTTAAAAAAAAAGAAAAGGTAATTAGATGACTGCAGAATAAACAGCTCTTTTCAATGTTTGTGGGACCTCTTTGTCTTGGATGCCTTAAAAAAAAAAAGTCAATTTACCCATTTAATCTGTCTAATCTCATTAAGTGTGCTTACAGTTGGTTTGTGTTTCAAGTGTATGCATATCTGGTAGACCTTAAACTGCTCCTTTGGAGCAGTTTGTCTAGCGGGTGAAATATTTATGCATACCTGATGACGGCTAATTCTCTCTGAAGGAGCGCGGAGCTCTGCAGCTCTATAGATCTTGTGGCTTGGGGGGTAGATGTGCATTTAATATTCTTCAAATTTGGTAAGGCTCTTGTGAGAAGTTATGAATTATTCCTCTGCCTTGCAAGTGGTATGTCTAGAAAGCAATGCGCTTACAGCCCTTTGAAGACACGCTGTCTGTCACGTCTGCTCTCATCTCTCAGGAGCCACGCGTAGGTACAGGATACAAAACAGTGCAGAATTCGCAGAAAGTGCCGAAAACAGCCTATGAGGTAACGGGGGCTTTCCAGTCCTTGCCGTAAGGAGAGAAGCGATGTGTGGGTGTAAGTGTACATGCATACATACACTTAAACAATGTCCAGGATTATTGACAGCCTTATTTCTTCAGATTTCCAGCTTTCGCTTGTTGTCATGACCTTAATGTTTCTCCAGCTAGGTATCCTGTTTAATTATGATGCTCGGAATAAAACCGCGTGTCAGCTCCCTGGGCTGCATGCTGAGGCCTGCAGCGTGCGGGCGCTGCTCCGAACTGCATCCCTTGTCTCCTTTCATTATCTCTTAATGGGACTCGCCATGACAGGCTCCTTTGGATAAATGCAGCCTGCCGGGAAACCCGGCCTGGATTTCGTGGCGCGAGGACTCGTCTCATTGTACGGACATCACGTGTCGTCGGGCGCTCTGTGAGCATCTGCTCAAGCTTCTCCGCACGCTTCACCCTCGAGGAGGTGGATTTTATTTAAGAAGTGATGGGTTTGGTGTGTGTGTAGCTTATGGGCTTTTATTTCCCTTTTTCCATCCGTGCCTGCAGCTGATGTTGATGGTAGAAGGAATGCAACTGCAAAGCTCTAATGCTGCACAAGCAAAGGTGTGCTTGGTGACCACTAAGCAATTCTCATTTTTTTTTTTCCCCCCAAAACATAAAATCCCTATCACAAAATGGACTTGGAGGGGGTGTTCTGTGAGTGCGACCATGAAACTGGGGGCAAATCTCTTGCAGGAAAGTCAGTTAGTGAAAGATGAACAGTTTGATATCTGCAGTGGATGTGGTAGCTGTTCTGTTCGCTTGGGAATCCCTGATCAGCTGCCTGAAAATAACTGGAATTTCAGATGCTTCGGTGCCTGCAGACCTGTCTTTGCCCTGGCCGTGCAGGGCCGTGTTGAAGGGCTGCGTCCTCTCTGTTTTGTGGCTGTGTTCGGACTGCTGTCCTACTGGGATGCAAACAATCCTGCAGCTCTACAGTTGTTAAGAAACTAATTTTTCCATTCTGCCCTGACATTCAGGACTTGAGTTCCCAAGTGCTCGGGCCCTCTGTCCGAAGTGGATAAGGTGCTTTCGAACAACTCCCATCAAGCAGGGTATTTTTCAAATAAATGGAACTTGGCCTGAGTTACCTCGCTGCTGGAAAGCTCTTTTGGAAGGCGGTGGAAGCGAGCGCTTTCTCAAATGCACACTTGAGAAATAAGTTCCTTTTTGTGGCTTGCCAGGTGTCAGGCCGTGTTTGATTTAGGAAACTGAAGTGTGGATAAATGCAGCGTGGCTGCTTTGTACTGACTTTTGGGGATTGATTTCAGCCCTGGCAGGTGTGGAGCCATCACACGGGGTTATGGAGCTTGTTGTGAACCAGGTCCTGCTTCCAGGATGGGCTCCCATCGCAAAGTTGTTGCGAGGTGGAATTGCGGGAGCCCCCATATGGATTTGGATGGATCCCAGCCGTCAAGCAAGGGTGCTCATGGCTCAAAGTAGCTATTTCTGGAGTACAGGATGATGCAGAACCTGTCCCTTTCTGTCTCCCGATGGACTCTTGTGCTGTAGTACCAAACAACACAGAAATACCTATGGATACACACAGGGAAAATCCGGTGCTGTGCATAACACGGAGCATCTGGAAGAAATAAGTCAGCAGACAGTACTTGAGGGCCTTGCTCTAATTAACTGGGTCTGGCTGGAAACCTGGATTTTTACTTCTTTTTCTTGCAATTGTAAAGCAGTTCGGAGGTGGGATATATATATATACACATATATTTTAAAGATAAAATACTATTGCATAGGTGGGAAATGGATTTTCTTAGTGTGGAAATCTGTGTGTTGTCCTCGGCTAATGGACTGTGCCAGGGACTCTTGTTTGCATTTTCTTCTGGGATAGAAATAGCAAAGCTTTGCCCTCCCTTAAGTTGGTACCAGCAGCTGCATTTCTGTTTCCGAGGGGGGCACAAGTTAAACAAAACGTCTCGCTGCTCGGAAGGGCCCCGTGCCCGTGTACTGCCCCCTCCACACACAGCGTGCGCGGCAGCCCCGTGTCGCCCATGCGGGGCAGGGAGGCGCCTCGCCCGCCCCCGCCTCCCCGCCCGCATTAGCAGTCGCGCCGCGGCCGCCGTTCGTGCCTCGCCCGCCGCCTTCGCGCTCTGGAGGCGCCGCCATCGCTCCGGTTCCGGCTCGCAGGAGGAGGAGGCGGCGG
>VZSV01000124.1:2438628-2465917 GCA_013398735.1 Nothocercus julius | reverse complement strand
GTTGGAGAAAACAGGCTGATCCCCAAAGTGTTGACTGGATTTAATTGGGTCCCAACTGTTTGGGTAACTGGTGCTTGGTGAATTTTATTCTGTAGCCTTTTGAGAGCAGCTCTCGGGTTGTAAGTCAGCTCCGGATGAGGTTTTAGGAGGGAACTTGAATACGAAAGATAACTTGATGTGTGTCTAAACTGCTGCTTGTTCAGGTCTTTCATGTTTGTGTGCAGTAAATGATGGAGACTTCTGAGAGGAGAATCCTCAAAGGCAAAACTTTATTGCACAGTATTTATAATAGATAGGATGGTTTGTTTTATTATCCTGTGCTACTAAAGGATCGCCTCAGGTTTTTATTTGGAAAAATAAGCATTCCTCCTAACTGCTTCTATTTCTGGAATACACTAAACTCTAGTAGACCAATCTGGAGGCTTTGAAACACTTGATGGAAAAGCAGGTTCAGAAAGCAGCCAGCCATTAGAATATCCTTTCTGAATATTCCAGTACAGCTTATTCCTTTATGTTTAAGAGTGTGCAACTTTGATGTGTGTTATGCCTGAAACTAAAAATAAGCTTATTGTGGTCTCCCTCAAATACAAAATTAAAGACTAACCTTGGTGTCAGCAGGGAAATCTACCTCTTATCTCATTCCCGTAGGTGCATGTAGTGAACAGTGCCTTGGTGATTGCAGTTCTCAGTTGGACTGAGGCTTGTAGATGATGATGCTACAGGGAGTATTACCCTCTCCCTGGCTTATAATTGGCGACCTAAAACTGGCTGCAGAGGTTGGTGGTTTCTGCTAATCTGTTCTCCTTGATGATTCCCTGTTAGGACAGCTGTGCAGGGCTCAGTTTCAACACACATCTAATTTTCCTTGCTGTTTGTCAAGTTGGTTTTCGGAGTTTGTTTTCTTCTCTGTTAAAAACTTCAGACATCAAAAGAAGGAGTATTTCCTGAACAGCAGCTCACTGCCATTTATCTTAAATATTCAGTCCTAGCTCACAGTGGTGGAAGGTGCCTGTTTCTAATTAAAAGGAAATAAATGATTACAATTGCCCATAATTACATTGGGGGAATTGCATTAAGGGAATCGGGCCCTTATATTATGTGATGATTTAAACCCTTACTGTTGTAGGAGGCTAGAAGATTAAAAAGACGGAGACATTGGGTGGTATTGAGTCTTGCTGTGATAAAATTTGTGTGCATAAGCAGCGTTGTTTGGGAGTTTTGAGGAGGAGGAGAATTTTTGGAGAGTTTTTCCCCATGAGATGAGGGAAAGAGGCGGGTGTGAGCTCTGCTTCTTGACAGCTCTTGAGAGTACAGCAGGAGATGGGTTATTCCAGATCTGCCATGGTCTGTGTATGACCTTGGAGAAGTTATGGTGCCTAAAAGGCACCTAGTGTTTATGCTTCAAACAACTGTGCATGTGACAACTTCGGTTTATTGTCACTTAAGATTTATATCGTGTGATCTCTGAGATATAGACCCTTTTAGTGGATGCTTTAACATGTTTGGAAATCTTCAGAAAGCGGTACAGAAAGATAACGACTTGTTGTATAGGTTGCCTATAGACTCATTTTTATTTAAACAGTAAACAGTTGTCTCAAAGCTTCCTGTACTCGTGCTTACTCTCTTGCACCCAAAATTGCATGTCAGCTACGTGAATGACACGCCTGCTGTCTCCCAGCAGAACCTGGTTGTGTTGCTTAAGATCAAAGGTCGTGCTCTCAGTAGCAAGACTTTCCTCCTTGAAATACTCTGCATTCGTGGTGCTGTATTCCGCAAGTGCAATAAAGGAAGTGAGATGTAATTTAATATATTACAGTTGTTAAGTATTATGAAATTATGAAGAATATGCTGACTGTTTGCTGTAGGCAGCCTATAATAGGAGCGGCACATCAAGTCTGAGTTTCACCCATGAATAAGCAGACTTAATCTCCTGATTACAACAGTGCTTCTGTACTGGGAAGAGAGGCTTTGCAGGATAGAAAATTCTGATGTCTACTCTGTTATTATCCAAAATAAGCTGCTGCTCAGAGAAAATGAGACCAATATCTAAAATTAAAGGCAGTTTCTCTAGACAGAAATCTTATTAGGCTCGATGCTTCCGTGAGAATGTTTTAAAGCGGTGGGCAACAAACAATATGGTCTGTTAATCACTATTACCTGATCTGATAACTTGGTACCTGTGTTTTTTTTCCCCCAGTATTATAGGGTCGAATGGGGAGAACTTGAGGTATTTACAATGTTGGGACATCTTACAGGATTTCTCATGGCATTGCTCCAGCTACTCCTGTATTTGGTCTCTCAGGATGCTGGTTTCTTTGGAGGAAATTACTTGAATTAAAGTAGTGTTTCAGTGGACGTGTTTGGTCAAGCGATCATAGGAACCCACCATGCAGTCCTTCTTCATTCTGAGTAATTAGCACATAAAAGCAGTTGTAAATAAATGGAAGTTAAATCAGACAGTCAATGTGGCTGAAGAGTGTTTGTCTTAATGCTTGTTGCTCACAAGGTTTTCAGGAAAATAAACTACTCTGTTTTTAGTTTGAGTGTTTTACTTTATTTTTGGAGGTTTTTCATCTCGTTACCTGTTCTTTGCTGTCTGAATGATTAACCTTCAAATCCAGCCCTGTCTTAAAAAGTTGCTGGAAGGAAAGCGATGTAGTTGTGGTGGATAAACTATGGTCTGGTCAAAGTATTCTGTGTACTATGACAAATTCTTTTGTTTAACTTTATTTTTAAAATATTCTTCAGCAACCTTATGATATGGATGCTATTTCTTCGCTCCAAATGACATTAAATTCCCTAGATAACAGCTTTTGTTACAAGATCATTCTCTGTGTGTTTCTTGGGCCTGTTCTCCTCTGAACAGCCTTTTTAAGTAGGGGAGTATATGGCATTATATGAACTCTTGAAAAATAATTTTTTTTTTTTTCCCCTTTTTTTTCCCCCCTCCTTTATTGTGGTATTCCAGGACTTTGCATTTCTCTGACTTATGTTGTAGCAGTCATTTACATTATCCTGTATGACTTTGGAAGAGGAAATAATACTTGGCTTCTCATTCGTGTGTGTTGATCATTGCTCCCATGTGTTATGACTACAGAGGTCATTAGAGCACATTTTTACACCCGTAAAGCAGCTGTAAAACATTGTGTGAAAATGTTTTTGCTTTGTGCTTGCAAAGAATGTCGTCTTTTTTCTTCTGCTCTCTTGTTTCTTTAGATTTTGTAGCATGAACACTAAGAAGAGAGAGTCTTGTGATCTTATCTAAACTGGCAGTGCACATAGCTCATCTGTCAGACAGACCCTTGACCTGGTTTTGGGGATGATGGAATAATATCCCAAGTTGGAGCGGCTTGGTGTGAAGGTGGAATTTGCAAGGGGAGAACATGGATACGCAGTGTTGCACAGACTGTGATTTAAAATCTGACAGCTGTGGGCATAGGTGGTACAAGACATGACTCAGAAATATGAGATCTTTTGTTTTGCTTTTCTCAGGTCGAATTGGGTAAACTGCAGCAAAAATAAGAATATGGTCATTGTCTGTCATGAGAAACAGTTTGGCCTGTCCCCCTTTCTTCAAGTGGGGGTTACTTCTCAGCTGTGAGAGCTGCTCATGAAGGCAGTGCCTGTTATTTGCCTTACGCACTGTTTTTTTCTGTTCCCACAAGCTTCTCGAACCATTTAGGGATGATTAGCAGAGAGCAATTGGAAGAGAACAAACGTGCTGTTAATTGCCTGCGCGCTTCAGAGGGCTTGCAGGAGCTCTGAACTGTAAATATATAACTCGTAATGACCGCTCCTGGCCAAAGGGTTCCAGTGCTCTATTTGTTTTATAACTCGAAATGCCGGCAAAGGAGACCAGCCTCTTATCAGTTGTCTTTCCTATCGCTGGAGGAAGATGTGTAAGGGCTATTTAAAGACTTCTAGCAAGCTTGCTTCCAGGAAAGTCTTCCCAGGAGCACTCCAGCACCCAAATTTGTTCCTTCAAGTTCATGGGTGGGTAGAAATAAGGCCTGGGATCCCCTCATGTCCCAGAGCTGGTCCATGAGCACTGCTGTGTTGTTTCTTTGCTGAACTGAACCTTTCCCTGCCCTTCAAGGGTGACTGGGGAAGCCTGGGATGACTTGTCATGGTTTATGTGTCTATATGAGGCAGCAGTTTCAGAACAGCCAGTGCTAGCATTCTATATAGGCATCTTCATTCTATAGAAACATGATCTTTTTATAGCCTAGCTTGTCTCCCAGCTGCATTCTGGAGCAGAACCGGGTAAGCTGTTGCTTGGTATAGAGTATTTCTCTTGCCCAACACAGTTATGTCGCAGTTTGTATTGCAAGAGCCCAAAACCCTCTAAAGATCTAAAGTGTTCATGGACCAAGTTGCAGTATTCAGTAGTAGAAGTGTTGTTTCTTTATTGCTGGTTAATAAGAAAGCTGATGAATCACATACTTGAAAAACAAGACCAGCACTGCCTTTTATTTTAATGGGCCTAAAAAGCTGTGTCCATTTGGACAGACTTGGACACTTTTCTAATAGCATGCTAGTTTGTAGCAATATCAGTAAATGAGGCTTTGTTTCTTTCTCTTCTGATGAAACACTGTGAATAGCTATTTTATTTTGGTTGCTTTTATTTTACAAAGGTCAGAGAAAGGGCATATTCTCAATGTTGATAGTAAATTTATAAGGTTCTGGAGTGAGAAGCGTGTTCCCCGTGGACCAGGTAACATCTAACTTCACTTGTACCCATGCTGTAGCTCTTGCTACTAGAATGGGAGGTAAGACTTGATAGTTTTAAGAAGTGTATCAAAAGTTTGTTTAGCTGTACCAAATAAAAGGGTTCACGTCCAGTTTGCAGGATATAGGTAGCAAAGTCTCTGCTTTGCAGACTCCCCTGCGGAGGACAGTGCTGCAACAAGTGCAGCAGTTGCATGGGGTAGCTGAAGCTGTTAGTTATCAACATTTTCTGTTCTTCTTGTAAACCAAAAGAAGAGTGTAAACTTTAGTTGTCTTTCAACTCTTTCTTGATATCCAAATTAGGAGAACTGTGTGAAAGGAGCTCTAGGTCCAGCAATTTCAGCACATGCTTCCTTTAATCTGGCATTTGCTGAATACAGTGCCTTTTTATCTTGCAACATGAGACTAAAAGCTTACAGAAGAATGGTCCTGTTGTGTTTATTAAGACTAGTAACACATGACCAATACAAATCTTGTTAAAAGATTTATCTGTCTGGCTTGCTTACACAAGGAAAAGGAGCTCTTCTCCATATTTTTAGCTACCCTGCATGTTTAGCTGCCTTCCTGCTGCAGTTTCCTATCATTTTTGTGTGACTTGCTTTCACATTATCTTTAAAACCTGACTCTGTAAGTACATAAACCTCTTAACTGGTATTAATGTGCAAAGAGTTGGTATGTCTGCCTTTTGCTCTGATAATGATTTCCAGGTATATAAATCACATAACAGTAGAGCTGGGTATGTTATGGGTAACTGCAGCTTGGCAATGTGCTTAACTCTGCATGCCCAGATGTGGCTCTGATAACATGTTTCTCTTGAGAGAGAAGAATTCTCCTTATCCTGACCTGGGTGGCAGCATGTGAAGGGTTTTTTTTTTTTTTTTTTTGTGTACAACGAATAGTGAAGATTTAATTTGAACTAACTTTGAAATGCTGGAAAAGATTTGACCAGGTGAATATGTGGTAGTGGCCACTTGATAATAGCATTTGTGAACTTCTGCACTTTGCTATTCTTTTAAAATGAAGTTTAAATTGTGCCTACTTGATTTCTCATGAAATACTCCAGCAGTAATCTTGGTATTGTATTATTTTGTGTAAATATACTGTTTGGTGGTTCTCCCCCCCTCCTCCCCCCCCCCATTTGTTGCGTTTAAACAAAGCTGCAATTGTGTGCCTGGTTTATGAGCCGCGTGTATGGCACTTGTTCTCACGGATCTTGACTCTGCAGCTTGGATTTTTGCCTGGATAGGTGGGCTTCTCCAGCTGTTTTGCTTCTGGATTCATTTTGAGCCAGAGGTGAAGAACTTCAAATCACATATCAATCCTTCCCTCCTAAAATTGCTTAGTGCTCAAGAAGATGGGAATTGAAGTGCTCTGTGCTATCCTGTGTTTAGATTTTACGATTGTTCAGATCATGTAAATGCTGTGATCATGTAAATAAATGGCTCTTGTTGAATGGTATCAATTTGTGGCACTTAAGCTAGTGGAAGCAACCCAAGAATGTTTGCGCAAAGGTACGTCTTGTTTGGTGGCATCCAAACCTGGCTTGCAAGCACAGATTCCCAGAAGTGTCATGACAGAAGACAGCAATTGGACAACACGTGAGCTATGCTATGTACGTAGCCCTTCCTGCTGTATGAACATGTGTAATAAAATCTGTCTGCTATTAGCAGTGGGCTGTATTAGGCGTTTTTTGAAATACTTTCAACGTTTCTGCCCTGTGAGTGGGTCAGCACATATGGAAGGGAGGATGCTGTGCTGCAGCGTAGCTTCGTGTTGTTTGTAAACCCCATGGTGAAGAGTCATCGTTTTCCTTCTGATTCCTGGAAGAGGGATTCCGGGAGCCAGTGTCTGTTCTTACTGAGAGTGCCTTTAGGCTTGAAGAGGTAAGGAGTTTGCTGGTTCATTTAAAGCTTTTTGTGGTCTTTTATTCTCCTCCTATAAAATGGAACCTGATGCCACTGAACCTTTTTGCTCTTGTATTCACATCCAGAGTGCAAAAAAAGGGAACATGCCTAGAGAAGATGCCTGTCAACATGACGCTCAAGACAGCGAAGGGACTTATTAGGAAACGTCTGGAAACTTGGTGAGCAATTAATTGCTTATTACAATTTTGTAGGAGCAGTGACATAGCTGAAATATGTTGTATTGAAGTCTTAGTTTTGTTTTTACATTTTGACAAATACTTGCACTTTTGTTCTTGTTTTTTCTCTTACAGATAGCGGGATCAGGTGAATAAAGCTGCTTCACAGCTCAGGAAAACCTTGGACTACAGTAAACCTTTCATGCTGTTAACACTTGTTGTATCTTGTTGCCTGTTAATGCTTACTTTTGCAAGGAAATATTTTATTGTCTTTTGTATTTATATCTTTCTTGAAAATGAAGACCCTGCAAGTTATATTTAGACTGAATTTGAAAGTGTTTAGGCAGATCTGATCAAATAAATATTTATTGTGGTATCTTTTTTTCCTGTCTGACTTTGGGAACAGAGTTGGGAAAGGCTGGTCAGAGTAAAACACAACACGTCGCTATTTGGAGCGTAGACTAGAGAAGAACTCGCCTGTGTCCTGGAAGATGTTGGGGATGTTTGTGTGTTACTGTTTGGAATAATGCTGCTCTGAAAGGATCCATTAAATGGGTGAGAGGTGCAAAAGACCAGATGAGGAAGGCAGAGGCTGTTGCTGCAGGGTGTTTCTTCCCAGGTTTGTCTGCACTGCCGTGCTCCTCATGGACTGCGGGCAGAGGCATCACCCTTATGACTTACAAGAGCAATTTTAGCTCTTCTGGAACCTATTGTGCAATGTTTTAACACTCTGAATAGAGATCGTGTTTACAACGCGGACCAGGGTGTCATGTGAAGTGGCCAGATGCTGCGGGGACAATGTTCTCTTTCTGAAGCAGCTGCTTTCAGGCTTCTCTTTGCTGGAATCTTTATTGCCAACTTGCCTTGTCCATCTCTGGCACACACTCCTGAATCTGCCAGGATCCAACTTTCGCTTTCAGTCTTTCTCCTTCAGAAGCGTTTGGATATGATTTAAGTAGTAAATATCTGTGTTTTTCTAGTAGAAGGCAGAGAACAAAACTTCAGCAATTGCTGTCCTAAAGGAGCTGAGCCAAGTTTGCTTGACGAATCTCCAGAGCGCTTGGACAAGTCTCTCGGCTCTTCCCCTTCCAATTGTTTTGAGACTTTTTCTTTGAATAATGTGAAGCCAAGGCTATACAGTAGGCTCTGGATAATTAATGTTAGCATATGACCACAGGTTAAAATTCACACTTGTGTGCTCCTGGTATTTGGCATACAGGTGCACTCCAGGAGTTTTGCACACAGCTGAAATTGGCCCATTCTCTCCCCTTCTCCCACTTCCCTTTTTTATACTGTTGCTCGCTTTGCTTAGAAGGAACCTTCCTCTGCCCTTGTGTTACTGTGTTACTGGTGATGGGACCAAAGAGAAGTTCCCCACACTCTCCTGTCCTAGGTGCTGTAGGAGAGCACTTGGCAGTGCATAATTGCATTTTTAAACCCTGCAACGTTCAAATGAGGCTTAGTTCAACAGAGCCCTGCATACCTTCTGTTGAGTATTCATCACAACCTCAGATATCTTGCTGGAAGTTCGTTCATACTGCAGTACTCCGTGATGAAGTTGGTTTGAAGTAGTGGTCTGGCACAGAAGAATCGGTTTTCTTATCTATGTTTACTTTTCAGACGTGGCATATTGATTGGGTGGAGAGGACTGAAGTTTTCCCGTTGTCGATGTATTAAATTGACTTGGATAATTGGATAAATCTCATGCATCTATTAAAAATAATAAGAAATTCCTATGATATGATTAGGCAAAGCTAACTTTATTTCTCAGCTTGTACTAAACAAATAAAGGCAGAGGCTCTTCTTCCACTCCTTTATATACCTATCTCAGCCATTTTAAAAAGGATGTTCTCCTTCTAGCTTAAATTACTGCTTTCCCCCAGGATTACCCTCTAGGAAATTCCCCGTGAGAGAAGCAGAAAACCGGTATCAAAGGCAGTTAATGCCCTCCAATCTGTGGTGCTGTAATCTGAATTTCTTTTCTGTCGTGTGATGACAGAAGCAGCTGCTTTGGTGGCTGTTTGGTACAGTGGGGATGAGGAGCTGCCAGTGAGTAAAATTACTGCAAACCCAAGCTATAAAGCTTGCCAAAAACCACTAAGTTTTTCCATCTATTTACTTCTACTGTCCTAATCCAGCTTTAAACATCTGTATAATTACTGTGTTTGGCAATATACATGATGTATTAGCACTGTTTACTTGTGAGAACAAAAAAACAAGGCACAGAATCTTTTTGTAATGGTGTTAGCTTTATGGATTCCATATCATCTATGTGTAATTATGTATAAAATGATAAAAAGTGCTTAACCCAGTACAATATCTGTCACTGATGAGGAGTGTTATTTAGGCGGTTGAGTTTTCATGGACCTTCTGTTTTTACTTGTTTTTAGGCAACACTGCAGCTTTTGAACATGGCAGTAGTTGGGATCTCCTCCCTGTTCCAGTGTGGAAAGCAGACATGTGAGAGGGATGCCGTGCAAATGCTTAAGTTTAGATAACGTCATATTAGAGTTTTAAGATAATTTTCTTTCTTTTGGTTGAAGAGATTTCCCCTATACTCCTAGTCATTTGACATGTGAGATATTTGTGTAAGAAATTTGAGTGGTGCCTTTGAGACTTCATCCTAATGATGGTCAGACTAGATGGACTATGTAGTGTTCTCCTGTGCTCTTCATAAATACATTCGCCATGAAAATGACTTTCACTTGGATTCTTCCAACATGGGATCTAGGAGAAAGGGGACAATTCTGCTGTTTATATGGCTGGCAACCTTGAAGATGGACAAACTGAGCAGATTGTAGTGTACATTAATGCTTGCATAGGCCTACGGTAAACTTAATCTCCCTAAGGACGCTGCTTATTTATTCACTGTTACTTTGGCTGCGCAGGAAGGCGAAGGGCTGTAATCTTTATGCAGGTTATGCAGAGCTGCTCCGAGTGGAAGATAGGCTTCCACCCTTGAGAGAGGAGAGAAAAGCTGATACAGCTTCTTTATGGCCGCTTGACTCTTAATTAATAAAAGAATCTTAATTAATATAAATTGGAGTAATCCTATCATAAAAATTAGTGATTTAATGCTCAGGAGAGAGCTGAAGGAGAAGTCTGTAGGTTACCTACAGATAGGATCTTGTAGGAGGCTTATTTCTTATTCTTACAACATTTCTCATAGGGTCTCTGTAGCCTGTTGCCATCGCTGGTGCCTGTGACTTCCCTGGCAGTTGACACGTTCTTTGTGGCCGTCTCTTCTGGAGCCGCATTGGATTCCCCTTGGGTATTGTCAGAATGATGGCAGCTGCTGTAAGAAGGAAAGAAATTGGAGTCGTTTCTTACCTGGATGATTGGTTCATTCAGGAAATGCCTGAGAGATTCAAGCTACAGCCTGAACTTTATCAGCAAAAGCAATTTCTCTTGCTGGCTATTTCCATTGCCTGAAGTAGTAGTGAACAGACGAGAACTTATTGTAGCCTGTTTAGGGCATCTGTGCGGGACTGAGGGAAGGAATTTCAAATGCGCAGGATCACCTTCTAGCTTCTCAGATGACTTACTAGAAAATCAAAATAGTCTTTCTTTCAGTATGTTTCACATGCTTAACGTTCGGGCACTCAGTCCACTGAGGACTCTTAACTTTCAGGCTAGGCAGTAATACATCATTCTGCACAGTGGAGTAACTCCCAGTTGCAGATAGAGTTTCCTGGGAACTTAGGAGTTACTGGTAGAGTTTGGTCTTCACGGCAGCTTCCTTCTTGGCTGAGGAGAGGTGATATTGTGGGGGGTCTCGTGGTGGATTCATCTAGGCTACGCTCAAGGTTTGGGGTGAGCAGCTCTCCTGGGCGTGAGGTTTAAGGCTCCTGGCTCGTAGATCTGCACTGTTCTGCATCTTCACTTCTAAAGATCCTTGTAATAAATGAAGTAATTATACTTGCTAAGGTCTCATGGAAGGAAAAGACTGCATTTGATGTTAAGAGTATTGACTAAATGGTCAGGGAGGTAAAAGCACAAGATTGTGTCTGTCCTTCCCGTTTCCCAGCAAGAAACAACTCATGAAGGGGCTGAGCTATAAAGTCCACTTTGGTGTGTTCTCTTATTCAGAAAGCAAACATAAAGGGTATCGCTTGGTATGTGGAGCAGTGGCTTTAGCTGACGTACTTGTAAATATTGTGTGGGTTTCTTTCAAATCACGCGCTCCCGTAACCCGTGGATTACGGGCGGCTCCCCTGTTGGGAAAGACTGAGGAGGAGGCTTCCCAGCAGTTGTCCCCAGCACAGTGGAGGTGCTGGGCAGCGTTTTTTGTGCTCTGCCACCTTTGTACCCCCACAAAACAGCCACTTGTTGACTATTCTTTGCGTTGAGAAAAGAGCTGCGGACTTCTGGGGGCCTTTCCCGAAAGGTTGTGCATTGCCTCCGTGCTATGTGCTCGGTTCTTGATCTAACTTAGTGCCTGCTTTCACATCCCGCTCCAGAAGTGATTGGGTTTCCTTAGTGGGCAAAAGAATTCCTGAGCGTGTTTGTCAAGGAAGTTATAAGATCTTTCTGAGGATTGTGATAACTTCCAAAGTATATGTCAAGTGCTTGAACATTTCATTTGTTTAAGTGCTTTAAAGGACTGTTTTGTATTTTACAGTCCTACATATTCCATACTGCGTCACGTGAGGGTGTGGTTTTTGTTTCTATTTTTGGGTAGATGTGAGTAGTCTTTTAGCTTGAGAAATTGAAACAATTCCTGCTATTAACACGGGCTTTTTTTCCTCTCTTTTTCTTTTTTTTCCCTTTATCCATCTCACCCTTCAAGAGCCATACTAAAACGCTGGGGTTGTTGGAGTGGTTGAATTTTTCCTGGATTTGAGTGAGAAATTCAGAAGACTGAAGCCCAGGCTCACTGTCTACCTTTCACGGAGGCCCAGCCGTGAGAGGACAGAAGAAGGCACGTGGCGAATCATGACAGCAGACAAAGAGAAAGACAAAGACAAGGAGAAGGATAGGGACAGGGACCGGGACAAGGAGCGAGACAAGAGAGACAAAGCGAGGGAGAGCGAAAACTCGCGCCCTCGACGGAGCTGCACCTTGGAAGGAGGCGCCAAGAACTACGCGGAGAGTGACCACAGCGAAGACGAGGACAATGACAACAACAGTGCCACGACGGAGGAGTCCACGAAGAAAAATAAAAAGAAACCACCCAAGAAGAAGTCCCGATATGAGAGAACAGACAATGGTGAAATAACATCCTTTATCACAGAAGATGATGTTGTGTACAGGCCTGGAGGTAAGAAATCCCTCTGCTGTGTTTCCTTTGCAGGTAACTGTGCCCCTGAGCTACCTGCTAGCTGGCTGTAGCCAGCAATGGCCTAGCTGTTAATTTAGATGATGATTTAGATGAATCATTTTTGATGATTAATTTACATAATGCTTTTCTTGTGGGTGGGTTTCCACACTTCTTTTGAGGACAGAGGTGAATTGCATGCAAAGCTTGGACTCCACATTGTCATTTCTTTGTGTTTGTTGGAATTAACTTAGATTCTTCTTTAAAAAAGAGCCACCCCTTTTGTTTGCACTGTGTTCATTAGCTGTGGAGTGTTGGGGAATCTGTGTCCCTGAGACTTTCAGGATGAAGCTGGACAAGGTGCAGAGCAACTTGGTTAGTCCAGCTTGGAAACTATATCTACTTTGAGCTAGAGCTTGGGCTAGAGAGCGTGTGAAAGGCTCTTCCAACTTTCCTGATACGTCTTTCTGTGAATCTGGTTTCTTTGTGGACCTTATCTCCTGTTTTTAAGAAGTGCAAAGGTGACTTAAGATCTCATAGCTACTATGCCATTAATGTCTTTTTTTTTTTTTTTTTTTTTTTTTTTTTTTTTTTTTTTTTTTCCTCTGTTAGTAGCCAGCTGATCACTTCATGTCTGTGCAATGCAGTTCCGCTCTTGGTCAAAGCCAGCAGTGTTAATATAACTTCTCGTTAGCAGTGAAGGTGCCAAGTAGCTGTGTGTTTTGGGGACAGAGTAGAAGTCTCCAGGGCCACTTCATTCTTGTGAGGTTTGCTTGAGGTGTTTCAGGATCTCATTTAAGATTTCAAGGTCTAACGGGTGATATTCTGCCTGCCAACTTGTTTCCTCAGAATGAAGTCGTGCTTGAGAATCGCAGGGATTATTCCACTGGCTGTGTTCCTCATTTTTGAGTAAGAGCTTACATGTTCATTTACACAGTGTTCAGAAGGGGTGACTGCGATTGTTTGTTGCATCACAAGATACAGTTTTCTTTGGCTTTAGTTTTCAAAGCACTGGCTTAGGGGCCCTGGTATTTTGATATTGCATTTTCTGTGAAATGATCGTTGTGCTATAGAAACACTGCTGGAGCAAAACAAAGATGCATCCAAATAAAAACCATGGAAACTAGCAGTGGAAAAACTTGTCTTGTTTCCTATGAAGAGTTGCATTTTTTAAGTACTAAAATTTCATTGTACAGATGCAGATGTAAAAGAGCTAAATGGACGTGTTGCCACCTCCAGGTATTGCAGCTGCAAATGCTTAAAACTGCTTGTTGTGTGTGTCTATGTGGGCACCATTGGCTCCAGATTCAGGTTGGTGGTATAGCTCTAGACTGGGCTAAAATAACATTGATTTTGGAGGTATGGTTTTCCTTAATGGTTCTGTGCAGAAGTTGTAGAATATTCTTTTTCATATAGATCTATCAGCTTGTGTTCGAAAGGACATAATGTGATTTCAAGTGCTTGAAATTTCACGCCATTCCCAAGACCTGGTTTCCTCGTGCTCAGACTTGCAGTGAGTAATCGCTGCTCGAGCAGGAGCAATAGGGAACGGGCTGGTGGAGGGTCAGCTCTGGGGCAGCCTCATTTTCAGTGTCAGAGGATGAAAAACACGTCGAGTATGTTGAGAACAGCTGTTGTGTGGGCCCAGTGGTACACTGTGATACTCCAGCGTTCAGCGCGAAGAGACTTGGCTTCAAATCAAGGTGGATAATAATTTCTGGGATCTCGGTTGCTTCTGTAATAGATGAAGTCGCCCTCTCGGCCCAGCTGTTGCAGCGCGTGGAGGAACGCTCATGTATTTGGGTGTATTGCAGAACAGCAGAAATTTGGACTATATTTGTTACGTTGCACTTTGGTCAAGTGATGAACTTATAATAACAAAAAAAAAAAAAAAAAAAACCCAGCTTTGTGGTTACACATACAGTAAGTCCTTAGAGAAAAGCAGCTGCTATTAAGTGGAGCCAGCCCTTGCTGTACCCTGGTTAGATTTATTGCTTTGTAATCTAGAGCAGGGCAGTTCTTTCTTCTGACTCGCATACCCCTAAAAAATCCTTATCTTGGCGCCAAAAAAAAAGAAAAAAAAGAAAAAAAAAAAAACACTAAATCGTGAAAAGTATCTAAATGTGTGGGAGGGAAGCTTTTATGCCTAGTTTTCACCTTTTCTGCCTGAGAATCAGTGGAAGAGGGAGAGCCTTAAAAGGCATCAGCACGGCGTCCCTTGCTTGCGGAGATGCGCAGCAAGCACGCTGCTCCCGTTCTGCTCTGTGCCTTCTTCTCCAGCACTTACTGCACCAGGGGTTGTTCCTAAACCCCTCTTCATGGATGTGAGACCAGGGGAGCTTCCCTGGCTCCATGTGTGTGGAGATGCATCGGGGAGCCGCATGCAGAAAGAAACTGTGGGCAAGTGTCAGCGGGGCTGCAGGAGACTCTAGGAAGGATGCAGGTTTGATAACACAGGAGGAGCCCCGTCTGACAGCCTCTTGTGGGAGAGACATGAGCCTAGATGAGACCTTAAACCACCCATTTTTTCATCGCTTTATTCTGATTAGCAAAAAGCTAATAATTCCTTAATAGGAATGAAGCCTTAGATTCCCACTGTAGCGCATAGTGTATTCCAAAAGTTTTCTAGCATCTATTGCAAAAGAAATTTTACATTGTTTGGCAGCTAGGTTCTATGCAGGGAGATGTAGCTGTAGGGTAGGGTATACATTACATAAAGTTTAAGAGGGATTTGGAGAGTTTAAATTAATGAAACTTGCACAGCAAGGATTTAGAAAGATGAAAGCTAAAGGTGTGTGCAAAGTGGATAGCTATCTTTAGCTTACATCTTTCAGGCTTCAAGGAAAGGAAATCCTTTTCATTTGTTTGATTCTGTCCCTTAAAGATTTTTGTCTGATAAAATACAGATTTGGACAATTATCTGGACAAACGTTAAAAATCCGTAGGTCTCTCTTTAACTATAAAATCCTTCGCCAAAATCTGTCTATCACATTGTTCAGCACTTAGTCCAGCGCTTGATCTTCTATGTGCTAAGCTGAGTAACTACATGTGAGTAATGGTAAATAAATCAGTAATGAAGATCCTTGGAAATTTTTCAGAATAAAGGCTCCAGTGTATTGTAACTGTGCACATACTGCTTTTAATTCACATGAATGTAATGAATGTATCCGTAGTTTCAAGCACAATGTCTATTCAGATTTGTTTATAGTCATCTTCATGGTGGTTTATTTACTGTATACGGTTTCATCAAGGCCGAGTATTTTTCCCCCTTTTCTGTTCTGTTAATTGTTTTACGTTGAAATTCCATTTCCAGTGCAGATCGACTCCCTTCTACCCTGCAGGTTTCTGCCAAAATATAGCAGAGTTTGCATAGGGTTGACCTTGTATGGTTTGTGCCCGTATGCACCGTGCTTGCCACATGGCTCCTGCTTGTGTGGGTGTTTTCTCAGGCTCTCCACTTGTGTTTTTGTTTTGTAGGGTTTTTTTGCCATTCGATTATTTGACTGGCAGACTGTAAGTAAAACGAATAGCTCGATATTCTGCTGCGCAAGCCAGACCTTACAACAACATCTGTTGTTTGGGTTAGATAGTTGGGCTCTAAGATTTTCTGTGCGGCAGAACATGGAGTGCTCGAGGCAGCTGTCAGCCCTCGTCCTGGCCGGCGGTGACCGACGTGCTCTGGGAGCAGCTGCCGAGGCCCCTTCCAAGAGCTCGGTGGCTCCCGAGGCTCTCGAGCAACGCGGTGCATCCTGCGTAGGCCCTGCTCTTGATAAATGATTAAGAGACTAACTCTTCTGGCTGGAAAAAGGAACTATGTGATGGAAAACTAATTATGCTGTCTGTAACTTTCATGGAATTGGCCAAGAGCTGGCAGATGAAGGTAGAGAGCGTGTTGTTTCCGAAAACCTGGTGCCGCCCTGTTCTAGAGGGTAGCAACAAGCTTAAAACCTTAGAAGGGGCTGAGGTGCAGAGATGTTTTCCTTGTTTATCTTCAGCTGGTCCTCCAACATGGGAATTTTCAATGTCCAATATACTGGTTTCATGCAGTTTATGAAGTTACCCCTTTTATGAAGTAAAGGAGCTAAAAGTCTTGAAAATCTACGTAGCAGGAATGCGTGTATCGAAGTAGCAGGTGATTCTGGGGAACTTAATATTGTTGCTGCTGAGAGGACTGTAATGGCTCAGCGATGACACTGGCAGTGCTGGCCTGGAACAGCACGGTTGGATAAAAGTCTAAGTTGATTTGGAGCCCCAGGAAAACGCATGACTTGATATGTCATCTGGAAATGAGGCCAGTGTTGTTTGCTCTGTCTATGTAGAAACATTTAAAAGGATCTGTGGGGATTAGAAGGATTTACGAGGATCTGTTTCTACAGTGACATCAGTAGATACATAAACAGCAAATCAGCAAGAGGCATTAGCAGGAGGTAACAGAAGGTAAAGCGCTTCTGCTGGGGGCAGCGGGCACAACGGGGCTTCTCCGAAGCGTGGGGCAGGCTGCCCCTCAGTCGCCTCTGTGCTCCGGGTGTCCCCAGAGCTGGACCGGGGGTGCCGAGCACGGGATGCAGGAAGTGCCCGTCCTGCAGCTCCCCGCTGCGCAGGACACAGGCGAAGGGGACCCTCTTGGTCTGTGTCACTAATGTGCAAGTGCCAGGAGGGCCTGGAGTGTTTTGCTCCGGTTCCATCCAACTGTGCATGTGCCATATGCTTCTCTGCATCTGCTGACTCTGTTGAGGCACGAGCTGTAAGGTTGGAAGCCTGAGCGTTGCAGTTGTGTAGAGCAGTTCTTCTGTAGTGGGGTTCGGAATTCATTTAGCCAAAGATATTGAAATGGTTGCAGAAGTCGCGAGGTTTTTATTTACACAGCTCTTTGAGAGAGCCCTGTGTTAGCCTCTTAGTGTTATAAGCAGTGAAAGCCGCTTAATGAGCCTGGGAGCAGGTTGTTTTTTTACAGAATCTCAATTTTGAGAATTCTGGAGTCCTTCTTTTCTTTTTTCCTCTCATTTAGTATGTTGAAAGTTCCTTCTAAACACTGACCATTCCCCATAGTGTGATATAAGACCAAAAGTGACCGTGAAGCTAAGGACATGAAAGCATTTCCTTCTGCCTGCTTTGGATGGTGCTTGTTTTATAATAATCCTCTTAAATATCATTGTATATTTGAAAATGCAGCGTGGAGGTGATTCTCCAAGGCTCTAGGTCTGCCCTTGTTTGGGATAGATCCTCCAAGCTCCTTAGGCTGTTGAGGAAGATGTCTGGATACTTCTGGGTAGGTTGGGATGAGTTCTAGGACTCCTCGGTTTGCTGCCAACTCCGTCTTCTTGCTGCAGTGACCCTGTTGTTTCCTACTGCACGTCCTGCCAAGGAGGAGGGGAGGCTTTGGCACTGAGGGCTTCTTTCTTTCCAACAGTAAATATTTAAGGAAAGAGGGTGCAACACTCAGCTGCTGGAGGATGAGAAGGCTGTAATTCAGATCCATGCTCCTACTTCTATATATACACATACTCTGCTTTTATGTATACCTACTACCTGAGCATTTAATGCTGCTGCTTTGCGTTGCTGGAAGAGCTGACGCAGGATAGGGAGGACAAGGATGGTACATCTTACCTCTTGTAATTTTGAGGTGTTTTAGGCCATTGCTGTTCGGGATAGCCATGGAGTTACTTTGTTCTTGAAAGGCATGGAAAATACTGTCACTGGAGTGAAACAGATATTGCTGCTACATACTATAACTTAAGCGCTGTCTGGATCGGCTGGTGGCACTTCACAGTTTTCTTATTTCTGCCTGAGCTGTTGAGGAGGAAGCGTGATCCCGTCGGCTCTTACCTGGGCAGAAGTGTGGGAATGGCGGACCCTGGAGCCGCAGGTCAGATGTGCCGCGGTGTGAGAGTGCTTGTTGTGGTCAGCAGCTCGGGCTGGAAGTCTGCAGGTTTGGGGTCATTGCTCTCTCAAAGGGGGGAATGGAAGGAGGAGGCTGCTCAGGGTCCTGCGCAGCTGAGGATGTGCCGGGAACCACAACTCTGTTCCCTGTGACCCCATTGGACTGGGAACTCCTGTGGCCACCTTAAAATCCACTGTCCTCTCGTTCAGCAAGCAAGCACCAAAACTTCCAAATCTCCATTCTTAGTATTATTAGTCTTAAAATTCTGTTCTTAGAAATGTCTTCTAAATTTCTAAGACTTCTAAAATTCTGTTGGAAGTTCTCTAATTTTCTATTAGCTGGCCCAAATAATAGTTAAGTGTTCCCCTTATTCTAACTGTGCTGAGATGCTTTGTGTTGTAACAGAGGAAATTGCTGCAAAAGTTACCTAAATCTGGAATTCTCCATGTGTTCTATAAAAAGCTCCTGTAACGAAGTAAATAGAGGAAGCAGTTTCGTTTAGTGGTATAGTAGTATTTGGCTTGGAGAATATTAATGAAATAGAAATACAGGAATTTGGCTCCTTCTCTGACAGTCATTGACTTGTTTTGATGTTGACCTGTGGATTTGTCCTCCTTCCAGATACTGCCCTATTTATTCTGACAGCTTTACCAGCTGAGAAAGGTGGATGTGCCAGAATTAAATCATGAAAGTAAACAGAATATAAACATGCGTTTTCTGTAGGGCTTGTAGCACAGACAAGGGTGTGTGTGCTTGTTTTTAAGCTACTGAAATTCAAAAAAAGCCTATTATGTGGAAAAAGATCTATTCTAGGAATCTGTAAGATTTGTTCTTCGTGTACGAACTAAAGGAAGGAGTGTTAGGGGATTATTTGTTTCAGATACATGTCTTAATTTTGGGAGCTCTGAGCGGACTGCTTCTGTGATGATGTGAGATGACTGAAATAATCAGATATTCAGGGTCAGACTTTCAGGGGCTGCACACAGGATACCCTAGAACTGCTGCCCAGGGTGGAAATTTCCATCATTTCTCACACTGGTATCGCTCTGTTTTCAACCTTTCTGTGTATGTGAGCAATGGCGAGGAAGGCTCATTGCAGTCACCTTTAAAGGAAGAGATCACCTTAAAGACTATTTCAGTGGAAAGAAAAATGCATTCTTTATGTATTATTCTTTTAATAATTAAGGGGTAGAAATAGAGAGAAGGCCTGTATTAATATATGAGCTTTAATCCGCGGCAGGAAGGTCAACAGGCAGCGCACAGGGGTGTCCCAGGAGGTCTGTCTTTGAAGTTGATTGAAATCTGTAGAGACCTGTGATGTTTCCAAATGCAGTTAAAATTGGTATTACTGGTGTTCTTTGCTATGGGATTCTTTTTCTTTGTAGCATTGATTTAATTTGCTTTTATTCTTGGCATTTGAGATTTCACGAGGTGCCTCCTTAAGAAAAGAGGTGAATAAATGGGTAATATTTTGGGGATAAGATAATTAAATGACAACATGCACCGTGTTGCCTCCTAGAGGTGTTGCACACGTGGCCGGCGTCGCTGTGGGCAGGGGCAGCTGTTGCTATTAGACAGATGGAGTCTCCCTAAGTGCAGATCATTAGGGGTTCATCATGTAAATGGATTCCCTGGCTTGGGTTTGTCTTTTGTGTTTAAATTATGAAGAACAACACTAAGGAGAGGAGTACAAAGTGAGGGCTTGGGTATTTGGGGTTGTGGACGTTGGTTGCACAAGAAATAAAGAATATGTTGTAAAGCTGTGGTATTTTTGAGCTGTTATAAGGTGAATGCAGAACTTTACGTGACGTGTTATCATCAATGTGTCTTTCCCCCCCCCCCCCCGCCCCCCCTTGGTGACTATGGTGGCTATAATTGGAAATTTGTGGTTTATTACCCTAAGTAATTGAGGAACACAGATACGACTGGTTTTGCAGCCCGCAGTAGGGAATTACTTTTGCAGCAGATGAAGGTGGCAAGATGGCAACTCGTCCATAGGGTGAGACTTTGTGGGGAATGCAGCAGGCTAGTGTGAAATTAGGCAAACGGAATATTTGATTTCCATAAAAGTACAGTGGGATGCAAAATCCTAGCTTGGATTTTGGAAAATATCAGAGAGAACCGTTTTAAACGCTGCATCTCTTTTCAAATGTATACAGAATCCGTGAAAATGAGACAAGAGCATTTTAACCGGCGTGCATGCACTAGACTTAATCTGTTGCTGAAGGAGAAGGTCTTAAACTGATGACTTCAAAAATTAGCCTTTTTCAGCAGACTGCCCTCTTCCTTCCTTCCTTCTTTCCTTTTCATGTTTTTAGTTGAATAAGAAAATCACTTTTAAGACAGGTTGCATTAGCGGCTGAGTATTTACAACTTTGTTGCTTAAGTTGTGGTGTTTTTGGTAGTGCACAACTTTTTGTAAGAAAATTTGATTTTTGAATCAAAATTGTAAGCTCTGTGTGTGTTTTATATATATGTGTATGTATGTATATATGTATATGTGTGTGTACATATATATATATATATATATGAGGATGCATCTTGCAAGAGGAGCTGTTCGAAGTGCTGTGATCCAATGTGGAAAAGTAATTGGTGTGAGGAATTATGTAGCTTGGTGCCCAAATGGCAGAACAGTTTCTTTTGTAAAACTGGGATCTGCGGAGTACAATTAACTGTCATTAATTCTATTGAATAGAAATATGTTCCATTTACTGTACAATCAGAAGCCAGGCTTCGATGAGTTTAAATAGCTGAAATCTAAATTATACAGGCAGTCCATTAAACAGCAGCAGAAACCTTTAAAGAAAATGGGTTCGCTCTGATACCACTTCATAATAAAATCACTTGGCAAATAAGACCCGCGGTCCGGGTATCGGGAATATTCCTGCATGCTCCAGATGAGCCCAGTAAATTGGCTGAACTATTTATTGAGGAGCAGGGCTGGAGCGCCGTGTTTCCTGACAAGGAGCCGGCAGCGCCACTTGTAATCGGCTCAGTGGGAAGTGATACTAAAAGATCAGGCTGGCAATTTGTTTGGTGTCAGCCGTGCGGAGGAAGCGAGGCAACCGTGTACACGGCCCTACCTGTCAGGGATGGTGCTTTATTGCTTAAAACCACATATCTGGCATTCCCAGTGTGTTTCTCCTCGTGTTTCTCACTCCTTCACTAAACCACTATACCGATGGATTGTAGTTAGAGATCTGCTGGAGTTTGCCAAACCCTTGAAAATAGAGGCAATAATGTAATTTTCCAATTGTTAATAAGTGCGTGCAAAAAAGAAACGCACAAAGACAGTCTTTGTCCTCAGAAGAGCTGAGGATACGTTGGACACTTGGATTTTTTTCACTGTTTTTTCAACCTGCTGTGCAGAGAGCCCAACGTGCTACACGCTTGGATGGTGCAGGTGTTGACTCATTAACTAAAACCCAAATAAACCTTAGCTGCGAAGATGGTTCCCACATACCATGTCCTTTTAACGTGCTGAAGGTTCATGTGCTGCAAATGTGATGTACTTTTTTTGCTAAAAGGTCTTTAAGTCTTTTGCTTGAGCTCTAGTTTTTAAAATTAGAGCTAGGTAATTAGGTAATGTGCCATTACCTAATGTCATTATGTTACATAACACGATCTGGTGAGCTGCAGTGTTACAGAAGTGTAGAGTCAATGAAAAAGAGGATGCAGTAGCACCTTGCCGTGCATTAAGTGTGGGGAGAAGGGATTTGGTAGAGCTAGCTCATTTTGGTGTTTTTCATGGGCCCCAAGCCTCATACGCACAGATTTGTTGTGTTAGGAAATTTTTATGTGGCTTGGGTCCACACAGGAGCTGTTTTTAAACTGGCATATTTGTATTTTGCATCTCTGGTAAACTAAAGTAATTGTTTTTATGGGGAATTTTAAATAGCTGATGCGGATGCATCTATAACTGTTCCCCTTTGGGTGTTTTTCCGATTTCTATCTTAAGTGGCTTTGCTTTGCACCTGGATTAACTTGTTTTCTTGTTTTGTTATGTTCTCTGTTGCTTTGGAGCCATCCTAACTGGATGGCGTCTTAGTTGTAAACATGGCTGGCAGCCAGGTGTGCCTTTGTTTGCAGCCGTACCATCGTGATACTGGCTGCAGTGTCATACTGGCTGTACACATAGCAGTTGCCAGACTCCATGTTTTTGTTTCGTTTGAGATGATTTCAGAGGATGCTTGCTGCTTGGCTTGTGTGCTGACTGATGGAGCATTCAGAAAATGACGCTTGTAGAACCGAGATCCTCAAAAGGAAAAAGCCATGCGAGTTGTGTGTCTGGGAGTTAAATTGCTGTACCTGCTCTACCTGCATTAATTTATATTGATAAGATTAGTGCTGAACGCTTCCTAACGTGGGGATGGGGGGGATATCCTAGGTGTTTTTCCCATTCTGTCTGACAGAACACTGCAGTGGAGCTCCCGTGGCCAGGCCTGGGTGGCAGATGCAATGGTTGCTTTTAGCCCTTTGCTGCTGCACAGGTTCCCTGGGGCCTGGGCCCTCCGCTCGTCAGCGCAGCAGGCAAGGTGACCTTCTGTCTGACTTTGATCCTTATGTGCTCTGACACCAACCTGATTTGTAACCTCCTAAAGACCAGAATCTTTTCCAGCCTAGATTGAAGTCATGCCTCAGGAAGACTGGGGAATATTTGCTTCTGAATCCCTGCCACTGAGCGTGTAATTTAACTATCCTGTTTAGTGGGCCTGCTTTGGGACAAGTGTGTTGAGATGAATTTCTAGCTTACTGAGGAAAACAGATACTGCTCTGCTTTCAAGGTTTCACGATAGGAAAAGTATTGATTTGATGGACAGGGAGGATGTGGAGGTTTTGCATGTGGTTTACTCCATTTGAGGCACAACCTCCTGGCTCCCAAGGCTTCTCCCTGCACTAAGGGTTGCAGGCAACCTTGCTGAAGTGGGAGGGCACGCTGCTGACACAGCACAAATGAGAGGCCTGCATATATATATATATGTATAAAATATATATGTACATTTCCCCCTTAGAAGTACATTTTATCAGTATAAATGATGGCAATGCATCCTTCATGTTCTTTATGGAGCATTAGAAGCACTTGCCTTTTTGGAACAGCATTCAAGTTTGGGAAACATCACGTAGAACAGTAGCGCTGTTCTGCAATGCATAGGGTTTTATAAGGCTTTTTCCATAGGAGTATTTGTGCTAATGGGCAATCATTCATGGAAGAGCTGAAGTTTTCAGGCTTTGTCTTCTGAATAGCAGTTATCTATGTGGATATAAAAAAGGAGAACACAACAACACTGCATTAAATATTTGCTTGCCTTTGGGAGCAGCATCTCAGCCTTCTGGCAAGTCGTGTGTGCACTTTTTGATTTCTAAGGTCATTATTGTTAATCAAGCACTTTTTTCCCATTCATGCTGTAGATTCAATTCGGAGGCACTACTTCTGCAATTATTGCCAAGACCGTTCTTAATACAACACACCTTATTTTACAGCAGCCTTGTAGCTAGAGTCCAGTTGTCAAAACCAAACAGAAGTCATTACGTGTCTTCTGCCATGTCAAATGTAATTTGAGAAAGCGCAGTTTTTCCCCAGGGCAAATCCAATTCAGTTTGCTGCATTCCATTTCTGATTGGTTACCTTGGTTTTCTTTACAATTAGAAGAGAAAATATGTTAGTGTTGGGTTCTTAACAGCACGTTAACCACAAGAGATTTGATTAGTTTCCTGCCTTGCTTTGGTCTGGTTCATAGGTTGTGACCTGGTCATTTTATTAACTCAATTAAGAAGAGTCCTGTATGAGTTGCTTTGTCTTTCTGGCAAAATGTCTGTTCGAATCAAAGTTGATTTTTATGCAGCCAATTCGCTTATTTATCATCACAAAGCATCTAGTTTCTGTTTTTAGATCATACTTGGAATAAATTACACATGCTATGCAAATGAACATGGTGGCTCTTTCTAAGCTTAGGCTGTTTTTTTTTTTTTTTTTTTTCCATTTTCCTGCTTTTTTTTTTTTTTTATGCTCTTACTTTGCAGAACAGAAGTTAATTTCCATTATTTTAAAATCTTGTTTTTTAAAGATTGCGTATATATTGAAAGTCGCCGGCCGAATACCCCATATTTCATCTGCAGCATTCAAGACTTCAAACTGGTAAGGACAATTTTCACGTCTTCCTCCTTCTCCTTTTCCTCCCCTGTTCTCCACTGAGGTGGTCGTGTTTCTGAGCGTTTCTTCCTCGAGCTTCTTCCACATAAACTTTACCTTTTGCAATGGCAGCTGTTGTGCTGTTAAGGCAGAGACCTGACCTAGTATAGGTTGAGGTTGTTGGTTAACCGAGCCATAAAGTTGGCAGTTGTCGTCTTCGTAAGATTTTGTAATCCACACAAATAGTAACTTAGTGTGTTTTAGGGGAAATAGTGGCACAGGAAGTTAACAGTTTTTCCACAGAAGCAGGATATTTGAAAAAACTCTTTTACTACGGATCTTCCTGCTGTTGATGTTTCACTGAAGGTCTGGCCTATTAATATATAGTCTGATGGTGTAGATCACCCGCAAACTGTTGCTATCAAAATACATCTTCTAGCTTTCTTGCTCAAATCTTCCCCATTTTTGTGAGCACTGAAGGAGAATATTCTGCTTTATGTTGTCAGTGTTAACATTCTTCAGTACTGATGTCCGTGCTAGTTCTCCATCTGTGGTTTTCATACTTTTGCAGGTAATTTTTCTTGGATGTCTTTGTATTCTCAGAAGTCTTGGTAGCTCTCACTTCTTGAGCAACTTCTTGTTGTTTCCCTATTTGCTGCCTTGAATAATAACAATCCACTGTGGAAAAGAGTTTTTCTTCGTTTTTAATGGAGTCGCTGTTTTTTCAGCTAGCAGATTCTGATAATGCATTAAGGCTCATTTGTACTTTGCACGTTAGCAGGTGCTTTTGTATTTGAAGGGAATCTCTCATGAAATTACAATGTGGTAGTTGCCATTCTGGGCAGAAGCTCCTGCTGAGATACATTAATTGCTCAGGGTATTAACAGCAATAAAAACTGAAGCTTCTGTTGTAGGTATTAGTCTAGTACAACGCATTAAAGCTGTCTGCAAAACTACGTGGGCCGTGTAGTGCAGTGTGTTTTCATAGTTTTCTTTGGAATTTTTATTTCTTTGGACTTTTTAGATGGTTTCTTTAGATGGAAGATACACCTGTGGTTCATGGTCAGAGTCCGTAGGCTCAGAGTTGAGCCACCAGGTGATGTGTTAATGTTGGGATCACAAGTGGAGGCAAAATCCGTGTGGATGCGATGCTGTGCAGCATGCCCTGGACCTCCGAAGGTCCCTTGCAGCCTTCAGCATTTGTGGCTCTTTGGGGACAGGTGCCCATCAGCTCTGCCTCATTCCCATAAGCACAGGGAAAGCCCTGCTGAGCTGGGGCCTCGAGTGGAAGAGCGGGCAAGGGAGCAAGAGGAAATGCTCCAAGCTCCGTGTTGGCTTGGGGACCATGCGGATGTCCAAGTGCACGCGCGTGGAAGGGGTAAGTTCAATTCGTAGGAAGCTACGATGATTCTCAGCAGTGTTTTTTTTCCCTCGCTAGTGTCAAACGTTAGGAAGAAAGCTAATTATTGGGAGTAATTGCTCCTTCCTTGAAAGCTATCTGAACTTGCATTGGCTTTCGCAAGGTGCCCCCTTTTTGTTTATTTAGGACCAATGTCTATAATGCACGTTTAGTGCTTTATGTAAACATGTAATCATGTTTAATCATTCACAGCCCAGGCCTGTTCTGCCTGGAGTTCGGATTTATCTTCTGCTCTTGGAGGCTTCAGTGAGGCTTGGGAAGCCTCTTGTCCTAGGAGGCATTTCCCTGTTTTGCAGTTTCAGGGGAGCTGCTTGCTGACATACTGAGCATTCGCTTTGAAAGCAGGTGAAGGGGAGAGGACTCAACGGTTGGAGGAGCACAAACAAGAGTTTCCAAGGGTGTTGCCCGGCCTGTTAGCGTGTGACTCTTTAACTGAACTTATACAAATAGGATTTTTTTTTTTTTTTTATTGGTGCAGGGGTGCCAAATATCAATGGAAGATACATAGCAGTTTGTGGCAGCTTAAGCTCCCCAGCATAAGTCTTTTAAGGAACCTTTCTTTTTAGTCTTTCTACAGAAAGACACTTGACTGAATAGCTCCTACTCCTACAAAGACCTGATTCCTTTCTTGCGCAGTGTTATTTTTAGGAGTCAATGAAATTCAGAGCATGTTGAAGACCCACGGAAGGGTTGGAAGGCAAGAGTGGAATTTACCAGTTTTGACAAACTTTGTCTTAGCGGTCTTTCCATGAGAGACTCTGAAGAATTGAGTGCCAGTATCAGGAAGCACAGTGATTATATATTTATAAATATATACATATATATTTAACTGGAGATTTAAATGTAAGCGTAGTTTGAGAGAGGGCTACCAGTCATCTCAGCTGTTTGGAACAAGCTCTAGGGGAGGCCCATAAATCTCCTGGCAGGCTGGAGAATTTGGCATGAAGGGAATTTCACTGATTGTTCGTTAGAGGCAGAACCTGCTGCCAAGGCCAAGGAGCCTGATCTGAACCAGATCTGTGAAACAGCAGAGACACTTGGATCCAGCACAATCAAATAACAGAGCTGCTGGGGAAGCAAAGGCTGCAGGGTTCCAGAAACCATCAGTATTTTACCTTTTTACTCTTCTAGATATCTTATTGTGCATCCAAACCACTGCTTATCCAGCCGGGCCTATTTAATCCAGAAATGGTGAAGAGCCCCGGGTGCTGAATGTACGGTTTAGTGTGTGCAGACTTATCTAGTGAAATGAGATTACCGAGCATTAGGGCTTGGAAGAAAAGAAACAGAACATAATGCAGAACGGAATAATTTTTAATTTCCCTCCCAAACATTAGAGTACTGTGTTGAAAGGGTAGCTAGTCACAGAGCAGAACTGAATATTTACAGGTACATTGCATCTAAACTATTGAATTTACTGAAGCAAAAGCAGTTCCAGGCCAACTCTGAAGTTGTAAATTCCTCTGAAATAGGAAGAAAAGCCAAATCCAAACTGAAAGGAGAAGACTGTCAGCCAAGAGGTCTACATTTTTTTTTTTGTTTGTTTGTTTGTTTTTTTCCCCTACGGTAATGGGTGGAAGTGAAGTCAGAAGTTAAATAAACAAAAGCAATGATCAAAGGGGCATTGCTGAAAGCCAAAAGAAACAAATAACTGCTGCTGCTAACAAGATCTCTGACTGTGGCACCAGTTAATGTGTTAAAAAAAAAAAAAAAAAAAATGCAAATTTGCCCTTTAATTTTGTCACTTATACCTTTTTCTGGAATTTCTGGTGTTTGATAAATGAGCCCAAATT
>VZSV01000124.1:2375851-2438613 GCA_013398735.1 Nothocercus julius | reverse complement strand
CCCTTTTTCCTCTTAAAAAAAAAAAAAAAAAAAAAAAAAGTGAGGGAGAACCCAACCAGCAAATGGATTTTAACAGCATGCTTCTGATTTATCATGTTTTGATTTAATTTTGTGTCATATTTAAAATGCTAATGGGCTACACTTTGAATTGGAGCATCAGAGAGGAACTTGCCTTGCTTTTAAAACAGGAAAAACGGTGCATTTGCCATATAAAAGACAACATTATTAGTTGTGATGCTGTTGCCCTTTGTGCTGTGTGTTTACTTGATTGAAGCATCTTGACTGTGATGCTTTCTCCTTGAAGCCTGATTTGAATGGAGTTTACAGCTTGATTGCCCCAGGGCCTTGTAACAATTTATGGTCTGGATGGAAAGGCAGAAGTGCATAAAAAGACAGTTGTGAAACGCTGCTTGTGCCCTGTAATAGGAAATCTGTGTATGATGACCTTGGCCATAGGGGCCTATGGGATTATTTTACTGTGATCCAAAGGGTTATAAAATGCAAAGTACTGCAACTTACCTGGATAAAGAGGAAAAATGAAAATAAATAGTGTGTTTTTTCTGAACTGTGCAGTGTCAGCTTCCTTTCCCTTGCCTTGTTTCTACGTATGGTCTTGCATTTTAGAAAAGGCTTCAAAATTAAGGTCTGTTACCCTGTGCACTTTTATAGGCGATGATGCTTTTGAATGCAAATATCCGGGTGAGGTTTCTGTAGCCACAAGCACGTATGGATTTAAAAGCCTTGTTCTGTTTGTAGATGAATTGATGTTCTGTTCCTGAACCGCAGCTGAATTAATTTGTGGCTAATTTTTCCTGGCCAGTTAGGAGACTGCTTGACCTTTCCATTTTGGTGTGGAAAAAATGCTGATTAATATAGATTTTGGCTTCCCCAGATTCATCTCTCCCTTTATAGCCCCCAAAAAGGGCTGGAAGATTTTCTTTCTACTCAAAACCTTTGCTAGAGCCTCTGTCCCATGACTGTCCCACCTTCAGCATGGCTAAGGTTGCTATTCAGACTCAGCAGACTTGCTAATAAAAGAGATAGACGGATGAGACATTTGAGGGAGTGCTGGATTATTTAAAATAAAAAATTTAGATGGCAAATGAGATTGGCTGTTACCTCTAATGTGAAGCAGCTTGACATGCTGCTGCTGCTGTGATTACAGGGGGGCACGTATGGGGAAGGAGATTAATATTAAAATGTTGGATATAGGGGGGTTTGGAGGAAGGAGCAAGGAATGATGAAGAATCAGAGGTGACAGTTTAAGGATTGCATGGCAGGAGCTGCGCAGTGATTAAATTCACTGATGCTGTCATTGAGCTGTAAGGCTGAAGATAACATTCTCTCCTGTGCTGAAAACAAGAATCAATACAAACTCCTTGACAGGGGCTAAATTATTAAATAGAGCCTTTCTTACAATGTTTCATTATCTAGGATTTACCTCAGCTGGTGATTTGCCAGCATTGCGAGGAGATTTGCTGGGCATTTTGTATTAAAATCATTCCAGATGCATATGAATCCATTTTGATAATTCCTTTCCTTTTTACAGCCTTCTCTCTAGATTTGTGATTAATTCCTGTCCAGATGGCACCTCAGATTTTCACATGGATATTAAGCTGTGGTGCACGGACAGGTAGGGTTAGGTCTTACCACACATACAAGTGCACGTGTGTGCACACACATCCATATCTATATATATTAAAAAAAATCTTTCCATAGTAACAGGTTGCTCTTATAAAGAGCCAAATTGATTTGTTTGCCTTCCATGTGTTAAATTATCAAGACGTTTGGAGTGTCTTTCAGATGAGAATGTGGAATTAGAGAAGGGAATTCAGCTGCTCTGTGGACGTGTAAATAGTGTGTAATGGTGTTGGATTTTGAACTTAATAGAAAAATAGTGCAGTATTCTTTTTGTTGCATGCCATATGAAGGCAGGGGCAGAAACCAATTTTAAAGTGGATAAACCAACATATCTTGCACTCCAAGAGCGCACAGGGTTATGTGAACGCATTACAGCCAGACCTGGTTGATGCTGACAGATATCTGTAATTTCATCAGCAGGATTATTTTGTCAAGTATCAAGAGTGCTTAGGATTTCTGTGCTTTGTGTTACTTTTTTCAGTTTTCTTTTTCTGAGTGGCTTTAATAGTGTCACACGCTAATGCAACTAAATTAATTTATACAGAGCTAAGATGTCATGTGTCATCATCGCACCATCTTTGGAAGGAAGAGAGCAGTCATATTTGGGAGCTTAAAACAGATGGTAGCATTGTTAAGAACAAGGATTAAACAGCTGGGAGTTAGGAGTATACGTACATAATTTTAGGGCTCGGCTCCAGCTCTTCCTCCGTTCCCCTCCATATGGCCTAGATTTTTACAATTCAAATCCACATCTTCAAACTGAAGGGTTGTATTGGGAGGGGGTCCCTTGCTGCCAGGGCGAGCTCCGTGTCCTGCCTGTATCCCGGAGGGATAACTTGGTGCTTGGAGCCTCGAGGCTGCATCTCATGAGTGTCTGCAGCTTTTTTTTTTTTATTATTTTCAATTGGCAAATTGCTCCTATTTACTGTAAAGCTTTTTTGAGAGCTAACTTCTGTATAAAACAGAGAAAGGGAATTCTAAGAATTACAGGAACTTGCATAAGACTGAACGTGAAATCCCGTGCTCATTTTGCAAAATTGCTGTTTTGTTGGTGGTTTTGCTTTTTTGGGTTTTGGTGGGGTTTTGTTTTTTAAGAAGGAAGCGCAATCCAAACCAGTTCCCTTAAACCACCCCCTGGCCAAGTGCGACCTGGCTGCGAGCCAAGGACAAAACCAGATCCTGGCCAAAGAGGGTAAAATAAAAACATATTCCTTGTGGTGGTAGAATATAATTAGGATTGCTTTTGTCACACTGTGTTATCAAGAGGGATATATGTAGCCATTAATTAGTATATAATTGCACCTTTAATTGCAGTGACTTGATCATAGACACAAGAACTACTGGATTCATCTACAGCCTCCTATACACTTGGGTATCCATATTCTTAGCTGTGTAAGTGCCTTTCTCAGGGCCTTCAGCACCTTTTCCACTGTCGTCCTTCCAGTTACCTAAAGCAACTGGCATGAATGTAATTGGCTTCCAAATAAATCTGTAGTTGTCATATTGAAAACGTGAAGAAGGAGGGAGGAAAAAAAAATGTGTTATTTCTAGATTTATTTTAAAAAAAAAAGGTATTAAGTAGTACATTTGCTGCTTTACATGTAGCAAGAGCAATTGGAGCTGGAACAAATATAGCTATATCCTCTGGTGTTGAATAGCGAGGGCATCTGTCATGTTTAATAACGCTCCTGACCTTTAGGATTATTGAAGTTGAAATTTTCTCTCTGGTCATTTGGGGGTACTTGAGCACTGTCAGATTTGTCGTGTCTGCGCGAGGTCTCCAAATACACATTGTTACGCTCCATAAGTCAGTGCAGATAATTCATTAAACCACTTGGAAGATGGTTTTCTTTAAGGAACGTAAAATGTCATGGTGATTTCAGGGTGCCTGGTCACCTTTTGCTGGGAAGGGGTCATCTCTCTGGCTTGGCTTCATCCTCTTCACGGCAGAGGGATGACTTATCTTGTGGAAAAGGCTCCATTCAGCAGGTGGGAGCTGTAGGAGGGAATTAACATCCTGCCACCAGCTGTGCAGAGGGAGCTCTGCGGCTCAGGACCTCGCTGGGAATTCTGTTCCAGGTCTGTGCTTCCGTGGCTGGGAATCTCTGTCGTCCAGCAGCTTCCATAGGCACCTCCAGAAGTCGGAACTGCACGCTTAAAAATTAAAACCTAATAAAACCTAATGTGGAATGTGCCGGGTCTGATTTTCCGGCTATTTTGGTAAAGCTTTTGTCCTGAGTTTTGCCCTCGTTTCTCCTAGGGCTTCTCTGAGAGCCCCAGCGGGCCCTAGGGCCTGGCTCGATGCCTCTCTGAGGGAGCTTGGAATTCCTGGGCTCGTGGTCAGGGAGGGAGCAGCCAAGGAGCTGTGAGGTGATGGACGTTCCCTCTGTAGTTGCTGAACATCCATCCATGGAGAATTTGAGCTTGTAATTTTGATTAGAGGGACTGATTGTAAATCACCCTGCATACATTTTAGGTCATTAGGCAGTTTTAAAATGAAAATAGTTCTTTAATGCTTGAGTGTCCTCTTCTGTTTTCTTTGGAGAGTTGTTTTTTTTTTTTTTTTTTTTTTTTTTTTTTTTAAGCCTAAAAAATGCAGAATTAATATTGTAATAGGCAATTGTTAAATGTTACTTGACCTTTTTCCCTATGGGATATACACAAACTATGTTGCCCTGCGGAGCAATTCCTATTCAATCCACTTTCGTTATGTTTTGTTGTTGTGTCTCATGTAAGCAATACTGTACGAAGCAACGAACAGCCTGTCCCTTTGATTTATAAGACATCCTATTTAAAATAACAAAATGCTCTGTGTAATTACAGCATAAAATATAAAGCAGACATCCAGCAGAAAGATTCTTCTCAAAAATAAAGTTCTGGCACTCTCAAAGTTTTAAAGGAGTAAAAATATGAATAAATAATTCTCAGCAACTGAAATTTTAATGGCGGTTTGTGATGATGAGATGTTAGTGGCACCGATGGCTTTCCGCTTTTTCAAGGGAAGGGAAGAAAAGCCACTTCCCTGCGTGGCACCTACTGGCAAATTGTGTACGGGGGAGATAAATCAAGCACAAGGGCCAAGCTGGTTGGCGAGGGGTAGCCACAATTGCTGCCCTTGGAGCGTCGTGTCCTGTGGCTCTGGAGGAGCTGGGTCAGAGCACGGATGCTCTTCCTCATGGGAATGCAAAGCGGGGGTGACACAGTAGTGCAGACCTATATATTTCTCTTTAGGTTATCAGGATGTTTTCTATGACTTTCAGAACCACCTTTGCTGCTGCCCGGATCAGTTTGTTGCTCAGGTCAGTAAATATGGTAGAAATATCAGAAGAGTGAAGAGAGAGAAAAGAGGCACCTTAAATTCACCCTGATGTCAAGAAGCTCTTTGGAAGTTCTTGACATTTAAACACGCAAGATAGCAGTTGTGGTTAATATTTCATAATCTTAGGGTTCATATGGGCTCTTTGCTGGGAGAGAGGTTGGAATCAGCCTAATGACCGGTGCAATGGGCTCTGACCTAGGACAGTATGAAATAAGACTTGAGTGTCTGTAAAAAGCTGTTCTATTTACAAATCCCTTTCCTCTTATATCAAAGACAGCACTCGGGTTATTGAGCTTTGGGGTCTTGCTCTTCCACATTTCCAAGCCCACTCTTTGTACTGTGCTGCATACCCTCGCCTGCGTGATTTCCATGAAGTAGACTCATTGCTAGGCACAGCCAGTGTGAGGGTTTTGTCAGGTCAAATAATGAATTTAATTCCGTATGACACTGAATTTTAAAGGTGTTGTTGCTGACCGTGCCTCATACTGATGAGGGGGTGTGTGGGGGGACGTCGTGATTCATCCCTTCTGCTCTGGAGAGCTCCAGTCCGTGTCTGCTTCTGAGAGATTCTTTTATTTTCGAGTAATCTAATACTACTAAACACTTGCCCTCACTCTCTTATGCCCTGTATCCTTATTTTAGTAGGAAGCTACCTAGTGCTTTGCAAGGAGTGAGCGTCCTAGAAATCTTTATCCTGTGTTGATGACTTCAGATGCAAAATGCACCTTCCCAAAACATGCAGGAACCTGCAGGGGAGCCCTGCAGAGCAGCTTCACCTGCGCAGCAAGGATTTTGTGTTTGCACAGGATTCCTGGTCAGAGCAAGGCCACTTGGCTGCTATTCACAGGTAACTGTGGGGCAGGAGCAATAGCAAAGGAGGCATTTGTGTGTTTGCCGTATAGCAAAGGGGACATTTATGTGCTTGCCATATGTGCAAAAAGAACATGGACAGAATGGTTCTGATGGGATTTAATCATAACCTTGGAGAAAGGAAAGGAGACTGAACATCAATACTAGGATTATCACTTTAGAGAAAGGAATTGCAGCTGCTTGCACCCTACTGGCTGCAAACATAGCTGGAATGATTCATTTATAGTAAGAATTGAGTGATTAAGATAAAAGAACAAACATAATTCACCACTGTGAAATATAAAAATATAATTTATGCTCTATTTCTACTGTAGTTATGATTAGTGACCTAGGGCTGTTGAACTTCCTCTTTATGGATCACCAAAATGCTGTGACAGTTTTCAAGGGAATTGCTCTCTTTGAGTTTAAAGAGACAGACATGGGCCTGCTAACAAGGACCAGCTTCGCTATGTGCTTTCATATTCTTCATGTTTAAAAAACCCAATTAGGGACTTTGATGCGTCTGAACCTCAGGACCTAGTGAGACAGAAAGGAGGTGCATAATGTATAATGTCAGACGCCGAGTGCAAATGTGTATCAGGAAATCTGTGCAGAAACCACGTCCCTTGGATGCTTTTCCTCATCTGTTCCTGACAAGATTGAGAAATGTTTCCCCCCAAATAAGCTGTGTTATTTCCCAGTGCTTGTCTTCCGGTCCTGACATTTTGTAGCGCTTTGCGTGTTGGCATTAGAGCTGTTCCGAACTCTTGCGGAAGGACATTGGTGTGGCCACATTTATATAATGTAGCCAGATTGATATAATTGTGTAGTACGCTGTATTATTTTGCTCATTAGCAATTGTCCTATAATTGGTGTAGGGTAGGTTTCATTAATTTGAATATTGGAAAACAGCTTGTCATAGCTTAGGGAGTGTCAGTGCATATATATTATTTAAATTTCTGAAGGTAATGACTGCTCGGGTGGCTCCATCTGTTCACAGCCAAGCTGTGTGTCTCCTATTAAGTATTATCAAGCACTAAGGTGATGGTTTTCAAGACATTTTAAAAAAAAATTTTTTTCAAGTCATTTCAAGTTTTCTCTCAAGCTGAGAAAATTTTATCCAGTCAAGGAAAACTCTGATCTAAATAACAACGTATCTCTTATCCAATCAAATAAGGTTTTATACTTTTTCTTAATAAAAGTTTTGGTAACACTTGGTTAGGGTTTTTCTCTGCGAGTTGTTTCTGTTTTGTAAGGTACTCTGCCAGCTCCCACAATTACAGGCAATGGCTGCACACAGAATTCTTCGTTGGCGTCCTGGTGTTTTCAATAAGTCTTTAAAAATTGGCTCTGATGAGAAATTTAGTATAAACCCCGGTGTGCCGAGCAAGGGGAAGGATGGAAACTCGCGGCAACAAAACACGCCGGCCTCCAAACCGGGAGCGTTTGTGTTTGGCAAAGATGGTTCCATCCAATGCATCCCATAATGAAGAAAATTAATTGGAGTTCTGTAGGGAACCTGAGTAGTTGGTACCACTGGTAGCAGCTGTGGAAGCATTTTGATGCCTCTGGCTGAAATTTCACCTTGGTTTTAAGTGGAAGCTCTTGGTAGCTTCATTTATTGCAGTCGTGGTTCTGTAGAGATAATATTGCCCAAGACAGATGATCAGCCTGCGTCTCCTGCACCAGCTTGGCTGTCTGTACTCCCTTTAATGCCAGTTTGAATGGGGATGGCCCAGATGTGTAGTGCGTGTTTCAAAAACGTATATATTTGACTAGATAATTCCTTGTGGATATTCTTAGGTGTCTGTACGCCCACATGCAGCTTTTAGCACTTGAGAAAAGATTTTTTTTTTTTTCCGTTTTTGTTTCTCCCAACTTTTCTTTTGAGCATTTTCCTTTTATAGTGGGTAAACACGTCCATTTTGTTCCCCAGTGTAGCTATTTCTGTTTTTAGCATTTTCAATATCTAGCTATTTCCAGATGAATGGAGGCCATCTTTCCAATCTGCTGGTTTAGATGAGATTGCAGCCTGTGGACCTGGTTTAGGGTGTATTTATTTAGCACTGATTTACATATAAATACAAGGAAAAATATAAAATTCTTTGCTGCTAATGCCAGCTACTGATATGGCAACAGATAGCAGCAATCTGCTGTAGAAATTCCCTGCATAGGGTGATAGTCGTGTCTTTCCTGAAATTTGAAAGTTGTTTGAGGCTGTTTTCCCATTTTCTTGTATAGCTGCTCTGTTTTGCTTCACGATAATTACTGATGTTCTTAATTAAGGCCATATCATGACTGTGCTTATCAGGCAATCTCTGAACATGCTAATTCATGAAACACAAGTGTGGAAAATTGTGCTGTTTTGCAGGCTTAAAATATTAGCTTTTTCTACAAGACAGTGCAGCTTTTTAGAGGATGTAAACACTTAGGAACCTGGCCATTTATTTCATTAGCAGATGTTTCCATCCTCTAAGAAGCCACACAAGGAAGCATTTACTTTCCAGGCATTTATTTTCTAAATACTTTGTGTTCTCATTGTAAAAAGCCCTTAGTTTTGTGGTGAAATAGGCAAGTTGCAAGATTTTGCTCATCAGTAGCCTCGGCTCTTTCTTCTCTTTTCCAGTTTTAAAGCCTAGCCTGCTATAAAAACAGGCCGGTCTGGGGCAATATTTGAATTTTTCCTCCATCATAAAAAATCTCCCAGCTCCTAGGTGATATTTTAACAACCACGTATCCCTGTTCAAGCTCGGCACTGGGTTTGCAGAATAAACTGGGGATTGTTTTATCCTTCCAGCTCTTGCTATCTCTCTGTTAAAAGGCAACCCCCTTAACGAGCATTTCAAGAAAACATGGGCCCTTGATATTTAGAAGGTGAAAAATCTATTTAAACTTTATATTCTGGCTTCAAACATCCCACAGCTGCCAGCCACTTGTTTTAATGGGAGCGATATAGAAACTGTGGCTCAGCAATTACGTTTGAGCAGTTTACTAAAAAGGACATTTAATGGCAAATGTCAGGTATAGTTTGAACATTATCTTCATTTCAGCCTTGCTTTTCTTTAGGTTCCTGCTTAAAAAGAAAAAAAAAAAAGCTGTAATGGAATTTAGTTACCAGAGCATACATTCAATGATTAGCTAAATGAGTTTGTAATACCATTGGTGGTTGGGTAACTGCTTGCTTCATCTGTGTTTTTTGCAACAAACTTGAATTATGCCCTTTATATCTGTATATACCACGAAGCGACACTCTGGGATTTTGTGAAGGTTTTTCAGCCTGAGTCTGATGTAACGTCTTGTGGGTATCGCAGGGAGGTTTTTTGAAAAAAAATGTCATAAAAAGCCTGGATGGGCCCATCTGATTGCACTTTATGCTCAAGAGGCAAGGAAGACAAGGGAGGACACTGTCTTAGAGCCCTGTCAGCTGTAATTAAACCAGCTCGTTTAGGGCTCGTTAATAGTGCGGCCTTATGTGATATTTTCGCTCGGCTCATCGTGAACCACAGATGGGATTCAGGGAGCATAAAAGAGAAACAGAGCAGAAAGGTGCCACAAAGGGATTAAATGAGGTAGTAAGCAGTGACCCATAACCTTCATGAAAGATCTTACAGTTTTATTTTAAGCAAGTTGGTTTTTAAGTATAACTGCTTTTTGGTCCTTAAGAGGAAATCCTGCCGCCATTTAGAGTTGTGCTGAGGTTGGAGGGTTGCTCTGTTTACTCACTGATGCCAAAATTGGTAGCTCGCCCATTCTGGGCGTACCAAGTAGCTCTGTCTCTAGCAAAGCCGGTTTATAGAGGAAATGCTAAAATGTGCTCTAAATGCGGGAATCTCGTCTGGTTACTACCTGAAAGGAGTAGTGTTCTTTTCTACTTGAGGGCTATTTTCAGTTCTATTTTGTGGATTATTTGTGGATTAAACACCAAATAACTTGGTAAAAGGCTGTATAGAGCAGCCTCTCCTTTGGTCCTGGTGTCATCTCTTTTTACAACACAGAAGATGATGCTGGTTGTTCGTTGTTGAAAAGGTGGGTAACTAAGAGCTTAGTCCAAGATGGGCATTTTTTAGTGCATCTTCAGGCTAAGAAGTTTTGGTTAATCACAGAACTTACTAATTGTGCTTTTCTGTGAGCTCCATAGCTAAGTAAAACCGCATGAAGGCCCTAATAAAACACTAGGCCCTGAAATAGGGGGGAAGGAAGGGGCATAGCATAAAATTAAATACGTTGAAACACTGTGGGGCGTAAAAATGGGTAGAATGCCAGAGGAATGGGAAACTGGAGCTTTTTGATGTTGAGAGAGGAGGCCAGGGAGCCTGGTCCAAACGCCGGGTAGAAGGTTGGGCGGTTTGAAAACGTTCCTGCTTTGGCAGGTGGCTGATGCCCCTCCAGCATCTTCCCTTTCAAGTAACCCTGCAGCCTCGTCTCGATCATCTCTTGTGCTTGTGTTTCTGATTACGTGTGTTCTGCTTTGCACATAAGCCAGTTGCAGAATGACATCCTTTTTATCTCAATTGGGCCAATAATTTACCAGCAGATTGTTGACTTTCATCTCTGTGTTATTTGGTTTCAGCAGGCAGCCAGAGGACTTATTTTAATGCTCAATGCCTCCAAGAAACACTGTCAAAGAATAAGGTTTTTAGATAGTTACCCATTCTGTAACAGCGTGTTAAAAATGATGAAGCCTAAATAATTCATTTAGCTGCTTGGCAGTTGCTTTCTAGCACTTTTTCAAATCTGGAAGGAAAAAAAAAAAAAAAGGGCCTGGCTTGGTTTTTATTTGGTTCATGTTAAGTCTCTTATTAAAAGCTATTGTTACGTTTGGGCTTTGCTCCCGGAGAGGAATGACCGTTTGCCTAGTGGATTTTGTTGGCATTTTGATTTGTTCCTTGTGTTTCCTTTCCTCGCCCCCGGCCCTGCCGTCCTGGCTACCCCACGATGTGCAGAACAGCAGCCAGGTCTCGTGTGGGATCAGGGCTAAACCATTTGCTTTTACAAAGAAAGGCCTGCGTTTAAATTGCTCTGAGGTTTGAGCAAACTGCTGGCTTTTGGACATAGCTGTGTGTATGTGTGGGTGTCCCTTGGGGTTTACTGCTGCATTTATGGGGCCTGCCTGCTTCTGTGCCCTGCTTGTATAGGGCACAACTGTTTCCAGACAACCTGTGTAACGTTGCTGCCTTTGTTTGTAAACAGTCTTGCCATAAACTCCGTGGAAACTGCAGCAGAGATTTAGCACAACACACCGGGGATCTCATCAAAGCTGCCTGGCTGGGAGGGCTGCGTTTCTTGCCTGCTCTTGGGGACCCCCAAAGGCAGAGACAGCTTCTGCGCATAAGCATCTGTGAGCGTAAAAGCTGGGAATTCAGGAGGAGGAAAGGAGAGTGCCATATATTTGTTTGGCATCTCTGAGTTATTTGTACACAAGACTGAATTAATTCCCAGCATACTGAAGTGCTTTGATGACTTCCAAAAGCAGTTTCATCTGTTAAACTCATGGAGAAAGGAGGCGTGAGAGGGATTTTTGCTGTGAACAATCTCAAAATGTCAAGAACAAGACATGGCAAAAAAAAATCCTATATTGTTTTGTCAATAAATTATTCTTCGTCGCGCACGGAGCACAGAAACAGGCCTTTCCCTTGGAAGCAGCAATACTTGATACCCCAAGCAGCTTATTCCCAGCTCAGCTCCCACTTCACTGAATACACGGATCGATTATCCCTGGCTTAACCAAGCTTCTCATTTCCTGCCTGCCATTACTGCGCTCAATCAAGCTGCTGCTTTTTGTGGGCTGCCTTGTGCTCCCAGATAAGCCATCGAGGCATGTTTCTATTAGAAAAGCTCTTGTAGATGCAACAGTCATTAGATAACACTCAGGGTTTAAAGGTTGCAGGTTTTGTGCTGGCTGGCGCCGGGTGAGAGGACGGGAGCCAAAAGGGCTCCCTCCTTAGGCTGCTGTTTTCGAGGGGCGGCAGGCGTTAAACAGCCTATTGCTGGATTTAATGGCCCTATTTAACGTTTTTATTTCTTGCTGAATGTTGTTAGCGCTCACTTTTGACAGTATTGTTGTGTCTGGGAGAAATTAATTCGGGTATCTGTTAATATGCGTGCATCTGAATTAAGCAAGCCGCAAAAATAGCGTGCTTTATTGGTAGCAATGACCTGTATTTTTGAGCTGGATTTCCTTGGCTTACAAACAGCTGCTCTTATTATTCACTCAGAAAACAGCTTAGAAAAAGGTATCCTGAGAAGTGGGAAGAAAAAAAGATCTTTGCCACATCATTAGATCCTGCTTTATTCAGTGTTATATTCTCCTTCCCTTTGCACACCTTTTTTCTCAGGTCATCTAGTAAGCCTGTTCTTCATTTCTTTGCCTTCTCCCTTTTGAGAATGAATAAATGCTTTCTGCCCCAAAAGAGTGGGTTAATTTGTAACTGTGAATAACAAAATCTCATGTCCGCTTGAAAACTGCCTCTGTGGGCCCAGCGCTTCTGTGTGGCAACGTATAAGGCATTTATTTTGAACAGTGGAGAGACTGTTTAAATATTTAACATACTATTAAAATAACACAAAGAAATCTGTTAGCCTGGAATTAATCACCTGGCTTTATTTTCCAACAGACAAAAAAAGAGTCCTTGTTGGAAACATATTTGCAAGTAAAAGACTTCCTCTTCCTTTTTCTGTTTTCTGTTTTTCTTTGAAATAGCTGCCGCTGCCCGACTCCAGCGTGCCCATCTGTCATCCCCGGTGTTTGTTGTGTTGCTTCCAAAGCTAGCTGTGATTTAACACGCCACCTAAATAGGGCAAGGAAGGCAGGATCCTGCCTAAACCCCTCGGAGAGAATCTGCAGGGCATCTGGGCCTGTTTGCACAGTTTGGTTCTAGCTCTGGGGAGGAGAAGGTGAGAAGCCCTTAAGATGCAAATTATCACGGGGCAAATTGTCACGGGCGGGAACTTTTCCATTCCTAGGAGGGTGTAAGAGGCCTCAGCCCTTACCCGTCCTCCTCTTCCTGCTTTGGAGAGGCCCCTCTTTGGACGGGTGAGTGTGTGAACTGCAAGACTTTAATGTGTTGGGGGATTTTAGCAAATTCTTGCTGGATGTCTCTAATCGCTTCCTGGGTAAAAAGAAAAACAGCCCCCCTTCAAATAACAAGTGCTTTGAGCGTATTGCAGCAGCAGGCAGTATTTTCTTTAAAGAGGAGGACGGGGGGGGGGGTTGTAGCAGAGGAGACTTTGAGAGCCACCAGAGACACTTCAAAGCACTTGCCATTTCTGGGATTCCTGGAAGGCGGCATCTGACGTGTGGCAATTTGCAGCTTTCAGATGGAAAGGTGTAAAAATGTAGCCCTTCCTTAACTGGGGGACACTTGTTCTTTTGTCTGTCTGCATGTAGGTGGGCGTTTTGCTTTTTTGGTTTTATTTGGTGTGTCCCGCCACCTCAGTGTAGGCTCTGCCCTTAAATAATGTACACAGGTGTAGAAAGTTGGCTGACAAAACAATATGTGTAGGAATTCCTGATCGAAAGAGGCCAAAAATATAAATTGACAGGTTATGACAGACACTTTTTTAGGCAGATAGAAATTCCAAGTTAAGAACAACCCCAGGTAATGCTTATTGGAAAGTGGAGGCAGATGCCTGCAGAGCACAAACTGCAGCAGTGTTGCGGGGCAGCACGTTTTCAGTTGCATCATTTTGTAGCGCTCGCATGCAGCAGGTCCCTCGCACACTTTGGGGTAAATGGCTTGTTTTTGTTGCCAGGTTCCTGTGTGTAAAGGCATGAAGTTGGGCCACGTGTGCACATTGCATTGCCCAGAGGATGAAAAGCAGCCAGGGAGCAACGTGGGGTGTTCAGCCCCTTCCACATGGAAGGGGGACGTAGGGCGAGTGACACCAATGGTTCAGAAAATGCATCCTTGAAGGCATTACGTGAGTCTGAGACCATAATTTCAGCATGGGAGACGAGTAAATAAAATGCATAAACGAGTAAAAAGCCCCCGTCTAAGTACAGATGTCGTGTCTTCCTAAATAGTAAGCTTTTTTGAATGGCGAGGTGCTAAAATACTGCGGAACTGGGAATACTTGGCTCTTCCAGAGCAATTTCAGAGCGTTAATATTCCTAATACGCTCTCATGTGAGACCCTGTTATTCGCCCCCATATGTAGATAGTGTATCTTATATATATTCACGCGTTCATATGGAGACATACAAGGGATGTGAGAAAGTGCTCTTGGTGCTCCCAGGGCTCTGTAACTCAGGGAGAGCCTCCCTAAGAAATTCCAAGGGAATTGGCAGAGAAATCTTTGCTCGTGTGGGTTGGCCTCACACCACGCTGGAGAAATGAGGCAGCCACCAAACACTCAGGCCCACAATTATTTTTCTCTTTTCAGTATTCAGAGAGATGATTCATGAAGACCGAGGAACAGAAGGTTATTCCAGGGTAACAGTCAGCAACAACAGGCAGCAGAAATCCGTGACGTTGCCTTTTCATTTTTCTGTGCTTGTTTTGCATCAGGCAATTTTTTTTTCTCTCCAAACTTAAATCCAGATTCCTCCTATATAACACAGAGGTGCTTATACGGACGTGAATGTTTTGGCAAGCGCTCGACACGTCCGGAGCGATCAGGAGAGCGGGGCGAGTTCAGCCTTTTTTGGCACAATGCTGCCGCTAGCCGTTTTCTTCCAGTATTACACGTGGTTTTAATCAGCGGCTTCAGGAAGCACATTTAATGGCAGGTTTTGCCTGTGTTTGATCAGAAGGGGAGACGCTGCCCTACTGAATAGGCGGTCTGCACACGGTCTGGTTTTATGCAACTTAACTTTTAAATGCAACTGCTTTCAGGGCGGCCTTAGAAGCCGCTGGAGGACCGTGGTGGGAAACCCAGGCGGCGCTCGGAGCTGCCTCATCCCTCAGGAATGTTCCCTTCTTGCCAGGCCTTCCTCCCTTCTTTTTAGTATCCACTATTAAGGGCTTCAGAGAGGCTCTGTGCCATAACCTGATCTAAACAGACCCCTGTATAGGGGTGTATACGCTGCGGCTCCCTGCTCGGGGAGCTGGATTCCCAGCTGCAGTTGATACTGGCCTGTGTAAATCTCACTTTGCCTTATGTGAACAATCCAGGTCTGCAATTATTTGGATTAAGATGCAGCATTGTATTTCTTTGTGTAAAATAAGTAATAAGGAACCTTCAGTGTTATGTCTGCAACCATCTGTCCTCGGGGGAAAACCTGGGATCTGTTGGTTTCCAACTGTTACTGTTGCATTGAGTTTATGCTTTTATTTGTGTTTTCTTTTTCCTTTTGTATTTGGCCAAAATTGTTTTGTTTGTAGAAATTAAATGCCCAAGAAACTGTTGTATGAGGCTGGTATTTCCAATCTTTTGCTGATCCCTGCCCTTCTTTCTTGGTAAAGATTTTTGTGGATGAATATGGTAGTATTTGCAGGTCACATGTAGAGATAGAGCTGCATGAAAGGACACCTGGTTCTTGTTGTCTTCGTTTAGTTTGAAAGTCATCTTGCCATTAGCACCTACTGTGTTTCATGTCCTAGAAGCATCACCTCCCTTTTGGGTCTCACCTCTGGTTTTCTGCCATGTGAAAAAGAATTGTGAACTTGGGAAGCTTGTGTTACCTGCACTCTTGATTTCTTTTTTAGTAATGCCTCTAGACCTTCTTTTTCAGAGCAAAAGGGACCATCTCCTTATGAACGTCAAGTGGTACTACCGCCAGTCTGAAGTCCCGGATTCGGTCTATCAGCACTTGGTGCAGGACAGACACAACGAGAATGGTGAGTGAGGCCACCCTCACTTGGCCTCTGAATTTGGCATTTTGATAGTTCGGAAAAATCGGAACCGAGCAGTTAGCACTGTCGTGGTTTTGTCGAGAGTTTGAGATTCAATATACTTAATTAAAACACACGCCACCCAGAACCCGAAAGTCAGCAAATAACTTGATTCCTCTCGGGCTGGAAGGGACTTTAGTGGTCAGTATTGTCAGGAAAGATGAGGTGAGGAAAAATACTCTGCGTGAAATAGTCGTGGAAGAAAAGCTGTCGGTCAGGGAAACAAATGACGGCCTAAAGTTTTAAAGCTACTGGTCGAAGTGCCACCGATGGGCATTAGAAATGGCAGAGAGGGTTAAAGGGAACCTTGTGCACACGAGGTGGCGTTGGCTGTGCCTCTAGAAAAGCTTTCTTAGCACAGCCCTTCGGATGTGGCAAAGGAGAATTCCTGTCTGTGACACTGTGTCAAATGGAGGTCAGGCTGTTCCTGTACCTTCCAGGCACTATAAATTGTTAATGCATTAAGTGCTTAGATGCTGTTGCATCCTGTGCCACGGAAAGCCCTATTTAATAATGTTCAATATCAGCATTTGTGTAGTGTTAACGTAGGGAAATATATATCTAAAACATCTCAGAGTTTTATACGTAAAATACCTGCAAAATAGCAAAGGTCGGTGCTCTCACACTGCAGCTGGCGTACTTGTGTGTGTTTTGCTCTCCGGCAGACTCCGGACGCGAGCTGGTGATCACAGACCCAGTTATCAAGAACCGCGAGCTCTTCATTTCCGACTACGTCGATACCTACCACGCTGCTGCCCTCAGGTGAGTTCAGGGGCCCTGAGGCAGCGTCTCTGAGATGGGCGAGCAAAACCCCCTGAGAGAGGAGCCTCTCCTGCTTCCTGTGGGGTTCATTAGCATCCTGCTCAGCGGCCTCCTCATCGCGTGCTGTAATTAACTTGTGTTATCGGTTCTCCTTCAGAAAGGAGCTGTAATTCTAAAACCTCATTTTAATCCCAGTTAATCAGTGTTGCTCAGAAGATACTGTTTCCCATCATTGCCAATTTAGGTTATTGCTAGTGCCTGCAAAAACACTATCCTTGCTTCCTCTGTGTCCAATTTCACCATTAACAAAAACATTTCTTTGCAAAGTGACTGATGGTCTGCTGTCCTGATAAATGACATTAAAGACTTTTGCTCGAGACACTTGTCATCATTGCAGCTCTATTTACAAAACAGCTGTACAAATTGGGAGGTAACAGAGCCCCGTATTGGTCTCTGTGCTCTCTGCCCTTTCCTGTGGGTTGATGCTCTCTGTACCCACCCAGTTTTTAATTTAGGCGGTCATCTTTGACCAGGTTAAAGGGAGGTACCAGTGTTTGAAAATATTTTCAAGTAGAGAAGTGAGGTATTATTTTTGAGCATGTACCAAAGCATCCGTGGGTATGGCCAGAATGTGAATTCAATAATCTCCCTGATGATGCTCAGATGGGATTTCAGTAGAACCATCTGGAGATATATGAAGAGTCACTTCGCTGAAGCCACTTACCTCAAGAAAAACTAGCTGCAAATTCTTGTTGCAAGGGTTGGGGGGTGGAGATCTTTATTTCTTAGACTGTTTTAGAGGGTTTTTGATTAAACTTGGAAGAGTCTAGCAGTGTTCTGTTACCTTGTAAGATTCCACAGTGCCTTTCCCGAGTTTCTGATTTTAATTTGACACGGTTAGGAAGTAGTTAACAAGCTAACAGGAGATTGGCTGTGGTGATGGAATCAATCTTGGAAATCTAGTGGTCAGCTTAAACACTGAGAAACTGAACCATGAGGATGGAATTTTTCCCTGGGAATGTTTTAACTCTTCTGTATCTTTGTTGATCTCTTATTTGAAGAAAACGTAAAAATCCAACATGTGCATGTACTAAGCAAAGTGAAAAATAACTTCTCTTCCTTTTCCAGAAAGAGTTGAGGTAGCTGAAACACTAGCTGGGTCATTTTCTCAGTCTGTTATCTGCTATTTTTGTTTGGCAATGTCTCAGGTGCTTCATTTCACTCTGATTTCAGTTTGTTGGGCTACAGTTTTACTGTCCATTGTGGGTTTTTCATGTTTTTAATCATCCTTATAGGATAATGTCTTGTAGACAATCATTACAAATGCTGATAATTGGAGCATATACTTTTTCAAGTGAAGATTAGAATATATTAGAATATATTCTATCTGCTGAGTTATTTTCTGAATACTGGTGTTTAATGCCAAAAAGTGTGTGGAGCTGGTTAATGCTCAGTTGCAATCCGGCACAAACTGCACAAAAGCCAACGTTGCCTTTTGCCACAGCAGCAGGTGACTGGAAACTGGGCAACCTCAGGGGTGTTTCTGCAACCTCAGCTTGGAGCCGTATTGATTTTCCTGGGAGAAGAGTCAGCAACTTTGCTCGCCTTCTGAGTCCCTTTTACTGTTTTTTCTTTCCTTGTCGTAGTGGATGTTGAGTATAAAGGAGATATATGTTACAAGACAAAGTCAGAGCTACTGCTGAATGAACTGTAGCTTTTCCTCCCCAGGAAGAGATGGGGAAGGGAAGCAGGCCCAGCACCCTGGTCCCCTTCCTGCTTTGGTTCTCTGTACAACACAACTCTAAGCCCTGTTGAGAAGGGTAGGCAAAAACATCCAGGTAAAATCTTCTCCTCCGTGGTGGACAGGTGGAAATAGCACCTTTCATTCAGCATTACCGAGAATGGCAAATCTTTTTACGATATTAAAAAAGTCATTCGAACAGTAGAATTTCCAACGCTTCCTTAAACACTTGGCTGTAAAAGGACCGTAAAAACTCTGAAAATAAGATCTTTTAAGGATCACTTGTTGCTGCCTAATTTGGAGCTCCTCAGGGTTGTATGCTGATTGAGTCCAAATCAATACGTGTTTGTAGAATGCCATCTGAGACCTTCACTGTCACTGCGTGTTCTTCTGTTGCCGCTGCAGGATGAATCTCTATGGATGTTTGTATCAAAGGCTGATATTTGTGCAATTTTTGACATTTGTGAGAGCACAAGGAGACCGTGTGGCTTTACCCAAGATGCAATGGCTTTTAATTAAAATAGCTGTTATCCAAGATAGAATTCTAATACCATTTTTCCCTTTTTCTTTCAGAGGGAAGTGTAATATCTCCCATTTCTCTGACATATTTGCTGCTAGAGAGTTTAAAGCCCGAGTGGATTCGTTTTTCTACATACTGGGCTATAATCCAGAGACAAGGTAAGTGAAGTGACTTTTAAAGACAAACTTTACCACAAATCTGAGCCTGTAGGAACTTTCAAAGGGAAGTTAAAATCAAATATGATACTGATAGAAAAGAGGTGGGAGGGAATACGAAGGAGAAGCTGAAATGTTTTGTCTGAGTTTGGAGGAAAAACTAACAGTGGTTGACAAAATTCAACGGGAAGTGATGATTTTCAGTTGAATTTCTGGGTAAATAACGCACTAGTTTGAAGTCTGTTTTCAGAATTTTTTTTCCTTTAACATTGCAAACATTAGTGAGAATTCTTAGCTGCCTCATGCATACTCCTTAAAATACTTCTCACACAAATCATACCTGTCTTCTAGTAAGTCCTGTTGGAATTTTACTGACACAGACTTTATGTGTTATTTCTCAGAAGTGTCTAAGTTCTTCCTTCATGTGTAAATGCCTGTGTGGGCTCTTTTATCAACAGTTCCTACTTTAGGCTTCATTGGCTAGAGCAAAGTAGATGCACAGAAAGAACTTTAAACGAATGCATGTTTGGAGAAGGTATGTTCAACGTGCCCTTTCATTTCATGGAGTTCTCTGAATCTGCTGCAGGGTTGTCCAACCACTTTCCGTCATTTGTGTTCGCGCAGCAAAGCTGGTGTTGGACTGGCCCTTCACTCTTTCAAAAGTCCCAACACCAACTTTTATCTTAAGGAAAAATTTCCTAACAGTGAGGGTGACAGAGCCCTGGCACAGGCTGCCCAGGGAGGTTGTGGAGTCTCCTTCTCTGGAGATCTTCCAAACCCGCTTGGACACAGTCCTGAGCCACCTGCTCTAGGTGACCCTGCGTGTGCAGCGGGTTGGACTAGATGATCTCTAGAGGTCCCTTCCAACCTTAAGCATTCTATGATTTTGTCATTTGGATAGTTTTGTAAACACAGGATGCCTTGGAAATTCTAGCTGTTTTCCTTGTTAAGGCTTGAGGAATATGCTGTCTAGGGGCCTGTTTTTATAGTGGTAGTAGTAAAAGATTAGTAACTCAGAGTGCTCAGCAAGAACTGTGCCCTGAAAGTTGGATTGTTTCTTTCAGCACAGAAAGCATAGGTAGCTTGGGAAACTTGATTTCTAAAGATACTGTTGAGACCGAGCACAGTTTTAAGTGGGGATTAGATAGGCCTATAAAAAATAAATATATCTATTGTTACACTGTAGATAAACAGGTTTTAATGCAGATACAGATCTTCCTGTTCCAGGGCATAGCCAAGCACTAACTGCTTGCAGTTAGGAAGAACCTCCCTGTGTGGGCAGCTTGCTGTGTAATTGCGTATTTCTGAGGTTCCTGTACCTTACGCTGACATGTCTTGAACTCTAGTGTGTCTGAAACGGGATATGAGGCTGGGAAGGGCTCCCTTAATTCCATCCAGCACTTCCACGTTTGTAGCACGTTGTGGCCAGTGTAAGTCCCTACGAGGTTGTTACCCGAGCAGGCAGTGCTGGGCTCTGAGGAGAGAGGCATGTCATTTGAGAATATTTTTGAAACATATTAAAACATTCTTGTGACGTTTGTGCTTTGCTGAAGCAGGCTGATCAGATGAGGCATCTGCCAAGTTTGCCGCGATGCACCTTGCTGGCATCCATCATAGGCGACCCCATATGTAACTTTGTCACTTGTGTTCGTTGTGCTTTAATTCTGAGGGAGGGAGTGTTAAATGAACTATGTGTATCAGGGTTTCAGACTGGTGTTAAATGGATGACTTCTCCTGTGAAATTCCATTTTTGTGGGTTAAAGTTATCAGTGCAGTTTTAAACCTACCTTCTGCATAGAAGTAGTAGCTGTTAATTCTTTTGGCTGTTAGAAAATCACTGAGCCTGAAATGATCAATGAAATGAGAAAGAGAAGCACTTAAAGTGGCCAGCTAATTGCTCAGAACAGCTAGCTCTCAAAATATGTGCTTTTCTTCATTTTCTTTCTGCTTTTTAAATGCTAGCTCTTGAGCCTGTGTTTTGTTTTTGTTTTGAGGAGCAAGGAAGGTTTTAGATGACTTGAATAATTTTTTGTGTGGTTGGTGCTGCATTACAGTGCACACTTTGGCTGCCCAATTCCAGATCTCTCTGGCCTGCAGTAGAAATATTGTGAAACACATTAGGAATTTGTCAATAAAAACAAAATTATTAGTTTAGTCTTGAACTTTGTTTTTCTAGCGTGGTGGTTTGTTTCATGTGGAGGGGTGGAACATAGTAGCTTGAAGGCATAGTGTTTTGGAGAAGAGGTTCTAAATGCTACTGTGTGTAATGGGTGGTAGGACATGATCTGAGACCAAACACTCTTGAGCTGTGGATTGCATCCAGAAAGACATAATTTTATTGATGAATGTTGCTTTGAGTGCAAGATACCCATGCTAAATTGGTAGATGTGTGTTTGCCTTTTAGCTTACTCTGTTGCTGAAGAAAAAGTGTTTTTTTTGTTTGTTTGTTTCTTTGCTTTTGGGCCATGATTCTTAAATGTTCCCACTGCAGTGGAAATCTGTTCTGTAGGTTCTCATGGCTTCTATTTAAATGACAAGAACAAAAAAGAAACCCCCAAACTCCACAAAGTCCCCAGACCCCTGGGATGGTGGGTCTACCATGACAGAAGTGCTTTTGTTCACGGAGCAGCCAGAGTTGAAGGCAAATTTCACATATTTTTGGTGTGAAGGCTTGCTTGGCTCTAGGTTTGGCCAGGGAAATAGCAGCCGTGGTCCTGTTGTTGATCATTCTGGGGTCTTCTAGTAGTAAAACTTGCAGATTTTTAGATAAGTATTTTCTTTACAGAGCGTGTTTTGTTCTCCAGGCTTTGATGAGTGATTACATGATACACTTGAGTAATTTGCGCATCACTGAGAAAATTCTGATGTTGGAATAAAAGCTTAATTTTATAGATGCTGAGGTTTTATCACCTTGCATTGAGTGTTAATCAAGCTAGTAAGCAGAGCTGAAATATGTTCCTTGCTCCCAAGAGTATGGAATATATCCACTAAACCATCTGACAAAGAACATTCATTCTGTGTGGAGTACTTGAAAATAATCCAGTAAAATCTTTGAGAGAGAAAATTTTTGGGTTCCACAAATGGCAGGATGAGACCCATGCTTTATCAGGAGTGGAGGAGTTGCCTAGTATTTTAATAATGATATAAAAGTCCACACCAAACTGAGTTTAGAGAAATGGATCTCTAGCTCCTGGGGTTCTGCTTTTCCGGCTGATACGGCACCAAAGTCGTTTGGGGCACATTGTTCCATGTGTCCATGTCACAACTCATCCCTGATCCATAGCATAAAAGGGGTAGTATAAAAGCTGAGGAGTTTTTCACATTCATGTTGGTGATTCTGCTGAAGGGTCGAGAAGCAGGAAGGTGTTCTGTTTTGTGGGGGTTTTTATCTTCTTTTTTTAAAAAAAAAAATATTTTTTATTTAATGTATTTATTTATTTAAGATTTTTTTTAACATACACGTGCTAAGTGGGGCAAGTTTCCTCCTGACAGCCTTTAATGCTGTAGCAGGAGGAGATTTTACCCTTGCCTCTGTAAGCAGCTAAGAATTGTGCTGCAAACTGCATTGGTGACCAAAGGGGCAGAGGACAGGACCAAAAGGGACAGGTCGGGGCTGCTGGGCTCGTCCCACTCCCTGACGCTGCCTGGCATCGACGTCTCCTTTAAATGCTCCCATGGCGAGAGATAATATAAATATTTTGAGAGTCTGCTTGCTGCTTTACCATTAAAATGCATTATTTTATATTTAAGTGAATTCCAGTGCATTAAAACATGCAGCTTCCTGGATCTGGGAAGCCTGCGAGTCCTGATTGAGCAAGACGATTTTTTGTTCTTTCTTTTTAAATAAACACCAGCTAGGCAGGGGCCGGGCGGGGGGGGAGCTTTTTTTTGGTCGTTGCGAGTGCGTTTTGCTTGGAGAAGTGAAAAAACGCGTCCTGGGTGGTGTCGCGGGGCTCAGCCGCGCCGGCCCCCCCGGCGCAGGCCCCGCGTCTCCGTGCGCTCTGTTTACGGAAGCGCCGGGGCGACGGAATCGCTGGCGCCGGTGGCGAGCGGCGCGTGCGGGAGGGAGGGTCACGGCACATGCTCAGTGCTGCCAGTCCGAGGGCGAAGTTTCTGCGCTCTGCGTGCGGGCTTAGGTCACAGCACAAGCTCAGTGGAGGCTCGCCGAGGGCTCCCAGCCTGCATGTGCCTCCATTTTGAGTTGGTAGAGTGGAAAAGGCTGAGTTGTAGCTGGTAACCGGAGGCTTCGGGAATCCGCCTGGACCCGCCAGAGCCCGCTGTAGTCATGGACAATCCATTCGGCCCCTGCAGGTAGGCTGCGTTGCTCTGGCCCCCCCGAAACCATCCTGATATTTTGCTGTTGTCTGTGACTTCTGCAGCGTTTGCGGAATCATTTTGGTTTCGCTGCGTGGCTCCGCGACGCTCGCGATGGCATCCGCTGTCCCGCACGGCCGGGCGCGCGGGGCTTGCGGCTCGGGCTGCACGGAGCAAACGGAGCTGCCTGGCTTTATTTTCCCCGTTTCCCCCCCCTCTCTTGGTGGTGCAGGTTTGATTTCAGCACTGCGCGTGTGCCAGGCAGGCGGCAGCTCTGCCGGGAGCTGCCGAGCAGCCGGCAGGATGCAGCCCTTGGGAAACGCCGGGGCCTGCAGGACCCTGGAGATGATGGTTCAGGAAGGTCGTGGATCAGCAGCCATTGGTTGCTCTGAGGGTGGGAGGTTCTGCTTTTAAGTGAGGGCTTATTCGCTTGAGCAATGATAGTCCTGCTATTTGAGTATCAAAACCTGTATATATAGATACAGCAAGCGCAGTTCAGCTTGCTTGTCAGCATCGCATGCAGGAAACACTTGCACATTAAAATGTAGCAGTGCTGCCTTGTGCACAGAGAAGCTTCGTACATGACGGCTGTGCAAGCTCTGCCTGCATCTGTTTTACTGGGCAGCCAAATACTTAGGCTTTTTAGACTGGAATTAAAGAGAGGACTGAATAAAATAGAGGGCTTTGGCTCTACGGTTTTGTGAAATGATGGTGTGGTTGCTACTAGCTGTGAGATCATACGGAAACTGCTAAACTAGTCAGTGACTTGTCACTGACTAGTGATAATGATAAATTTGTGATAGTGATAAATTTGGGAGAACTTTGGAGTTTTGAGTAGTAGCCCTAGACTTGGTTTTGCGGTGTGTTCCTGTTCACAGCCGCGCCGGGGCTCGTGCAGAACCGCGGGCCACGCAGGTGCGGTTTTGACCCGGTCCGCAGCCCGATGGCGGCACCGCCGCAGGACCCCTGTCATTAGGGGTAACTCGTCTGCCAGGGGCTGCAGTGCCGGAGTTTGAAGGTGACGGGGAAGCCTGTGGAGCTCATGGTGGAGCCCGGGACTTCACCGCTGATGGTTGGTGACTTTTAGCTCGGCGCGTGTGGGCAGTTGTCACCCTTACAATGTGCTCCGCTGGGACTGCCCTCCTGGCCTCTCCTCAGAGGCTGAGGGATGAATGATGGATAAGACCATTTAATTTTTGCCCTTATTAACATCCTGTCTGTATCTATAGGATGTCTGAAATATTATTCCCTTTTTCCATGTCCTTTAATAGCTATGGAGCATAAGAATTGTGAGCATTTATGGCTGAAGCAAAATAATGCTAAGGGTTATAGAGTGCAATTCCCTTAAACTTCAATCTGTCAAATCACTCCCTGGTTGAAAGCAGCGTCTCTGTAGGCCTGGGTTTTAGAAACCGCCTTGATGAAGGAGCCTCTTGAATGCCGGAGAATAGCACGGCACAAAATGAAGAAATGAAAATACAGTCGTGATTATTTTTTGAAAGTATCAGGTTAACTTAAATAGGAACAAGAGTGGGGGAGTGGAAACACCTGGGTCAGAGCTACCCCTAGACTGTTTGTCAGACTAAAGCTTCACATATGGCAAAGCAAAAACACCACAGGAGGTGACACAGAACCGCTGTCAGAGCAGCGTGCCCAGGAGGGCATCGGGATGCGGGTGCTCATGCACCCAGTAACGGCGGCCTTGGAAGTAGGACCTTCTGGTTTGATTTTTGTTGCTTTGAGGGTTTCTTAGATCAGCAAGATTCCCGGTGCCCTTTCTGTCCAGTTCGCTAAACTGCAATTAGTTGGAATCGGAGCTCTGTGTTTTTGGGTCAGTGTGGCAGCCGCGCGCTTGGGACTCGCTTTATGCTTCACATTCTTGGTGCTTAGCACCTTTGCACTGTGCAGATGCTGTTTGTGCATCTGCTGCCCAGAGACGAGGAGTAGACCGGTGAGTCCAGCCTACACGAAGCTTCTTGGGGAAAAAAACATCTGCCAGGTTGCTGCCTGGTTTCGTTTCCTGAATACCCTGTGCTTGTGCTGCAGAAATGGTGCTGATGAGGACTCACTCATTCTCAGAATGGCTGTTCTGTGATCAATTCCATTCTGCCTTTAGAGCAGAAAATATAATCTTTAGGACTATGCAGTCTTATTTCTGGAATATAAACCTGATGCAAAATGAAGCCAGTAAATAATAAGGTTATCTTGGGAAAGCTTTTCCTGTTTGACTCCAACTTCTGCAACTGCTTCCTCTTTCCAATAGCAGGCGGGACGTGGAGAGCGTCGAGTCCGTTGCTTCCATAGAGGTCCGACTGCAGCCAGTCGGCAGGTTTGAGCTTGTACCGACGGTACAAACGTTGGTACATGTTTATTCATTCTTGCTTTCGATTAAGTAATCACCAGAAATGTTTATTTGCCCTGAAGTTTCTTATTAAGGAAGCAAAAGTTTGGTTATCCACTTGGTGGACAAAATTACTTATGCCTTTTTTTCTTTTTTAACTGTAATGCTCTGCACTACAACGGGTTATAAACCAAACTGCTATCCTGGTTAATGGTCAGCTTCTAATTTTACTTTCTGAGCATCAAAATATTTGTAAATTCTCCCTTTTTGTCTCCCTACCCTCCCCAAAAAAAAACAAAAAACAAAAATACATGATATTGGGTAGCTTGGAGTATCCAAGTTTTTGGTGGCAGGAAGTGAGTGTTGGAACAATTTACCAAGCCATCGTTTAGTCTGGGGTTGAGGTATCTTCCTGATATAATGGAAAATGAGATAAGATGACTGTAACTTCTTGTCTTGAAGCAAGAATTGCAGCTTCTGTTGCTCTTATGCACCTAACACTCTGTAGATTTTCTTGGTTTTGTTTAAATGCTGGATGGCTGAATCTGACTGTCCCTTTTCTTCTTGAGCTGCATAGTATAAAAACATAACATGCCTAAAAATACTATTTTTAAGCCTAACTAAGGATCCATTTGGTTCAGTAAACCTTTCCACAGTGACTGTAAGAAAATGCTGTGAACTGGATGTATGAGCAGGGCCATCGTGGTAGAGTTTTACTGGATGTGGGCAGTCTGTTTTGCACTATAGTGCTGAAATACTGTGTTCTCTTTAGCAATGTGGAGCAGTAACTGCTTGTAAAGCTGAGGACCTTTATAGCTGAAGGTTCACAGCGGAGTTTGTGTCATGTGGTGGGAAGGAAGTCCTGAATTTTGTGGCTTGGGAAGTCCTGAATTTTGCTTTGTGGAGTTCACGGAGTGATGTCCTACTAATTTGACCACTTAAATGTGATGTCAGTCTTACTTTGAGACCCCAACGAGCTATTTTTTAAACAGCTGAGGTGGGAATGGAGTAATTTACTTGTAGTTTTGCTTCTCTAGCGATAGAGAAGACTAATCCTTGTGATATGTTTTTGAAACTGCTTCTGGAGAACTTTTCTATTTTTATGTAAAATACTTTTAATACTTTTGATTCCATGTGATTGTCTTGCTGGTGATAGTGACCTTTTCAACTACATCACTGTAAATGGCAAGATTGCAATTTATCATCTGATCTGTCTATAAGGAAAGTTTCTCACGAAGCTTAATCAGTTTGTGTTTAGCCTATACCTCAAAATAGTGACTTTTCTGTCCTTGAATGAAACTAGTTGTGTTTGGTTTTGGCTTTTTTTTTTTTTTTTTAGTAACCCATCAATATTCTCAATAAGTTTCATAAATAAATCAATATCTAGAAGTTGTGTTACAAGTTAGTATTCCATACGTTAAATCTGCATATCTTAATTTTAGTGTTATTCCTTTGTTAATCTGTTGCCATGTAAAAATCTGAGCTCTTTCCAACTACTTCTGCAGTTTAGAATCACAATTTTGGTCATCCCTCAGGTCCCAGCTTCAGGCAGTCTTGTCCCCTCCTACAACCTCTGTATTCTAGGATGCCCAGAGACACTTCTTACATTGATAATGTTACTGATTTACTTGCTGAAACTTTTTTTTGTCCCAGGCAAGTTGGCCTTAGTGATACTCACGCGTTGCAATAGAGTGTTTTTTGGAGAGCAGATTTCTAAAACCCTTTACGGAGAGTGCCGGAGAGGACCAGGAAAACTGAGAGTCGAGTTGTAGCTGAGGGATTAAGCCCCTTTAAAGCCCTTTTTCTGCTGAAGCATCCATCTACTTCAATTATAAATTGCCTCAGTATCCAGGATCACGAATGACTACGCAAAAGGCTGCTTGAAAAGGTAAATGCTGCACTGTGTACGCAGGGCTTTAACAGCTTGAGAGTAGCACCAGTTATTTTTGTGCTCGAGCTGTAGCTGGCGGGCAGTGACAAAATCAGCCCTGCGTGTCCCTTGCTGGGCGCCGGTGGCCGCGGTTGCGGGGGACGCTGTGGTGGTACCGCCGCCTTCGACCCTTCTCTTAGGCAAGTAAGTCAGCATGAGAAGAGGTGCAGTTACTGCATAGCACGTGCCTTGCTGAACTGGGGGAAAAAGGAGAACGTGAAAGAAGCAGTTTCACGGTTTCTGAGATTGCACCTGGATCCCTGACCTCGCAAGGCGGCCTTAATGAGCCCCATGCCAGTCGCTTTCAGGAGCTGCTTTGGCCTCCCAGCCGAGAGCCTTCGCTGGAGGCGCTGGTAAAGCAGTAACTCGCTGTCCTTGCAGTTCTGCTGCTGCCGCCCTTCAGTCCTTAGTGGTGTCACCAGTATCATTATTTATTAGTGTATAAATGGTACAAATTGGGTGCACAGTAAAGGCCTTGCTCCCTTTCCCCACTTTCTACCACCATAAACAGCAGCTCAGCACCACCCTGCACCTCTTCCTTCCTCATCCTCACCTGAGCCGCTTTCTCTGCGGTGCCGCTTGAGCCTCCAGCCTCCCCTGTTGCTTCCAGATGGGAAGGATGAAGCTCCATTGACCCCAGCATCCCGCGGGGCCCTTAGGCAGGAGCCGCGCGGATGGACGCGCGCCTGCCTTCCTGCCCGCTCTGCTGCGGGGACTTCTTGCCTTTCTGCTCTGCAGTCTCAGGCCGCCGTCTCCTCTCTGCCCGGGCCCTGTTTACGTCGCCGGATGCACCGTTGCTGTGGCAACGGGTTACTTTTTCAAACGGAACATCTTGTCATTATATTTAATCCACTGCAGCTGAAGAGGACTGAAATATTAAGTTGTTGTTGCTATGGATACTGCTTTGTTACATCAGTTTCTTTTGTGTCAGATTTCATATTCAGCGTTGGCTCCTCTTTTTCCCTTTTCCCGCAGAATAAACACTGAGCGCCTTTCTATTATTGCTGTAATTGCTTTCCACCAATATAATTGAGCTTGGACGTCTACAGAGCAGTTGAGTTTCCATAGCAAGAAATGTTCTTTCCATTCGCAACCCGTTCCTGGGGAGGTGGAAACTCTCTAAAAAGATTTGACGGACCGGTGCCCTTGCAGAGCATCAACTTGGTGGCTTTGACGTGGCTGAAAGGGTTTTCTGTCCCCTCCACAAATATTATTTAATCCATCCAGTCACTTCCTTTGGCCCGGGCATGTAACGGTAAATGAGTAATGAAAAGGTGCAGAAACCTGTATTTCTCTTTACATTTAATTTGCATGTGAAGAATAACATTAAAGTAGCCTTATTGCTTTCCCCCAGCTAATTCCACGTGGATGCAGTTAAGAGCGTAAGTCCCAACCCGAGCTTTTCTCTCGTCTTTGCAATTATTTATAGGGTGCGGCAGTCTGTGCAGTTTTGATTTTTCGATAAAATGTTTTATTTTTCATGAAAAGTGTGATGTAAGTTGAGGAATGGTGAGGTGGGGAATATTTTGAATGCAGTTTGTTTTACTTAACATTTGCTAAAAGATTAATATTCACTGTAGTGCAGTTTTTTAGGTTTATATAAGCAAAGTTTTTAACAGTATGCCAATGTTATCGGCTCAGATAACTTTTTTTAATGGAAAACCTGAAGAGATCCTCCATTCCTTGTCGTGAAAAATTCTGACTACTCACAGTTCAAAAATGTATTATAATATTTCACTTCAACTCTCTAAGTATAAAACCTGTTTTCTAGTTCAGTCGTTTCTTCTATAACTTGAAAACAAGAGAATAGTGTCAGGTTGTATCTTAGAGAAGTATCCATTAGAACAGAGAAACATTTTGACATGTTCTCATTCTTTTTGGAGACTTTTGGCACATACTATTTAGTGTAGATCTGCTTCTTAGGAAGGAAATGTTGTTTAGATGTTGGAAGGCAACAAGTGGTTTCTTGCAAAACCAGTTTTTATTCCTGTCTGGCAGGTCTTCCTGCTCTGTTCCCTTGGATAAAGTCCTTTCAGTGTCAATTGATGAAGTTTCTCCCCTTATGCAACAGCGATGCGTAAGATTTTTTTGAAATTAGCAGCAAGATAAAGTTTAATTTATTATAAGTTTGCAACATACTTGCAAATTTGAGATGGAAATGCTTATAGAAGTGCAAATGACCACCTCAGAAAACCTCCAGCAAGCACAGTAATCACCCCTGTAACTTCTAGTGATGTCTTTGCAGTTTGAGTTCCCTGTTGCTGGTTTAGCACAGGGCCCACAGGCTTGATTTTGAGTTTTAAGGTTAAAGGATATGATTTCTCTTCATCATCCCGCTGTGTGGACAGTGATCATAAGAAACCCAAGAAGGCAGCAACTTGCTTGTAAATGAATGTCACTATTTCTGCAACAGCAACCTGGAAAATTAATTCCAGTTTGCTGTTGCCAAATTAAAGGCAGTGTGTTGGGTTTTTGTGTGCACACTTTCTCACCAGTGGGTTGAAACTCACTTAAATGTGAATCAAGTCAATTAAATTCACTTCTTGCTTTTAACCAAATAATACAGGGCATGTTTTTTTGCTTTTAGATTTTCCATGCTTCTGTGATGCTCTTTGAGATCTTAGCAAATGAATAGCCCTAGCAATCATTCATTTAACTTTTTAACATGAGAGATAGCTAGTTTGGGATGTGATATCCAAAGTCACTTCGCTGCTGTTTTTTCATTAACTGTGTTGAAATGGGCACTGAATAGAATATAGTAGTAAAAGGCCAGATATTAGAGGGTGTTTCTCTGCATGTAGCAGGTTTTGAGTTGGCCAACTGGAGCAGAGAGCAGTTCAGAGCTTCAGAGGAGTGTAGAGACTGAAAGGATCTTGATTACAAGTCAGTGTCATTGGACTGTGGTGCATGGGATCTAAACAGTCAACAAGGAGGTAGATGCATTTCTTGATGCCTGCTGTGGGGAGGACAAGTCATGCCAGGGAATCACCCTCTTTTTCATTTAAGCTGCTTGGCCAAAGGCTCCAGGCGTGTCCCATGGGTCTCTGGCATTTACCGTGTGTGCCGTTATACTCTGGATTTTATGTACATAAATGTATGTAAATTTTTTTTTTTTTTAGTGTATTCTTGCTTCTCTTCCACTTACATTAGAAATACTGTGGTGAATCATGCAGAATTATCTGAAATGTTGTAATTCTTATTCTTTGCTGCTTTTTTTTCTTTTTCCCCATACTAGGAGGTTAAACAGTACCCAAGGTGAAATCAGAGTTGGACCCAGTCATCAGGTAAGAGTTTTTTTTGTTTTGTTTTGTTTTGTTTTTCATACCCAAAGGACACAGTTCAAACCACTTGATTTGTTGAAGGCCCACATAGATGTTTATATGTTTTAAGGAGGATACAGGGCTTACAAGTGTGTTTGTTTAATATGGTTATCATTAATACAAGATGAGCTGTAAATCTGCCTTCCCTTTAATGGTTGTCTAGTGTCAGCTCTGTGAATGTTGCATGTCCTGGTTGACCAGTCTTACCCTGGTATTTGGGCATGCTCTATTCTAATTTTTGCATGTAATATTGAGCTTGGGCAACTGTGGTGGTTCAGCATAGTTGGGTCCCGCAATGTGGGACAGCTGTGTATTTGCTTATTCAGTAACTGTCTTAGAATGAAGGTGTTGTTTATAAGTGGAGCAGTTTGGGGATCCACTGTAATTTTGGAGCATTATAAAAACATCTTTCATGTCTCTGCTCTATGAAAGGAATTATGTAGCTATAGTATCTCTTGAGGGTAGACTGGATGGAAGACAGGGCAAGCAGGCCAGAGGGTAGATGTGGGGAGTAGGCCTGAGGGTTAACCGGGGTTAAAAAGGCAAGTTAGGAGTGACAAAATTATCAGAATTTCATAGATTTTTTTAAAGTCTTGGTGGTTGCAGAGTAATGCACTTCATTTTCTTTGTATTTTCCCAGAGCTTTTTCAATATTTTTGCGTTACATTATTGAAAGGAGGTAGAATTATCGTGAGTTACCCAGTCGGAAGGAAAAAATGGTTGTCATTTAGGACATCTCCTGCAGTGTTTGAGAGCTGTTGCTGTCCCTACTTCGTAGCAAGGTCATTTCTGGCACTACCATTCAGATGTCTGTCTTCACGGTCTGTCCAAACATGGTTTTCCCTGTGAGCACGGCCCCTTGATGGTTCCTTCACCTTCCTCTTTATTCCCTCTTGTTCTCCTCCCACTGTTTTTCAGTGTATTTTTCTCTTTTCAATTCTCTCATTCCATGAGTTTATGGAATTCCATCAGTTTATTTCAGAAAGGAAACAAAAGCATGTAGGCCCGCTCCCAAGTACTGCTGTTTGATTTTTCTTGTTTTAGTTATATTTGAATTGTTTTAGGTATTTGTAACACTTTTCTTAAGCAGTATTTTGATATGCACAAGGCACACAAAGTCTAACTGCAAGTCACTTTGCCATGTATTCCACTGAATATCTAGTGAGCAGGAGTAGGGTGAGGGTGATGAGCGATTTGGAGAGCTTCAAAACCTGCCTCGATGCAACGCTGTGCCTTGTGTTCTAGGTGTCCCTTCTTGAGCAGAGGGGTTGGACTAGAGGGATTGGATCTCTAGAGGTCCCTTCCAACATCAACAATTCTGTGATTCTGTGATCTCATTTGTATTGAATTTTGCAGCAATTTTTAGTGTAGGTTTTCTTTTTACTTTCTGATCCTTTAAAGGTAGGACAAGTTTAGTTTTTAAAGATGGTGCAACCTCAGTTTTATGATTTGATGGCTTTGAGAACTGTGGATAATAACCACTTGCACAGTTTGCCTCACATCCTTGAGGATATTTTGTATTTAAAGGAAAAAAGTTTTCGGTAATTAAACTTTGATGATTCTTTCATTAGTCATGATACAAATACTGTAAATGGTACCTCCAAAGCAACTTTCATCTCAGATTCCCATCTAATATTTTGACAGGTATTAGTCACTTGTGCTGTAAGGTGTAATTACCAGGTACTTTTATGGAGAGGAAAAAATAGGTACAAAGAAGGCCCACTAAATCAGGGTACGTTTAACTTTTGATTGCTCAATGTTTTAAACTTCTATAGTGCTTTCACCTGCTGAGCATCCACATTCCTGAGAGGTATCCTTGTTAAGAGGGTATATTCTCCTCTTGTTAATTAACATAAGGTATAATCTTGAAAGATATGGCAGTTCCTGCATTTTGGCTGAGGTAGGAGGATTGAGGATCCTTTTCCTTTGTAGTCTGATTCAGCCTGTGAAAGGAATGACAATATCCCCTTCCACAGCTTTGCTGAGCTTGTTAATCAGCGTATGGATTTGCTTCCCTCCACTCTCCTTGCTCAGCATAAGGGATACGTAGCAGATACAAAAAACCAACCCCTCCGGATCCTCCGCTTGGGTTCTGTTGGATGGTGTTTACCTTCCTCTTCCTCGGACTGGACGTCCTCTGCAGAGTAGAGGACTATTTCGTGGTTGCCCTGAGTAAATGGATACTTCAAACCAACACTTATATCATAATAGCAGCTATGGACAGAAGCGAAGGTAAATGTTTTTTAGGATCATGCTTGTTCTCAAAATCCTCAGGCATATGAGGAGGAGAGTGGTTAGTGGTCCTGCTAGGTGTTCTCCTATGAAAACTTATAACAAATGAGTGACCGAAGCTGTTCCTAGGGTACAGAAGGATGAGTGCTAGTTACTAACATGCCTAGCTCTCACAGAAATCTCGTCTTGAGAAGCTTTCTTCTTTGTTCTTTCTTGATGAAATTTCTCATCTCTTGATGAGAGTGTTGTTTATCCTTCCCCAGAAGGGTTGCTCAATGACACACACGTTTTCCCAGGGAAGAAGTAAAATAAACTACAGATTAAAGAGCAGAACATGAAAGACATCTGAACCTGTGACTTGTAATTACTGCTTATGTATAAATGTTGCTTCTCAAATATGTTTAGTGTTGTAAGTATAGGAGGTAATTACAGGGCTTTTAAAAGCTGTTTCCGAAGAGGCTCTCAGTTATCTTATCCCGCTGCAGTAGGTGACTAAAGATGCTAATTAAGTCTCTAGATACAATTTGATGCTCATCTGAGTTTCAGCTCGGAGTTCCTTTCACGGAGCGCTCTGGCTTCCAGGAATTTTTTTTTGGTTCACTTTGGGGTTTTTAATAATTTAGTGAAGACTTCTTTGTAAACTAAATGTGTGGTTTTTTTACTGAGGAACTGAAATGGAGCACATCTCCTGAGCTAGTCACATTCTTGCCTCTTTGAGGGTAAACTGCCCCACAATATTTGACTTCTCTGTAACACAGGACTACATTAAACCAAGTAAAATGGTTTAATTCTAAGCTGTGGTGCTTCTAGGGAGCTGATGATGCTTGGTGTGTGTATACACAGAAGGGCTTTTTAGTGGTGACTGAGCCTTCCTAGTTTCCCATGTTCTGAAACATGGGTCAAATCCCTGCACGAGCTGTTGGCAAGTACCTTCCCCCAATGAGAAGGTAAATCCCAGGGAATGCAAACCTTAACCATGCTTGTCCCTACTTACTCTTCCTTTCTCCTAGGCTAAACTTCCTGATCTGCAGCCGTTTCCTTCCCCTGGCAGAGACACTGTGACGCAGCACGAGGAGCTTGTGTGGATGCCAGGAGTCAATGACTGTGACTTGCTCATGTACCTTAGGGCAGCCAGGTAATTAGAGCCAAGGCAGTCCCAATAACTTCAAAATGCTTAGTAGAAAAAGGGGCAGATACCTGTGTGCTGTGGTCACCCCTCCATGCTCTCCCCCAGTCTAGCACGGATGTCAAAGACAAACTGAAACAGTCAGTTTGATACAAGGATGCTCTGGTTTGATGTCAGGCTGCCGTAGAGCATCTCCACTGACTGTTCCTTTGGTGTTGAAAATACAAAGCCAGTAGCCAGTGCTAGCACAAAGGTAAAAATATTGAGGGTGTTTTGGATAAAAGGGGCAGTAACTACTATAAGTGGATTAACCCTGGAAGCATAGGATTCCTGCAAGGACAAAATATTTCTTTTTAATGAGCTGTAGTTTGTATTTGAGCTTCATAGAGATTTCTGGTATGCCTGGTAGGTTAATCAGAAAAAGAAATATATCAAGGGTCTGTACTAGTGGGTGTCGTAGCACTTTGGGAGTAAATAATCACTTCTGGTTTGCAAAAAAAATAGCATTTTGGGAAGTATCTGAAGGTTTTCTAGTGTAGTGAAACTGAATACAATTGAGTGGTGCACTGTTTCCAGCAACGCAGTCCTCACACATGCAGGTTCTCGCTCAGAATCCTGACCAGGTTTTGTCACAACTGCCATGCAGCTTTTTTTTAATTGTTAAAATCCATGCAGATTGCTTTTTAGGCCTGAATTATTAATTACTCAGGTGACTCAGATTTGCATAGTAAGTGGTAATAGTTGTGTGGTGCCTCATTTTACTTGTGTGTGTGTGCTATTGCAAGGCCCTGCTATCTTTGATGTATGGTGTGAAGATGCTGTTTGTGTGTTGTATGTGTACATCAAACAGATTGAAGCATTTAAACTTGGGGTTTCATTCTTTTTTTTTTTTTTTTTCCTCCTCAAACTATAAAGGAGCATGGCAGCTTTTGCAGGCATGTGTGATGGAGGGTCCACAGAAGATGGTTGTGTTGCAGCCTCCCGTGATGACACTACGCTTAATGCACTCAATACAGTGAGTATATGGAACTGCTCTATGGAAAAACAGCCTTTGTCTTTACATGCCCTTACTGGTTAAGAAATAGTGCCCATAAAATATTTAGCAGATAAAATAGGTTTGTGGAATCACAGCATGGCTCTCGCGGTTGCCTAAGGTGTTATAACTTTACATCCATCTCCTATAATTTATAATAACTCTAAGCTACAGAACTTCAGTGCCAAGTTATAGGGTGATGGCTGTTAAGAACAGAGTGAATGTTCTGCAGAGGAAGCAGCTCGAGTGAAATCTGCCAGCTGGAAAGGTCAGCGACTCTCCTGCCACCTCACCTGGCCGTTGGACTTCTCATTCAGTCCCACTAGCTTCCAGCTGTAGAAAAATAAGTTATTTCATACATGGAAAATCTACTGCCATACTCCTCTCAGATGTATAGTGTCATGTATATGGAAATAGCTCTCTGGATTTTTTCCCACACACGATCCAGTCTTCATTATTATTTATATTTTGATGCATGTATGACCAATTATCTCTTACATAAACATAATATGTTTTTAAATATAATAGGATGAGCCCTTGTTTTAAAATCCAGAGGCATGTGAATGTTTCCTTACTTAAAATTCATGTATGTTTTACAGTTATGTCTACATATTGTGAGTCTGTGCAATTTACTCCAGTTTCTTTTATACCAATACTTCTGAGACAGTTTTTTTGTTGTATTTCTTTTAAAATGCTGTAAGCTCTTACGTGAGGATTTTTTTGCAAAACTGTTAAGGGACAGACATTATAAAACTTTATTTTGTACATGTGAAAAAGAAAGTCTCCAGCTGCATCACTGTTTTTGGGGGGGGGGGGGGGGAGGTGTTTGTTTTTGAGATAAAAAAACAAAATACTTCCACGCATGCACAGTTATCACAGTGATATTTCTTAAAATGCAGTATAGGCAAACACACGCAGTCAAACTTTCATGAGTAGGTCTTCGTATTCGTTATTACTCTTATTTTCACAGTGTTCTCTTCCTCCTCTTACCCCATGCTCACAGCTTTGTCTTCTGAAAATATTATGTGGGAAGGATTTGACATGATTCGTGTAGGCCTGTTAAGGATTTCCACGGGTATCTTCTACGTATCGAGGAGTGGCTTTAGGGATTTTTGACACTACCGTGATTCTGAAAATTTTCGTGGGCTCTCCAAACTGGTGCTTCTGTGACCTTGTTCGCTTTTTAAAACAAAGCACATTACCACTGGAGAGATTCTTTAAAGCAGCCTCGTTTCCCATGTGTAATGATCTTGGCACAGCTCTCAAATGTTTGGATCGGCACAAGTGAGGAAGTGGGAACATCTGAAATCACTCTTAGAGCTGGAAGACTCGCGGTGCTCTGCCCTTTGTTAAAATTTAAGGATGTGCTCTTCAGAGTTAGAGGCCGGGAGAGAAACTCTTCTTAAAACCCCACCTTTGTGGTAGACTGATGAATATTGCAGCTGCCCTGGATCCCTCCGCACTCTGCATGTGCTTTTCATTCATAATGCAAGAAATGGAGCTGCATGAAACCAGCTGAGCAAGCTGCTCTATCTGCTGCATATTGTGATACCACGTTCACATCAGGCAGGAGCCTGTGTTTGCTTCTCAACCCAGCTGGTTGTGGCAGACGAGCATCGATGGAGGGGGTGGTCAAGTAAGGGCTTCTTCTCCTGCCATCTTCTGACTTAGCACCATAGTAATAATGCTAGAAATTCTCTGAAATCATGGCTATGTGCTTGGCAGAAGAGTGGGAGGAACTTTCCAAGATATTGGGAGGTTGTATTTAGAATTTAGGTGTACAAAGGCAGGGAAGAATTGGTAAGGTGAAGGCCTATCACAAGAGGTGAAGCTGGTAAGCTCTGCAGATTAGACCTGTCCAAAGGAGTGTTTAGTACTACAACAGTAACTTCAGAGAACAGGCATGTCTGAAAAATGCCTTTAAAAAATAGGCCCAGAAAATCTTCCCTGCTTGGTGGCAGAGTACCAGTTTCCTATGTCTGCCTATCTATGGAAAAATCTCAGCATGGTAAAAATTGACCATAAACCAATTGACCATAGTTGCTGCTGCTGACAAGTACAGTGGAACAAGGTTTGAGGGATAAGTTTTGATACAGAAGTTTCCTCTCCCTTTCCACTCCTTTCCTTTTCTCCTTCAGAACTCAGATTTAAGATCCAATCTGTTCTAAAACCCTTTCTGCCCTCTGTGCTAATACAAAACTGGGAACCTGCAACTTCTCGTTTGTCCTTTGCTGCCTTAGACCCCTTGGGGTGGTCAGGGATTCCACAGCACTTTCCTTCAAGTCAAAAAGGAGTTAAATGACCACTTGGGTCACATTTTGCAGAGCACTACGGAATGATTTGTTCTGAGGATTCTGCCTTGCCCGTTGTTGTGGTTCAGGACATTCATCCCGAGTAGCGTTGCCTCGGAAAGCTCAGCCTGGCTCGCTTTGTCTTGCAGCGCTGCCCTCCTTCCCAGGGCTGTGGGATATTCGGCATTAATACAAGAACGTGGATGTCGGTTATATAAAACAGCAGACCCTGGAAAAGAAATCGGAAATGACAGTGCGCGAGCTCTGTCCGTAAGAGTGGATCTCAGAGTTTTTGTCATTTTGATGAGCACATTATTTTTGCTTGGGAAATCAAAGAGCCAGCAACTCTGTTTATCCTCACAGAGTCAGAAAATGCCACTGCTTCAGCCTGCAATATGGAAGAAAGAGGAAACAACTGCACTTTTCTTGACTAATAGCATTGTTCTGACTTCTCCTAACTCACTATTACATGGGAACATGTCATTACGAGTGGCAAATCTGACAGTGTAATATCAGTTTATGGAAATTCAGTTCTAAGTAAGATGTCACCCAGACAAATTATTCCCTGTTTTAACTTGTCCTTAGACCAGATTTTCTTGTTCATTAACTACAAAGTTGAAAGCATAAGAAAACTATTTAAATACACTCTAGCATTTCTTCTTATTACTAGTTTTCCTTTTGCATGAGTCTTCAATAACAGCTACTCTCATGGTTCAGACAAGGTAGCCCAGCACTTGAGGGGCTATTGTTCTCTGCTTGGGCTTGTTGGAAGATGAAGCCACTTCTAGTGCATTAAGATGGTTTTGTCTCTCTCTGAATTTTCAGTCATCCTTACCCTTGCAGTTAGGGGAAAAAAAAAAAAAAAGCTTTCTGTGCTTTAGTTATAAAACAGTTCAATATTTAGGAAATCTTTGTAGAGAAATTGTTGAAAAAGGCAGAAAGAAAGGGCCAAAACCATGACCACCATTGCTGCTTCTTGCAGTTGTTTTTGCAATGTGCAAAAGGTTCGTTTTTCTGCCTGTTTCATAAATGCTGCTGCAAGTTTTGTGCGTTTTTTTGCAAGTTCCTGTGCCCTAGCACAGTGACACTGCTGCTCTTTGCACCCATGATAGCAGCTGGCAGAGGTGGCTCTGCCCGTTCTCTGCATTTAGTAGCTGTGCTTTGAGCCCTGTCAGTCTGTGTTTGGCTGGGCCTTGGCAAATCCAGTGCTTGAAAATGGATGCAACCAAAAGTATCTTCTCCTCTAACCTGCATCGTTAGTATCTAGATTGTTTTGCTGTCATTAGAGTTATATAGAAGCTTAGACTACATTAGACATAGTGGGAAGGGGGAAGATAAGTGGTTTTTTTTTTCCCGAAGTAAGGGGGCCAATTCTTCTTTCTCAAGCTGTCAATATAACGAACCAGGTATTTAAAAAATAGAGCTAGTTTCAATTTTTCTTTGAAGTAACTTCAGTTATTTGTATCCTTCTTTTTATTTCTTTTTGTTTTTTTTTCTTTTGTTAGTCTCAAGTCTGTTGCAAGTCAAGTTGTTAATCAACTGATTATAAATCGAAACTTAAAAATTAGGTGTGAAGACCTGTTGGAAAAAGGAGGTGGTTGGAGGTGCCTTTTTGTAGGGCCGCTTGGGTTCTTGGTTGGTTCAAGGCCTTGTGGTCCTTGGGCACCAGAGGGAGCCGGGCTGGGGAGTTTTGTGTTTTCTCCAAACCAGATCCCTTAGTGTCGGGTAGAATTAGGATTTCAGAATAATGTCGGCTGTGGAGCTGAATCCGTCACCCAAATTATGGCCCGGGTAGAATCAGGTGCTTGGATTGGAAGTTACTACACAAATTGCTGCTCAAACTACATGGCAGTAATTCTCATTTTCCTTGTCTGTCTTTTTTTTCTGTTTTCTAAGTTCTTCTACGTTATAACGTTTTACTGAGCTAATGTATATCTTGACGGTTATCCACTTAAATAATGGGAGCAAATCCTTCGTTAAGGTCTATAACCTTCACCTGCATAGGTTAGAATAACTAGTACTTAGGTGGGGATATTCAGTAAGTATTTCCTGCACATTAGCAGGCAGATGGCATCTTTCTTGATGCGCCCACTGAAATATCTTGGTTGACAGCGGTGAAAACAAATTCTTTTGGTTCATTTGTATTACTTGAAGCTTAAAACGTTCTTGCAATATTGGCAGAATCTTCATGTTTGGTAGGTTTGGCTTTATATCCCTGTACCCTAACAAGTGACGTCGATTGTTCATGGCCAGTCGTAGTTCAGCGGAAGAGCCAGCGCTTAAACTGGAGAATTCCCAAATTTTGGCATTGGGATTATAAATCCTGGAAGTGTCTGCATCCCTAGGAAAGATTATTCTGGCTGAACATTCCCTTCTGTGTTTATTGGCTTTTCTGGGTAGATTGCAAAGCAGTTTAGCAATACTTTGTCACAGTATAGTAGCAATTTTTCCTTAGACAAAAAGCCTCTGGAATCTAACAGTGTTCTTAATGGACTGCAATTATTTAATATTGTAGTAGGAATGCAGCCTAACTCAGATGGGCTTTTCAATGGAGATCGTAATGACTGTAATTGCACAAGGACGCCTTGCTGAAGTAGAAGCTGCCAGATGCAATGCCGTTCTGATCTAAAAAGGTCACAGTAAAAGGGACATTTAAATTAAGTTATAAATTACAATTGAAGAACAATATTTTGATGAGCGAGACCAGAGATGTCAGAGCTGCAAGATGTAATTCATGGGTTCATTACGGAACAGGGGTGCCTGACAGCTGAGCCATGCCAAAAGGAGAATTTATTTGCAACCTCACGCAGACAGAAAATGGCAGCACAGCTGAGGAGCTGGAGCAGCAACCTGAGAGCTCGTGGTACTGCACAGACTTCATGCTAATCAGACTTGCCTGCAATCCAGGCTTGTTTAATGACTGCTGCAATATAAATGAGATTTCTAGACATGCACATTAAGAATTTTTGTGTAATTTAAAAACCCATGATGCCAAAGTTACATTTTCTTTGTCTGAGTACATTTGCCTTGATTCCTTTAGTTGCAGTTTTATGCCTCTATATTGTCGGAACAGTTCGGAATTTGGATGGCGGGGTTAACACTAAGAACAATGATTTTCTAGATGACAGGGTAGTAATCCAGTGTTTATAGCAATACCTTGAAAAGTTCAAGCAGAAGTTAATTAAACCGTAGGCAGTCATCATTAGCTGTTATTTATATGTTCAAGTTGCTTGCCAATAGAGTGCTTATATATATTAAATGACTGAAAGTAATAAGCAGAGAATGATCCATCAGCCAGATTAAAGGAAATAAATTTAACTCTGGCACTTACACAAAAAAATGTTTTTTATTTTGCTGCATTATCCTACACCTGAAAGTAATCAAAGCATTTTTTTTTCCTTGTGAGTCCCATTTTTTTCATGAGGCTCTAAACCTGTATCAGTACTTCTAGTTTCGCATTTCTTGGTGTGTTTTTTTTTTTTTTTTTTTTTTTTTTCTTTTCTTTTCTTTTCATTTCCTTTTACTTGGCCCTTCCCTCACTTTTATGCTGTTGGGTTTTGTGATTGTTCTCAATGTAACTGGTTGGTCAAAAGTTAATGCTGATCTTTTCTGTTGGCCTCTGGGGCAGTTCAGATGCCCTGCTGACTGTTTTGTGTTTCAGTAACCAGTGCAGTTGTCTGTTAGTCCAGTCCTCTCTTTCAGAGCCTCTCTGATTATTCGTGGATCCAACCGTTTGGAGACTAAGGTTGCCAGGAAAAAAATCATGTGTTATTCTTGAGGCAAAATAAAGATTCTCTCCAAGTTACAAAGAGGCTTTGGCATTCCTCTGTGTCTGGGAGGGAGCAGAAGGGAGAAGAAACAGAAGCAATGTTCTGTTCAACATCCAGTTCCTCAAGTAAAAGTGTCTTTTAGGTAATATCATGCACAGAAAGCATTTGCTAGGTGAGCTGGCAAAGCAAATAGTCCTTTCTGCTTTCAAATGGGTCTATTTCCAGTGCTGGAGTACAAACAAGAAAAAAAAACAATGCATCCCTAGTAGAAAAGGCAACATCATTTTTATGCCTTTAAATAGGCATTGCATAGCACAGGAAACTTAAGAAAAGGGTGATAAAAGCAGTTTTCAGGTTAGTGCTGGTGTTTAAATATTGGCAACGAGCACTGGCACAGCGCGTCTGCCTTCCTGGTCTTACCATTTAACTCGTGGCTTGTGGAAGGTGGCCTGAGATCATCGTTTCAGCCGCTCGGAGGGTCAGTCATGGGAGCGGACGCTGCTGCAGGCAGCAGGGGCAGATTTGTAAGGCAGCACTCTGTTGCACATGAGGATATTTTACCTGTGGAGATGCATTTACAAGCAATGGCCGCTGCTAAGTGATACCAGGTAATGCATCTCCCTGACGTGGAGCAGTGTGGGGTGCTGCTCACGGCTCTGACGTGTTAATGCATCTCTTAGCAGGAGCTTGCGGAGATTAGACAGCTGGAGACGGCATGGGAGGAAGGCTGGGAATAATTTTGGAGCCTTGTTTTATGTGATTATTCTGTAAAGGTGCAGGTCACTATCGGAATTGCTGCGTAGAGTTTATTTAATAACCTTCCTGTATGTGCCATGTAGACAGCCGAAAGTGAGCAGAATGGGATTCTGGCTTAATTTTCTTCCCTTTTTTTCACATTATGTTACCAAGTTCATATTTTATTACAGTAATGCCCCTTACAGTATCCTTACTTTAGCTGCTGGCAAGGAAAAAGTAAAGTCCAGGCAGCCAATTGCTGTTTATTCTAAAACGTAGCAGTTTATTTTAAAAACTCATCTCTGTAGTGTTTGGAGGGCTTTACTCAGCCATAATCTTTTATTTTCAGTAGCATTTAGCTCTTTTTAACAGAAGTCCTGCAAGCATGAAATAAATTTTAAATGCCCTTTAACTAGATGAAGATGGAAGAGCACCTTCAGTAAGAACAGGTCTTGAGCTGATATGAGAATTAATATAAGGGTGTGATTTATATGATTAATATAAAGATATGATGATATGATGCATGTTCATCACTTCGGAAGAGGGTTATGGGCTGTCTTTTGAGCGGCCTGATGTTCAAGGGGCTGAGCACTTGCTGCTTTCGTGGCTAACTGCAGGTTTTTGGATCTGCAGTGCAGAAACGGCCTATTTTAGGTGTTTAGTTACAGTACCATTTTCTTTCTGGAAACTTAGCTCTGTAGTTGTTACAAAGGAGGCTTAAAATGATGTAGAATGAAAGGTTGGCTGGCAAATGGAATAAATTAACCATTATTTTTAAAACATTGTGGTTTATATGCGAGGACTTTACTAAAGAAAAATTAATTTCTAGGGTACTTTGTATCACAGATGAATTAGCTTTATTGACTGTCACAGCTCATTCTACGGCATCCATGACCAGAAAGCCAAGGCACTAATAAAAAGGATGGGAAAATTGTGTGCTGTGAGATGTGGTATCTGAAGACCAGCATTTCATAAAGAGCCCTGGAATGATAGACCCCAGTGCCTCAGGGTTTAAGAATCTGTATTGTAATATATACAAAGATTGTAAATATATAAATCACATATTTTTCTATTTAAATGTATAAACATATTTAAAATATAATTTCGCCTTCTACCTTGATTCAGATTCTTAGTGTCCTAATAGAGATGACATAACCAGACCTAACAGAAATAAATTTGAGTAGTTTCCTTGGAGTGCTGAAGAGTCTCCAGTTCCTGCTTACTGGATGCTGGATGAATGCAGGACAGACCCAAGTTCTTGTGGCCCAAAAGGCTTTTCCTTGGAGCCGAGACACGATGTGACCAAACAAAAGAAGGAATTCAAGGACAAGACGATATTGGTAGGAGGTGGCCCCAGGGAAGGAGGGATCCAACAACTGTCAAATGGACGTAGTTGGTATTTATGAATTGGCTGAGAGTTATAAATAGCTAAAGTGAGCAGCAGCAGGAAAGTCATCTCATGCTAATTTAATTTGAAGCAGAATTCTGTCTAAAATTTGAGCCTTTTGATGCAAGAAAAATGAAGATTTTCTCCTCCTGTAACCAGGGTTTGCTATAACTTATATGTTAATAGTGCAAAGTAGTTAGTGTGTTGTCCCTCTTCCATAATTCTGTCTTGATCCCTGTTCAGTTTGTCCGTCCTGGGAGGGGTTGGAGGGTTGTAGCAGCCGTTGCGGTGTTCTCTGGGAACCATCAGACGTGGCTGTGGCAGCAGAGGGATGCAGAAGCCCTGCGAGGATTTAATGGTGTGGAAGGGAAATCACGATAGGATCAGTATGAGGACGCTTGTTTTGGTTGTCTCTATTTGTGTGAATAAAATCTGTAGCACCTTTACATTTTCCTAGTGTTAGTCAATAGCTTGGGAGTTTTGCAGTGTTTAAGTCCTTTAGAAAACCTGGCACTTGTGCATATGGAGACACTTCCATGCAAATCGATTCTCTCTTCTGGGTGTGGGAAGATATTTAGCTTATTGTCACCCCAGCAATAGCCTTTCTTTTTGGTTGGCTCCTGATTAGTCCCTCTAGCCTAAAAATTCCACTTGGAAGATAAACAATTTATAAATCTGTAGTTTGCTGAATGTTTTCTATGAAGAGCTAAGCACCAGGACTTCTCATGGATTCTTTGTTAAATAAGTCTTTTTAGTTGCTTTTAAACCTCGCCCTGATTTAAATGCCTACTGTCTGCTACAGGCGGCTTTTGATCATATAGACACCTGCTTTTAAGGATAAATAAATAAATAAATAAAGTACATAATAGAACATGACCAGCTGAAGCAGTATTGTCAAATTAGATATCCCTAGAGGTTTTATTTTCCTTCTCCATACTTGTTTTCCAACAACTTGTGGATCTTTGCAAAACAATTATTCAGAATCTGGTGGATGGGGAAACTTCACATCCCATAGCTTTTGCAATCCCTCCCTCCCATTTATTAGTTCTTCCCCTTGATTATATTAAATGGAGGAAGAGATTGCTGCATAAAATAAATGCCTTTTGAAAAATATATTATGTTGGAACTTTTAAAAAATTACTTGCAGTTTCTAATGTGTGGAAAAAAATAATTTTTTAAAATTAACCAGGAAGTCTCCAGTGCTTTATGGCTTCAGATGTCTTCTGGGAGAAATTCAGGAAGGAAGAGGAAAATGTGTTTGTTTTTAATGCTGTCTCTTCTACTAATAAAACTGAAATTACCCTTCAGGTTGTTTAAATTTCACTTCATATATCAACAGTAAAAATAATTAGATGTAGAACATCTCATGGTCCTCTTTATTGTTTTTTTCCTTTAATATCAGATCACTGCCATTTCCATCAAATGATATATTTGTCTGCCTTGGTTTTTAGCTACATGAAAGTAACTACGATGCTGGAAAAGCCCTGCAGCGGTTGGTGAAGAAACCTGTGCCCAAGCTGATTGAGAAGTGTTGGACCGAAGATGAAGTGGTAGGAAAACTAATTATTCCCGTGAGCCTTACAGTCCATGCTGCTTCCCCTTGCCTTTTCCTTTTTTTTTTTTTTTCCTTAAGAGATTGTCTTTATGGAATCCTTATTTGCTGCACAGGATAAATTTTTGCCCACTTCTGGGTTAGTGGAGTCTTGTTCCGTATACAGAATATACTGCTCATTTCTTGTAAATAGACTTTTTTTTTTTTTTTTTTTTTCTTAAAGAAATAGCAGTGTGTGGTGGATTCAGCACAAAACTTGGGTTTTCTGGTAGCAGTTCGAATCCAAACAGGGCTGCACAGCCCTTGGCTCATCAGACCTTGCAACTTAAGCTAGCACACAGGTACTTGACTATACAAAGTGAAACACTAGTGTAATTTTAGTAGCCAGGAGAAGAGAAATGCTGAACAAGTTCATCTGGATCCCATCCTAAAAGCATTTTGTCTTTTTAATCCATGCTAACGTTAATTGTGCTTCTTAACAAAATTGACTTATGTGTGAAATAACGTGCAAGAAGACAGTGCCTCTTCAGTAGGCTGACTAAGCTTGTCTGGTTTTATGAAAACAGAATAAATGTTATATTTCCTCACTCAATAATTAGGCAACAGTGTGCCCTAAAATAGCAAATCAGATGGTTGGAATTCGGCTCTGATAAAATATGTATTACTGAAAAACCTCAGACATCAGTTACAGTTTCTGTGTTACACAATCTGAAAAGCTTTTTCCCTCCTAGATACCATATTGGAATAAATGGAGACAGAAATACAGCTTGTCATGTTTACCTACCACATATCTAAATGAAAATAATCTTCTCATATCATGAAAGGTGGCTTCATTCACAGTAGAAATGAGATAGGGCAAAGTATTTTTTGAATTGGCTTATTAGTAAGCTAATTAAAAATAAATCTTGTAGCCTTGTTAAGCTACTGCTTATGCTGGTATTGGTGCTGTAGAGCAAATTAATAATCGGTAAAATTTTCCAGTTCTAGCTTTTTTTTTTTTTTTCTTTTATGGTCCTGTTGCTTTGAAAGTCCTTTGGGGAGTTTTCCAGTGAACGTGTGTGCTTCCTTTCTCCTTACATAAACCTTTTTTGCAAGAGCTGGGTTAGGCTAGGCCATATAAACCCATATTAAAGGAGGCTTATTCTGGAATCCAACAAAGAACCTTTGTGGGAAGGAGACTGTCTGAAGTCGTGGGGTGAAAGAGGATCATGTGCTAACGTAGCAACACAGGAAGGCGAGGATGAGTAAAAAGCCTAGAACACAGTTTCTTAATAAGGTTTACAATCTTCTTGTAAAAGGGCATTTTGTTTAGAGCACTGACTGTCGGAACAAATATTTCAGAAGTGCCGTGTTCTCTCTTCAGTGTGTTTGTACGTGTGCTGTTTTTACCTCTGCTTTTTCTGCATACATCCTTTCCCTAAAATGGTTGATTTTATCTCCCTGAAGTGGGTAATTGTACAGTGGCAACTGCTCTTTTTCTTTGTGGAAGAATTTTGTCACTCTCCTTGTTTTCTCCATAAACTGCACTTTGAGTGTGTTGTAGCTGCTGCAGCTCAGGGGTTTTGACCAGCAGCCCATGTTAAATGATAGAGAACGGAGCCTTACGATTAAGAAAAAAGCAAAGTTTATTGGCAAGTGAAACATTACTCCAAAAGTGCAAGCTCTGTGAGTACAGAATAATGATCATTAACTCTATAAATCATTGTCAGTCTCAGGGCGTTTTATCATATTTGTTCTTGTTCTGTTCTATCCAAGTTTCCAGAAATATTTGGCAGCCTTCCAGCCTCAGCAGAGCCAAAGATCAAACTATGCTCGTATTTATAGAGAGCTAAGCTCCACCTGCAGAACTTCAGAGCGTGTTTGTCTCTGGTGGTTGTAGAAGGATCCAGATTACAGCAGCTGTGCGGCTCCCCTGAGCACTTTGGGGACTTGCAAAGCGGTTTTTCCTTATTCTTGGTTCTCCACACTGAGAAGGATGTCATGCATCATGAGTAGGGTGCTGGAGCTCTGGGAGGTCTCCATGACAAACTATTTTTGATAAGAAACCACTACACAGACATGTCAAATCCAAAGCCTGGCCCAAGCCATCAAATTTTGGTGAAAACCCTAAGTGTGTCTCGTGATGAGGAGCTGTGGCTGGCTGGTAACTGGGAAGAAAGACACTTTTCAGAAGTGGAAGACCCAGATTTAAACCATGCCACTGATTCTGTTGGACACAGAATTGGTCTGTTCTTGTGACTGGTGACTACTCACTGAATTTTCCCAACTTGTATAAATAAGCAGACACTGGGCCACCTTCCAGCCTCTTTAGCCAAGAAGGGGTCAGGCTGATAGGCAGACCAGGTGTCGTGTCCATTAGCAGTTGGGCTGGATGAGATGCAGTTGATTTTGTCATGCACGTGATATAGCACTGCATGAATAACTCAGATTCGTTGTAGTTAATGTTTATTTTTTTCTGTGGACTATGTACTGTCCAAAAATTAAGCGTTGTTTGTTAATTAAAACAGCTTTCTGTTGGCTCTGGCCAAGCTATCTAGAAAGAACTGCCTGCAGAGTGATCAGAGCTAAATAAAATAAAGGATGGAAGTTATGTTATTTTTCCTACTGAAGATGTTGTTAGGTTTAGATCAAATTAAATAGAGGATAAAATTTACCAGTGATTGAATTAAACGGAAGGCTCTTGTAAATATGAAGATGGAGGTTTGTTGCCTTCCTTGTGCTTCTGCATCTGTGGCTATTTTTAAACCTTTTTCCTTCCAGCGTGTAAATTCAGGGGCGCTCTGTGAAAACCACAGTCCTCCCTTGTGCCTGCTACAAGTGACAAGAAGAGCAGCTTAGGGACCCATGTCCCGCACCCTGAGCAGCAGCTGCTTCCTGTTTTTAGAGGCTGGTGCTTCACCTGGTGGCATCGATCTCCGTCCAGGACTGGTGAGAAGGGGGGCTGGCATCTCTTGCAATGCTGCTGAAGTCACTTTTGCAGAACAATTTATTGAGCAGTGGCCGTGCAAAGCCGCGTTGAAGCCCTTTCTAGGCTTGCACTGCCTAGACAAACATGCTGCAGCATCGCCCAGTAGTCACAAATTCAGGGATCCGTGATAGGAGTGGAGTGGAGCTGGTTAAAGAAGCTTTCCCAGTTGGAAATATTTCAGAAATGACACTGAAACTGTGTTTTGAAACACTGGTTTACAGATTGTTGTCTACGGGGAAGCAAAGATGCATATTGCAAAAAGAAAACATATGTATGCATGATAGGACTTTAAAAGAATAGAAATGTAAATTAAGTATTTTTGTTTCTTGTGGTTGTGCAACTCTCTTGTACACTTACTGCAGCTGGCAAACCACTGTACAAGTACCAAAGATCAGGTTTTAGATATTGTTGTTAAAACACAAAAATGTAGAACTCACAGAAGCATTTCTAAGCTTGTGATCTCACAGCTTAGTCTGAATGTTAAAAATGAGATTTTGGAGGGCCTACTGGCCAAAGGAAAGCCAGGGGGCACTTCTCCTCTTATTTGGAGAACTCCAGCCCTTAAAACTGTATTTTAAAATAATAATCCTGAGAATGGGGGTGACAAAGCAAGTGTTACCATTTAATTTTGGCTCTCGAGTTTGATTTTGGAATGTACAGCACTGCCTTTGAGACGTTAATAGCTGCAGCAAAGTTAAACCATCAGCTTCTATTCTTAGGATACCCAAACTCTGATGCTTTGCTTTCCAGAAATGCCAAATATGGAGCTAGGGTCTTTAGCTCCATCCAGTATAGGTTGAATTAAAGACCCACATTTTAGAGTGTGGATTCCATGGAACTATTTCACAAGAATAATTGTTCTTATGTAATTTCTACCATCTTGGGATAAAATCTCTGAGAACAGCTTTTCAGTGATGAAAATATCTATGATTTCAGTGATGTTCAGCACAATTCTCAAATTACTTTTGCTCTAGGTCAAAAAAAAAACGAGCTGTATGTTCACACTTCTATTTCAGATAAATAACCAATCAAATGAGCACCATCTACAAAGGATATATTCTGTTAATTTAATGAAATTATTTTTGGTTCCAGTATGCCTTGTGTATTGGGAAGGGTGAAGGAAACAGTTCATCTCTGGCTGTTCTTTACATAACAGTCATCTGATGCGATCCTGCATTTTTGGTTCTTACTCAGTTTATGCTTTTTTTCTGCCTCTTTATCAGGAGCAGCACCAAAATCAATAGGTCTCACAAAAGAGAGAAATACAAATCAGAACTAGAAGAACCGCTAGTTTATTAGGCTTTTAATTAAACATGATGAACACATTTTAAATAACACAAAGGCCTCAGGCTGAGCTGCATCTAATCGAAACAGATTAAGTCACCCGTCCACACTTGGATAGTTATTAATTCTGTTTATTTATGCATGCTAGCTAAAGGCAGAGTTCACTGCTGCTGTGTTGCAGCTTATTGCACAGGGACAGCTTTGCTGCATGGCACTGTGCTCCTAATTAGCATTCAGATGTTGATTATGAGGAACATTGGTGAGGCTAATTGAATTACCTTTAAAATTCAGGGCTGTTTCTTCCTTGCAAAGTTCAGGGAAGCAAGGTGAAACAGTAGCCTTATTTGTTGGGCACTTTCCCCTTTCTTCTGCTTGCTCCCATCTTTGCCACTTGTTAAATATTCACTTTTCCTTAGGGTGAAGGTTTTGTTCCTTTTGCGTGTCCACATGCCAAACTGCGCGTGACACGTGATGACTTCCTTCATAACTGGCTCTTAGCATGAAATTTCCTGCCCTTTCAATATATTACATTGCTTTTAATGGAGACTAGTTGAGTTTTTTTTAAAAAAAAAACTCTTAAATTTATGTCCTAGCATAGTTAATCCTCACTGGCGATAAAATTTATGAACTTGCAAATCCATGTACATGGCCAATTAAGGTTTAAAGTATCCACACCTGGCTTCAGCGTAAAGCTCATTTGTCATAAACACAAGTGGTGATCCTTCTGCCAAAAATGACAAGATACGGCAAACTCATTTCTTAACATGTTTGTGAGTAGTTTTGTAATCCAGTGCGCCTGGCCATGAAATTACTTATGCAAAGCACGGGTCCTTATTTGCCTGGCTTCCTCGCCCAGAATGATTTCAGATGTCTCTCATCTGCCCTTTTTGGACTATCTGCTCAAGAAAGCATTGTTTTTATTGCTCACTCCTTTGAAGCCAGGCTTTTCAGATATGCTGGAAGACAGAGCTGCTTACTCGGGCAAAAATGCTATGAATTTTATTTACTGTTTGAGGCAGCGATAGGAAATGTAATTCATAGCAAAATCAAAGCAGAGTCTCTGGAACAGCAAGAAGTGAGAATCGAGGGATGTTTGAAACGAGGCTGGGGTTACGGGGCTGCATTTCAGTAGCTGAGTGGGCTTAGGAGGCTGAGATAGCAGCCACGGATGGCTTTTAATTTTTATCCACAAAGTGTAGATATTACACCTTTATATAGTGGAGTGACAGTTGCTATTAACTTAAAATTTTCTGGACTTGGGAAATTTTGCCTTCCAAATGATATAATTTGTGTCTATGTTGATTGGGAACTGTTGAAAATTAACCGAGAATGAAATTTTAAAGTCACTGCCCAGTAAAATCTCTGCTTTAAGAATAAATAAGACTTGAGTTTAAGAAAAAGAGTAGTAATAGGACTTAAACTGCAAAAGAACCCTCATTTGTCACATTAAAAGGAGTGATGAAGAATAAAATTCTTTTCTCCTTGGGGAAAACAGCTGTCATTTAAAAGTTGCATAAAATTGCAGGTACTTAACAGACGACAGGTATACAGAATTATGAAGTGTAATATAGCTAGCACATACAAGGTGTAATATGTCTAGGAAAGGTGAATTTAGTCTAAACACTGGTTTTAGACAAAAGACATCCGTCTTTTTGATTGTGATTAACTTGCGTCAGCATTTGAGCCGAGCCCTTGTTTAAAGGGATCAATGTTGTGCACACAGCACTGAGTTTATTGTCAAGTCCTTTCGGAAATGAGACAGTGAATTAAAAATCAATTATACGTGCAGAAAAGTTTGTGTAGGGCAATCAATTTTGTCCTTTTAGTTTGCAGAAAGATTCCATTGTTTAACCAGCTGTGAAGAGGAATGAATTTTAAAAGCCTCCAGCAAATGACACAGCCCAAGTGTGTGTGGGGGGGAATAGATTTCCCCCCTCCAAAAATACAAAATGAAAGCAAAACAAACAACAAAAAAAACCCACAGCATTTCATGTTCAGCAAAGGCTGCCTTCAGGGATAGATCTATAAATCCTGTCAGTGACCTTGGCTTCAAAATGGGTGATTTCACTGCTTTTGCTAAGCCTGATCTTTCCACGGCTGCCCAGCAAGTTAGTCTTCTCTTCACAATGTCGTTATATTTTTGTTTGCTGTGTTTGACTGCCATATGTTTCTTGATTCATCGTGGCTTTGCCTCCTGTGGAATATTTTTTAATCTATTAAGCACTTACCATATTGCTGCTCCCCTGAAATAATACAACAAATATTTACACTGGCCGGTTGCCACAGCTTAGAAGGCTATTTCTGTGTGGGGACGGGAAGCTAAACTCTAAACTCCGAGTCGAACTCCAGGATAAACTAAATAATTTTTAGCTACTCAGAGAAGCTGGTGTTTTGTTTTGCCTTTTAATGCTGAGCAGGTTTGCAATAGGGAGACACATGGACATATTTCACTGTTGCCATGGGGAAGAGAATTGCTGCTTGAAAGATTAATAAATACTACAGCGGTTGATTGTTGAAACCATGTTTTTCATCTCATTTTCAAGGGCATCTTAAAAGCGGGGATCGCTTTACATTTCCGAGCCGCCTCCGTCAGCTCTCCGTGTGCGTTTCAGAATGAGAACAAGGCACGGGGGGCCCGGCGCGGTTGCGTTTGTTCTCCCACAGGGCCCAGTGGTTATTTTATAAATGGAGAGGGCCCCGAAAGCTGCTCTCCGTCGTTCCTTAGCAACGGCGCGGGAGCAGGGGGACGCCGGCGTGGCCGAGGAGCCGGGCGCGTGCCGGGGGGTGCTCCCGGGACGCGCGTTCCCTCCGCGCGCCGCTCGGGGATGCTCTGCAGGAGCCCGCGCTGCCCACGGAGCGGTCCTGGAGCTGCTGGAAATGTAGCCTTGCCGTTCGTCCCGCTGCTGCCCGCCAGCAAACGGAGTCGGGGACTAAGAGTGGCGGCGTCTGGAGCGTGCGGAGCAATTGTGGGAGACGCCGGGGGAAGCAGTGAGCGAGGGTAGATGTTCATCTCCAAGATGCTTTTCACACTTTGGTATCCACACTGAAGACAAATCCATTCAAAGGCCTTAGATATCTAGCGCATGGTCCTCAATGTGCATTACCCCCTAGTAATTTGGTGATTTAAGTTTGAGAAATGAAAGAAATGTTGGTTAGCCCTTTATTTCAAAAGCTTTTTTTGTGTTTGTTTTGTTCTCCAAATACAGAGATTCAAATTTAGTTTCGCCTTTTCTGATGGCTACGGAGGAGTCCCTGGGATCCAGTGAATGACATCCAGAGCTCTTGGTTTGGTTTCAAGTTTTGGCACTAGTCTTTGTGGAGAACTTCAGTAGTTTGGTTGAGCTTGTCTTGCAACTGTTAGGAACAATGACCTGTATGTGCGGTCCTGGTAGAATAATAAATAAGAGTGAAATTCTTTGATACTTTCTGTGTCAAGTATTTGATAGAAATGTCCAGCATCTTTTCAAGTAATTTTGATGTTGTTGAAGTTGATAAAGGTTTCTGCTTTATGGAACGGCTCTGTCAGATCTATAGACTTGATCTATAGCGTATTAAGTACATACAGCCCATTAATGCATTCCTTGGTGTGGCAAACCATTGTGTGGTATTATCTAGACCATCTGAAATGGCAATTTATTGTTCCTAACGAGATGTGCTTTAAGAACACGCACACAAAAATGCCCAAGCAAGGTGATGTTGACTCCAACTTGGAGAGACAAGTCGATTTTCCCGCTGGTCTTTTCCTGTTGATACCTTGACTCTCTGTTTTAACCTTGACTTCAGCTACAATTGAAAAGCTCTTCAGCTTGAGAGCAGCTGTAAAGATGCAGTTGTTTTCATATGTGGTCTTTTTATCTTTGGCGTCTTGCTCAAAAATGGAAAACTTTGCTTTTGCAGAAGTCTCCCATGCCCTCTTCCGCTGTCTGAGGATACTTATTGCAGTTGGGCTCTGGCGCTTGTTTTCTAGTGAGGTGAGAGTTGCTCTCGGGGGGAAATCGTCTCAAGTTCTTCAGGGGCTTTCAGGATCTCCCCTAGCTCTGTGCCCGCTTGGCTGTGCGGCACCGGCGCGGGAGGCGTTGTGGCCGGCGGCCACAGCAGGTACCACGGTCTGTGTCCTGCTGCTTTCAAGGCGTTGGAGATTTTAGACTCCAGATATTTGCACAGGAAGGAGGGGAGTGGTGAGGCTGAACTCCCGATTGATGGAGAAGAAGCATTTTTTCCCTGATTTCAGCCTGTAAACACGACAGTGGCCTACAGATCCAGAAGCATCCAGTTGCTTTGCAGTAGGCTTGTCTGGGAGCTCATCGCTGGATTCTGCGCATGGGCTGTTGTGTTTTTGGGTTTGCTGGGTTTGTCCCATCCATTTGGATGATAGGAGGGAGGGCTGTTCTTCGTCTCTCTGTACACCCCTAGCCTGTCAAGGACTAAATACTGATTTCCAGGAGAAGAGTAAGCAGGGCACGCTCAGCATCTGGCAAGGTTCAACCTGTTACGAAATGAGCAGAGCTGGAAAAAGATGAGAGTAGTTTAGTCGGAGAACAGGTGGGCAGCTTAATCCAGGCTAATTTTTGCTGCTTCTGCTTGGTAGGGCAAACAAATTAAGTTCTCTGTTGCGGTGCAGCAGCAGCAGTTGGCCAGTGTGCCCTGGTTGCTGGAGCAATATTCGCTAGCATCGCGGGGGCTCTGTGGACACAGAGCACAGAAGTCCCGTTGCTTTCTTGGCCAAGACGTAAATATGGAAGAACACAAATTTTTATCCTCCAAAATGGCAAGTGGTAATTAAGGTACTAATTCATAGCAAGGCTAGGGCTCCTTAGATCTCTTCTTGGCATCTGTAAACAATGAAAGACAGAAGAGCAGGGGGCAGCAGGAGGAAAATGAAATGAATTTGTGCACCTGGCTGCGGAGGGCGGGTACCATGAGGTGCCATCTTTGAGAGTCTCGGTACAATAAGGTTTTTGAAATAGAGCTCTCCTGAAGCTTTGATTTTAATGTTGGAAAGGGGTTGTTTTTAATGAGTAGTTTGATTTTTCTAATGATTATGCAAACAAAAGAACAGGAATAGCTTTTTCGAATGTCACTAGAATTGCAGTGGTCCTGCCTGACAGCTCATCTGAGACTAATTTAATACGGACCGGTGGCCGTGGCAGCGGAAAATGACAAAAGGCTTTTTCAAATTGGGGTAGTGACATAGTTCGTATTTAAGAAACTCTGATTACTGTCACAACATGGATGCTCTGTGTGCTTTAGCTCTCGGGACTTATCTCTTTTGCACTAGCATAAGCAGTATGAAAGCCAAGATACACCTCATTTGCAAATTCTGTTTGCATGATAAATTTTATTTTTCTAATCTTCCCCATCAACAGCACCAATTTTTTAAATCCTTCAGACAACATAAAAATGCATTTTAATGAAGCAAATTATATAGCTTTGTCTCCTTTTGTGCCTAAGTGGGGCGGCCATATTCAATTAGGCTGAAAAATGATCATTTGTTCTATTACAGGCTGTAACGGAGTGAGTGCAGAACCTGTGATCCATCACCAGTTGCGCAGCTTTATGTTACTTAAATCACTTGCCATCCTGTCAGTGGCTCTGAATCCTCTATGGGAGCCATTATTTAATTTAAGTTTGTGGAGGTGTCACTCGTTTGATAATAGGCTGCTTCTGTAGCAGGCACAGAGCGACTAAATATTGATCATCTTCTGCATCCATCCACGGCTCCTAATTAGGTAGAGGGGTAACAGCACCAGTAAAGCTAATGATTAGATTGCCATGAAAAGAATTTAACAGCAAATGGGGACTTGGTCCTGGGTATTTGCCTGTCCCGAGCGTTGCCTCTGTTGTGGTGCAGCCTCGGTGCCCGGGCCTGCCGGCCTTGCGCTTTCGCTGCAGCTTTTACCGGCCTCCTGACACCTCCCCTCTCCCTGTGCCGTCTGTGCACGGCCACCACGCACCTTCCTTGCTCCTTGTTCCTTTTCCGCCTCCCTTCCCCCTCTGCCCGCATATTCCTAGGATCCTCTTAGATTTATGCGGCTTTTAGGCTGCATGGGGAGATTGATCAGGCAGCGGCTTGTGCTTTTAGAGCAGTCAGTGAGTATCACGGCATATTCCCTTCCACCGCTGGAGTAACTTCCAGCGCTCGGATCAAACATCCAATTTGTTACAATTGAGGGAGATAAGAGAGAGCGGGTGGCGTTGGGATGTGTATTTTGGGAATTAATGTATGTGTTACGGAAGACACTGTCCAGTTTTACATGCCCGGGGAGGTCGTTTCCACCTCGGCCTCTCTTTCAAGCTCCCGTTGCCAGAGGTCTCCGTTGTTTGAGGTGCCCCCACTGCTCCTTCGCTTCCACCTCTTCCTTTTTCTTCTTTTTCTTCCCTCTCTTATTCAGGGGCTAATTTTTCCTATTTGGCAGAGGCTCCCCTACTCCCTCCCTTCCACAAAGGAAAAGGGAACTTATGAATCATCTGCCTCTTTTTTAAAGCCTCTTTTATGCATTGCTGCCAAGATCGCCGTGTGAGCCAACAGCTTCCCCAGTAATTGGATGGCCGCGTTGCACAAGCCAGTCGGTCACTGATAATTAGCAAACTGCGCCGAGCCGATCTGCGTTGTCAAACCCACCCTTCTTGTTTGACTTTTGGAGTCTGAGGTGCCTAATAAAGTCGTAGATACAGAGTCAGAATCTTGATATTAGGGCAGCCTTGGTGCTGTGTTTGTTACCTCCTGGTTATTTTTCTGTTTGGATATAAGAAAGGTCTTATTGAGGATACGCTGCTTAGCCCAGAATTTGATTTGATGGGTGTCAGTGTTTCTCATATCCAAATGTGCTGCATCCGGTGCCTCTTCACCACATTGCAGTCCGTGGCAGATCTATCCTGAGAGAAATCCAGGGAATGTGGAGAGCTTGCCTTCTGTCACTTTAGCAGGAGTCGCAGGCTGGATTGTATCTGAGAGCTTGAACTCAAACCTGGGCAGAGTTGCTGTGAACAGCCCTGCTGTTTAATCATTTACCTGGAGAAGTCACCCACAGAAACATCTGCCTTGTGTAATTTCCTTGGGGATCCTGTCACCATTTTGTCCCCTTGTTCTTGGATGTGTTCGTTGCTCTGAAGCATGGGAGCCCTTGAAGTGGTTTCGCTCCCTTCCTTCAATCATTTGCGGAAAGCCGCTGTTCAGAGGCAGTACAGACTCCCGAATAATTGACAATAATGGTTGAAATCCCCACAGAGCAGTATTTCTGCGAGAGGGAACCTCCACCGGAAATGTTATGTTCGAGTCTTGAAAGGATCGTACAGGATATTTCGAGTAGTCAGAGTGCAGCTTTTCTGTGTGTAATGCTACAAATTGAGTGAAAGGACGAAACGTGTCGTGGTAAAGGAGAACATCACCCTTGCATAATAGTGTTTCTTGAGCACAGACACGCATTTGTAGGAAGTTTGTATGATCTGTATAGCGAAAGGATGAATTTTGCAATAGAAAGAAAATGGAAATGTTCTGGTGTTCAAGAAAACACCAGCTTGCTTAAACACCAGAAGGACCATAGCTTAGGAGGTATCTTCTTGAAAAGTGACATATTGTCCAACTTTCTACTTATTCTTTAGCTTTGATGTACAAGAAAGCTGTTCTGTATATTAAATATTATAGGTGCAACTTGAAAGAAGTGAATCTCCGAAAAAGGTAACCCGAATTACAATCAAAAGCTTTCTGTTGTCTCTTGGCAGCAGTGAATTATTTGTTCTGTTTTTCTGGGTCACAACTCTGCCCAGACCTTAGTTCTCTTTAACTCTGAGAAGGCTTAAAAAAAAAAAAAAAAAAAAAACCATTTATGTGGAGGGGAGGGGGGAAAAAAAAAGAAAAAAAACACATTCCAATTGTTTTAGCTTTATTTTCTGCGCTGAGAAAGTGCTGGAGACGACAGAATTTGGTTACTGTGTTTGATGTATGGAAAGCTCCTCTTCTGACATCAGCTGCCGCTCGTATTTGAAGGTTTCTGCCCCAAGAAATGGATGATCTCAGCCTTGCGGAGTGCATCCTGGGTGAGGAGCACGCGACTTTCCTGGGCATTCCCGGATAGCATTCCTGGGCCTTCCTGGATAGCATTCCAGAGAGCGGCCCCGCGCTGGGTGCTGCTGTTGTGCCGCAGACGTGGGTCCTTCATCGTGTGGGCTCTTCTGCATGGCATAGGCATTAAAACACCAGCGTGGGCAACCGGTGTGTGGCTGATGGCCATAGTTGAAGAGAGTAGAGCCGGGAGATGCTTCACATGTGTTAAATACCCTTCCTCTTCGTCCTGCTGCTCCGAGCATCCTTTGCATCGCCTTCTGCTCAGGAAAAGTAAAGTTGCTGTTTGTGTGTGTGTGCGTGTGTGTGTGTGCATGCGTGTGTGTGTGTATGTATATATATATATATATATATATTCTTTGTGTGTGTGTATATATATCTTTTTTCCCTCCTGCTGCTGCTTTAAAATCGAGCCCTTTCTGGTCTGTGTCAGTGTGTGCTGAGCCGCCGCCGTGGGCTGTCCTCACGTCGGGCGTCTTGGCACTGGTGGCATCGCGGCCTCCCTGCCAGGGACCGCGCGGGACATGCACCCGTTGTCCCAGAAAAACAGGTAGAAGGCAGGAAGGGACTAAAATCTGCATGAGCTGCTTTGGGGAGGGATCTGAAATCTATCCCTCAATAAAAATAGCTGGGGTGAAATCCTGGCGGGCCAAGCATGCGGCCTCCGCCAGCTGCGGAAAAGCCCCCGAGCTCTCGTGTCACCTTCGATATCGGGTTGCCTTTTGGATGGATTTGTTTTTGTTTTTTCCATTAATCCTCAACATTTAGTGCAGGAGGGAAAAGAAGAATTTAGCGAGCGGGTCGTGCTGTGCTCCAGCTCCTGCGCCCGTGAAGCGTCAGGTCCACTCAAATGATCCCAAGGGAACACCAATAAGCTTTACCTGGGACGGCTTGTTCCCGAAGAGTTATCCGCAGGGACTGGCGAGATGCACAAAGCAGGGGAATGAGGGCATTTTTACGCACTGCAAAGGGTGAGGGGTCCACTTTGCCCTCCCGGATGGCAATATAAATCCTTATCGGAAATACTAAATAAACGTGCTTGCAACTAGTAATCCCGCTCTGCATGCAACCTCATTTAGCCAACTGTGTATGCAAATGTGCTATTAATGTGTTTGCACGCAGTATAAATATACAAATCTAATCTGTTTATATATGTAATTTACACACAGCTGTGCTCGTGCTCACTTCACACCAATATTTTGAGCAAGTGAGAGGTGCCCTGGGAGATCTATTGTTGCAAACAAAAGGCACCGGAGCAGCCCCATGGAAGGGCATCGTTACGGGTTCGGGATCTGCCGGCATTCCCTGGAGGGAGGCTGCCGAGTGATTTTCCATCTGTGTCGATAGTGATGGATACGCAGAGCAGGTTCCAGTCCCCCCGGCATCCGTATCGAGCTTTTTGTCCCAAATCCCTCCCGTACGGTTTGAGGTGGGGTTTAATTTTTCACAGGGTTTAAGGAAAAGGAAATGATGCTGTAGGGAGGGAAAGCAAAATGTTGAACAACCTTAAATCTTTCAGCTGATGTAGTTCTTGTCATCTTCTGTTGATAAAGGATATTTGATCTTACAGGCATATGGTGTTAAGTGATATATGATTTTTATCTATGCCGATGCCTAGCAGAGTACTCAGAAGAGGAGGTGTGGATGTCTAATGTGAGAGCATTAATACCTTTAATATAGACTGGTATCTTAATGGCCGCCATCTAAATGTTTTTACATTTCCATACTGTATTCAAAAAGTGTAAGAAATAACAAAATAACATCATTTTCAAAATACCACAGAGCTTAAGAGGACAATTCTGCCTTTTCACCATTGAATTTTTCCATTGAAATCAATTAGGAAGAGAAATAGATGAAAAGATGGCTGAGTTTGGCCCAGAGCAGTAAACTTCACCTTTATGGAGCATTTTCCCAAAAACCTATTGCTGCTGTTGCTTTTGTGCTTGTGCTCTGCACACATCCAAAGCCACACGCAGAAACAGCCAGGGAAGCCCTATGGAGGGTCTTGCATTAAAATCACTTCACTGGCCAGGTGATTTTTGCAAGCTTGCTGTTAGCCAGGGTAGTGAAGAGCAGCACAAGTACCTCATACTAAGGGTGAAATTGCTGGCTACTTCAAAATTAAAAAAAAAAAAAAAAACATTAAACGGAATTATGGTTGTGACAGGAAACAATAAAACAAAGGAAGTTCAGATGAGGTTGAAGCATATCCTGTGCTCCCAGCAGCGGGGCATATTAAAGGAACACAGCAGAGGCCTGAATGTGCATTTTTCTTGACAGCTCCTCTTTCCCAGCGGACTGGTTCCTGCAGAGCTTTCACGACAGCTCCCCTGGGTCACGATGCTCATTCCTGCTGCTCTTATAACCGAGGGCATTGGGCCGCTGTGGGGCCACCGCTGCTTCATGGCGAGTTCCTTTGGGGGTGGGTGTTCTTTTTTAACTTGATTTTAAGAGCCTCCTCTTCCATCCTACCCTCTGTCTCCACCTGCTTCCCCATCACACAGCCTCCCCGAGCACCTACAATTCCTTTGAACCTAAAAATGTGGTGGATTTTAGCCTTGCTGTGCTGTTATAGTCGCATAGAGTCCTTGGGAATAAGGCAAGCTATAATTTGTAAGAGATGCTTCATATCGTTAGGTTAAACCATGTTTAAGTGTCACCTTAAGGAAGCTAATATCAGGATATTCCTGTTCCTAGAGGACAATATGTAGCTTTTAACCTTATCAGCAAATATCTTTATTTGCGCTGTATACACATAAATACAATGTTAAATCCCAGCCAAGGTTTTAATAAAATGTACTCTATGTACTGAAATTCAGCCAATACGCATATACAATGTCTGCCGGCTAAAAAAAATTACCGTTTGGGGCGATCTATAAATGTGTTGCACGCCAAGAGGAGCTTTGCAGATGCAACCAAATCTCATTTCCTTTTCAGAACAGCTGACATAATTTTTAATCTTGTGAAATTTAAGAAATCAAGATGCTTTCCGCATTTAGCTTTTATTTGCTGTTAACTGTTAAAACTCTGTGAAACTTCTTACCACGTTTACTGTGAAGCTGACTGAGGCATATTAAATTTGGAAGATGCCAGCTTGAATTTGGCAACTGCCTGGAAAATCTTAGGCCTTTTGAAAAATATGCTCTAACTTTATCCCGTTCATGATAGCAAAATATGTAGTGAAAATCGCACTGGGATTTCCATTGTAACTTTCATTTTTATGTGCTCATAATTTAAGGGAAGCTTTGAGAGAGGAACTTTCTGTTCTCAGACATGGTCTGAAGAGGGGATCTTTCAGAACTGACTAAAAATGCTTAGGTTTTGGATTAAATAGGAACAGAAATGATCTGTGTATGTTTGTAAGTATATTGCATTACAAAAGACTTTATTAATTAGCCACCTGGGAGTTGTGGGAAGGGCATGAAATAACAAAGAGAAAATACATTTGATCTAAGCCCGACTGAAGCATCACCTCAGAGAGGACGTATTAGTAGCAGTTACGAAGTTACAGTTTTGTCAGAGTGTTCCTTCCTTTTTGAAGTCTGTGAAGCTTTGATTTGAAATTCTTTAATGGATTAAACAGGTTATTTTGTGTTGCATGTTTTTGGTGTGTGCTCTTCAAGACAGGTCTATTTTAGATTTCCCCAGTAAATAAAAAAACCAAACTGTTCCTCGGTTCCAAGTTAAAACCCAGGGTACAGAATTTCAGCGTGAAAATTTTCAGCGTGCAGTAAATTTTTCCCTGCCAAGTTGTAATCTCTTGATAATAGAAACCCTGACGCATAACCTGAACTACAGCTTTGCGCTGGCATTATCGTCGCGTTGATAAACACGCCATCTGAGCGCTCTTAGTCAGAACCTAATGGCTTTGTGTGTCTTGTCAGGGTGTTTGTTTCTTGGGATAAAATATGGGACCTGCAAGCAACACATATGCAAACATTAACATGCTTGTGCCTTGTTCTTGTGTGCTTATTTATAGCTCCCTGTTTACACATTGGAGCAGGATGCTGTAGAACCTAATAAATTACATTGGAGAAGCTCAGATTGTAAAATAGCAGTAGGAGATGTTGTGTTCTGGCTGGTCAATAGCCATGGTAACCACTTCATAAAATGTAACTGTCATCTGTCAGCCCTGGCTGACCTAGGAAGCCACGGGATTTCCTGATGCTGCTTCACAGCAATAATTACTCTTAGTTTTTATGTAAATTCTGTTGCAGGTTGTCTTCAGTGAACAGTACAGTCATGCTTGACAGAGCTCTGTAGTAAATAAGGTTTTAAATTTAAGAACACGTGGTAAAACTGAAGTGCATTTTTAAAAGTAGTGAATTTGGATTTTTAAACCATTATGCTTTAAAGCCACTTGCGTGCTTTATAAAACCTCCTCCTTTCTCATGCATCCGTAGGATTAAAGTCCATTGTTCGACCATCCCCGTATTTTAAGACTAGTTTAATCTAGCAGCTCTCGTTTTCAGATGCCTTTTGCAGGCAGAGTGCAGCATCTCCCACCCCATTAAAATGCAGAGATGAGATCTTGTTGCATGTGATTTGTGGAGAGGTGAGAAAATTCAAACTGTGTTAGGCAGCCTGTCTCGCAGCACCGAGCAGCACAACAGGTCACTTTGGATTTGCTGTGAGACTGTGCGCTTGGTTCTTTTATGTTTAAAAATTTAAGAGGCCTTTCTTGTGCCTGACTTGGAGAAAAGAGGTGGCTGTTGCAAGATCTGAGTGCGATGCCTGAATTAATGTGAGACTAGTACAAGAATAAAAATCTGGGATATGTTTTTTAATAGAAAAGATAGATTAGTGGGTTTTAAAATTCCTCAGTTTATGAAGCTGCTTTTTTTTCATTAGTAAGAATGGCTTTCTTTTGCCCTTCAGGAGAGGCACAGCCTGTTTCACAGCTGAGGAATATCTCCAAGTTTCTTGCCGGGCACTGACAGCCCCTTGACTTGGCTCAGACCGCTTGCTGAGATCTGTTCTAGCTGCAAGGACTTCTCTTTAGCAGGATGTAGGAGTGACGGTTCCTGACACCTGGGAGAGCCCCCGCTCCGCTCTCCCCTTAGTGTGAAGCGCCAGCAGCCCCCCGTGCTGCCCCTGTTGACGGCAAAGCCACCGTGAACTTCCCGTAGTCACGAGGTTGGACTTGTGAGGGGCTCTGAGGAGCATAAGGGGCTCCAGCCCTGGTGCCCCCCTCCCGGGGCCGCTGTGGCTAAGCAGGGGGGTTGCTGCAGGACGCTGGTGGCCCTGGTTTTGATGGGGCTGGTGCCTCCGAACAAGTCATGTTGGGCAGGGGCCTCTCAGGGGGAATCTCGGGCTGGCGTTTCCGTCACCTCCTCAGCCCGGGCCCATTTTTGGTCACCCCGGGCTGCCCTCCTGGTGCAGAGGGTCAGTGCCAGCCGAGGACGCTTCCCCCGGGCTTGTGTCCGCACGCCCACCCGTGTCTGTCCCCGCGCTGCCTTCCTGCCCCGCAGGGTGTGGGGAGAGCCCCGTTGGCAGCAAATGGCCCTTTGCGGAGCTCCCACGTCCCCGCCTCGCGCCGGGGGCCTCTCCGCCCGCCTCCTGCCCCTCGGAGCTCGCGGGCCGCCCTTCCCCAGGGCC
>VZSV01000124.1:2321346-2375407 GCA_013398735.1 Nothocercus julius | reverse complement strand
CTTTTACCGCAGAAACGCTTCATTAAGGGACTGAGGCAGTACGGCAAGAACTTCTTCAGGATCCGCAAGGAGTTGCTGCCCAGCAAGGAGACCGTGAGTGCCTTTGGACTTCATGTAATTCGCGTTTTCCTCCTGCCCTTGCAGCATTTGATCTCGCAAAACTGTTTCCGTCCAGCCCCTGAATCAGCTCGGATAATCGCAGGAAAAAAAAAACCCAGAGCTAACAAAGGTTGCTGCGATTTTGAGTGTGCTTTTTAGGTCTTGCGGGTGAACGGCGTTACATAAAGTAGCTGCCGCTGGAGTCGCCGGGGTTGGGTGAGGTGTATTCATGGAGCGCAATCTAATTTTAAATTCTGACATTAAGAGGGGGGATAATACCTCTGTGTCACCAAGTTGGGCTCAAATGGCAGCGGGTAATTAAAGAAAGCCAAAAACAAAACAAAATCTAATTGAACCGGGAAGGAGGAGGCTGGTGCAGGCTGCTCCTAGGGGCTGCGCGATTTGGTGGTTTTATTTAACCCCTTGTTTGCCCCCAGCATGTGCATGGCCAACGCGCAACTTTCGTTTCTGGTCTCATTCGTGGCTCTGCTGAACTTCGTGGAGTCTTAACTGTCTAATTCCGATGAAATCCTGCCGGATCCTCAGGAAGGGGATGGCCTGGGAGGGGTGGCTGACTCCTGCAGAGGACGGAGGGCTCAGGAAGCCCGGGAATCTAGTTAGCTTTCCATTAGCCCTAATTGTCCGGCCTCTCTAGAAGCTTCGGTTTCTGTTCTGCAGGTGTCACAGAGCTGCTGGCCGTGGGGGGGGTTGAAAAGCAGCTTTCATGTTTGTCCTGAATTTAGGGAGGGTAATAATTAAAAGAGAGTTGCAGAGATTCTTCTTATAAGTAACAGTAACGCATTTGTGTTAGCGATCCGGAAAATATTTATTTAAAGTGTAACCGAGATGGTTACTTAGTCCTTTTTTTTGTGCGTAACTTGGGCGTTCAGCAGCTAAGATGGTTACTGTAAAATCATTTAAAAGCCTCTTGCTTACTGTGTAGCATGTTGCCCTTCTGCTTTCCCGCTGGTATCGTGACGGGGTATTGAGGCGTCGTGACCTCTCTCTGGTAAATATTTAATAACCTCAAGCGAGTTGGCCGGCAAGGGGAGGGCGCAGCAGCCACGAGCGATAGCAAAGTTAGTGAGCAGGGCACGCGAGCGTGGACTTTGCTTTGCTGTTTGGGTGGAATTCGAGGCACGTTTGTCTGGTAATAAAGTTACCGAGGGATGAATTATTCTTTTAAAGTTTGTTTTCATTCGTAGCTGCTCTGAAACAAGCTTTCAAACATCAAGTGGGTGTTCGCAGAAGAGAAAAGTCGTTGGCAGGAGAGAGAAAGATCCAAGCTGAGGAGCTGGTGCTTGGGGTCTGTGTGACCCTGTGGGCCCCTCTGTGCTGCTTCACGGCTGCATCCGGACCTGGAGAGCAGCCCTGTGGCCCGGGGAGAAGTGTCACAAGGGCTGGGTGCTCTTTGAATCTTGCATTTTGTTCTATTAGGTCTAAATTTTTGGTGCAGAGAAGACAGAGTGTTAAGTTGGAGCGAGGGGTTGCACCCCGCGGCGAAGACCTGAGCAGGCTATTTTAGCCCCTCATGGTAACTGATCCACAGGGAGCCTTCGGCCTGCTGCAGATTGCTTAATCTCAATTTCCTATTTTTGTCCTTTCTAGTGTCCCCAATCTTGTACACATAAAATTTGCAGCAATTTTGCTCTAGTAAAATATACAGAGTAAAGGTTCTAGTAAATGATATTTGACTCCCCAGTTTTGCTTGACCTCCATAGAGTGGAATAAGGATCGTTGCTGATTACAAGGCAGCAGAATTAACTTGGCTGTATTTTTTCATCACTTTGCCTGCACACTTCTATCACAGGTGAATTAACCCTCTAGAAAGGCCAGAAAAAGGCCTTATTTTCCATTTTACCCATCATATTAACACGAGGTGAAACTCCAACTAAAAATGACTATAAGCACATGAGAGAACTTCTGCAGCAACTGCCAAGTCCTGCAAAAGCTGCTCTAAAACGTCAGGGACATTCTTGAAGCTACTTGCCCTAAATGCAAACCAGGCTCTAGGTTAATGGAGCCTATACATTTCTAATTTATTAGAGTTAACTCTAGACTGAAGTCTGAAGGGAGGAAAGCCAGGGGTTTTTCCTCTCGGAAAAATCCACTTAAGTTAAATCTCCTTAATATCACACTTCTTGTATAATGCTTGCCTTTTCTAGACATTTCTGTCGATGCTGCTCTTGCTGGGGGACAGCTCTCCCAAATACTTCCCTAAGCTGCAGCTGGAGCAGCGCAGGGTGGCAAATACGGAACGCGATGGAAATACGTGATAGCAATAGTGACCAGGCCCATGTTTTATAAGCAGCGGGGTTGGTGCTGCCGTGCGGGAAGCCAGGATGGGGATGTGCCCATCGCCTTCTGTTGCTTCTGCGCTCGTGGGGAGGGTAGAGAGGCCTTGGTGGGAGATGAGGAGTAGGCCAGACCGCGTGTAGTTATCACAGGCATCGCAAGGAACGTCTGCCCGGGCCGTCGTTGCTCCATGGTTAATGTTCCACGGAGAGGGTCCCCTATTTGGCACCTGTCCCCTGCCGAAACGGGGCCTCGGGCCCACACAGAGCGTCAGCCGCGCTTGGGAGACGAGCGTTGACCTCGCGGTGCTGCGACAAAGCGCTCGAGCCGCGGCCAGCGCTAGCGGTGATCGGATTTGGCTTTGTACGTGCTGTTCCTTTCGGTTTGTTTTACCTGGTTTGGGTTTATTTGCTGAAAATGTGGTAATGCAGGACCCTTGAAGCATTAAAAATGCTCCTTAGTGCCCCAAATTCCTTAGGTGATTACACCGAGCTACTTGGCTTGGAGACCTTCAGAAGTGCCACCGCCGCGATAGGCCTTAAGTAAGTAGCCTGAAATGCCTGCAGGGTTGGAGCTGGACTTCCTAGCGTCTCAGAAACAGCAGAGGGTAAAGAAAGACATGGGACAAGGGCAAGCACCTGGGCACCCCATGCACACAGAGCAAGGAGAGAGAGACGCTGAATGGAGCTGTCAGTTTGTCCAAAATGGGGGCTGGGTCCTGATCCAATCTATCCTGGGGCAGGTCGCTTGGCAGCCTCACTCAGGGTACAGTTTCACAGTTGTCTTGAACTATTTAAGGCTGTTCTGCCATAAAAAAGCAGTCTCCTTTCCCCCTGGCTTTGCTTTCCTGCTGTCCCTTGTGTTGACTCGATTGGATTTAAATCCTTAGCACGGCCAGATGTCCTCTGCAAAGGGCAGTGTAGGAGACCGTCCCCTTGGCCACCTTGTGGGGGCTTCGGGGCCAAAACAAGTTGTATCAGTAGGTGGCAATGGTTGAAGCTGTGAAATTGCTCATGGCAACACATCCCATGGGCTTTTTCCCCTTCTTTGCCCATTTATAAAATGGGGGTGACCCATGTGAGTGTTGGGAGATTCTCGAGTGGCTGCTATGGCCTTCCTCGGCAGAGGGCTGCGCTCAGGGATGGGCACCGTGGTCTCCTCGCTTGTCTCCTTCCCGGCGGGTGAGCCCGGCCGAGCTGCTGCCTGAGAACAGGACAGTGAATCTTTGTGGAGGCACGTAGACTTGAGTCTAATTTTGTTCAGAATTTCTCTCTTGAGCACATAGGCTTCTTTGGTGCGTGTGTTGGTTTGGCTGCTGAGCAGGAGCTGGCAGAGTGTAACCTAAAGGTCTCGCCTCTGGGTAGATGAATCTGTATTTAGCTTTGAAACGCAGTGTTAATAAAAGCAGTGGCTATCAACTGCTTTCCTTGGATCCAAATACCTGCAATGCATTCCATTGTTTATGCTCCTGAGAGCTAAATATGCATCATTTTCTTCTTTAGGAAAAGTATTCTCTCTTCTGGCAGTAAAAATCCTTCTGCCCAAATTAAATGCTGTTGGGACTTATCTCAGAGACTAAATAAGCTGCGTTTTGTTAATATTAGGAAACAAAATGTGTGCAGCGTGAGCTTTCAGCATAAACTTCTGTTTAATTTTAGATTGGGCTTCAGATAAACAATTTTATTCTTGCCTCCTTAATGCTTAATCTTGTGTTACATAATACACAATATTGGCTTCCTGAGTAGCTCTTAAATGTAGTCTCAATGTGCGGTGGCTGAAAGGTCTCTGCAGTTACCGCGTGTGTAGCCTGGCACCGCGTTCGTCCTCCGACCCATCGGTACCCTCTGCTGTTGGTGTCGGCAAACAGAAATATTTGTGCAGCCAGCTCACAGGCAGATTAAAGGTAATGATTCTCCCTCAGCAGAATTGTTCAAATAGCAGTTTTACTTGATTAAGAAAAAAAAAGAGAGAGTGGAATAATTAGGTGAATGCATTTCAGTCCCTTAGTATGAAGTGATGAGTTAGCCCCACATTAGTTTTTTAATATTTACATGTAGTGGCATAACTTATTTTCACCAGTGGCCGAGTTTGATTGCGTCTGAGTGGCGTGGATGCTGTTACTCGCTGTCCCCCTTCCCAAAGGAAACACATTTTGCCTGAGCACTCTGTTCCCTTGTATTCCGATGGGATATAAATGCACTATGTGGTCCTGGCATGTTTTTTTCCTGATTGGTCTCTGCTACAGGAGGGTGTTCGATAGGGACAAGCTCTGCAAGCCGTTTCTGTTTGAAAGCCGAACCTTTTTCCTTAATAACTCGCTCCAGCCTAGATGCAGTCAGAGCTGAAATTTTCCATTAGAGTTTGAAGCAGCTGCCAACATAAACAGCCACTGCTGCTTTTCATTTCAGCGCTCAGCGCTGCTCGTGCTCCTATCATACGGATATTGCACTTGGAAGGTTTTGTTAGAACGGGGCTAGGCTCTGGGCTTAGAAACGAGAGCCCAAGACTTATTCTTTCCCTCTTTTTCCTCCCTCTTTAGACTGAGCAGATATCCTCTAGGCTTCAGTCTGCTTTAAAAAACAGACGGAGACATCAGGCAGTCGCTCTGCTCTCCCCGTGTAAGCAAAACCAGAGGTTCCTTTGCATAACAAACAGTTCAGAACACGCTTCCCTTTTTTATTTTTATGTATTTATTAACTGCGTGACTCACTCAGCTGATTGATGGGGCCACTGTATTAATGTGTCTGGCTTGAAGATAAAGCAGAGGGCTGAGGCACCGTGCTGGTTGGGATCAGGCTCCGCACCGGGGCAGGAGGAGCATGCCGAGGAATTTCATGGAATGCTGAACTTGGAGGAGCCGAGCTCAGGTGGAGATGTTTCCAGATTTAGGCAGAGCTGAGCTGAAAGCTGCTTGCAAAGAGCAGTATTACAGATATTCAGTATGGGTGTTCACTGTGATTTGGCTTGATTTTAGCAGTTTAACTGGTAAACCTATTACAAATGTCATTTTTATTGGTTAATAAAACAGCAGGTTTGGAAAATTCTTTAAGGAGATTTAATGTTTCTGATTTACCTCTGGTAGCCACTGTGTCTTCATTATTTCGAAAAGCGATTTCACGTTTCTAGGTGAGCGGAGCTGCCAACTCTGTACTTTGCTGGGTAAGCTTGGGCCACAGTTCCTATTTCATGGTTTATGTACCATGTATGCCCCTTTTCTTTCCATTTTCTGAGTTTCTTCTCGCAGCACAATGTTATCCTGAAGGTATATATCGCTTCCAGCTTCAGTCCTTGTTCTGCAAACTGCCTTTTATGTTGGCTGATTCTTCGAATTCAGTTTCATGGCCCAGTGCCACTATGCTTGGCCATCTGATTAAGAGCTAAGGTTACAACCAAGACCAAAATGCCTTTTTCACACACGTCACTCTCAGTTTCAGTTGAAATAAGTAAAATCAAAGACAGAAAGTACCTGATGTGTGTTTTCTTTTTAATTTCTTACGTCCTTTTCATTTTCTATTGCATTCATTCAGTATTATGTTCTGAGGATACCTTGCAACGTCATCAGCTCAGGATCTGGACTGCTTATTTTGGTTTCTCACTAAGAAATCTTCAGAGGTGAAGAGCACGAGAGAAGTAAAAATAGAAGATACATTCACTGTGCCAGCTGGACCCTAGGATTGCATTCAGCATGGATAATAAATCAAGTCTATTATTTGCACTCTGATTTTGCTTTTTATCTTTACAACACTGAAACCCATGGTTTATTTTTTGCTGAAGGTTTAGAGGTAGGGAGAGGTAAAATATTGTTGCAAGTAAAAGAGGAGCATTAGCCAATTGCTTGTGTTCTGTCCGAGAGCCAACAAAGACAGTTTCTGCTTTGTAGAGGAAAGTGCATAGTAGATGATCTAAGCCAGGATTATTTGGGAAATTGGTACAATATTGTCTGAGTCTTTCTCAACAATTGCAAGAGAAAAATACTTCTGTGGCTGTTGGTAATTCTGTATTTTCCTTACCTTCTGTTCATAATTCACTATCGCAAAGCATTTTATTGGTAGCTTATTTTCTTACTGTGATTTCTTTCTTTTTATACCTGTGCTGAGGGAATGTGAATATCTGGTCAGAATGTTTTGGTTGGCCAGCTCTTGGATACTTTTTATTATGTATTTTTCTTTCTCTGTGAAAAAGAAAGGTCTTCGCTCTTTTTTTTTTCCTCTCCTTTTATAGCAGTTTTCAGATTGTATCACATCCTCAGACATCAGTCTTCAGCTCCTGCGAATCTTGGGTGCATAAAACAGGCCTCTCCTTGAGATAGCTTTTTCTCTGCTTGAAAATACTCTTTAAGCCTTGAAGATGCCTTTCAAAAGGGGAAAAGAGAAACGTCACAGGAAGCAACAGTGATGTTTGTGGAACATCCTGTCTTAGAACTGCGTTAGTGTGATGCAAGTTGGGTAACTCTGCCAAAGAGCTTTCTCCGTGTAATCCTGCGTGGTGGGGGAAAGACTATTTTGTTGGGAATTGACCTCGCATCCTAGGATGCTTTGGAAGAGAAGCTGGAGGAGGACATGGCAGAGCAGTCTGAATAACGTGTTAGAGCTGAGTCTGTGTTTGAGATGGTTCATCTCGGATGGTGATTAGGGCCTCCCTCTTGTGCAGTGGGAACACTAACTTCTAAAATGGATGGATAGAGGAATTTTCGGGAAGGGTGAGATGGGGCTTGTCTGGCTGGTGGGGAATCCTAAGGCCCTGGCTGCCCACCCCAGTAGTGGAAAACGAACTGGCATGAAGCACGAGCAGATGTTGCAGCTCACTCAGTTACGTGTTTCAACCCGGTGTTTATTCCCTCCGTGTGGGGTTTTTCTGTGTCTATGTGTGTATATTTGGGCCATTTTTCATCCCTGGTTCCCCCCAGGAACCACCCTCAGGTGCTGTACAGTTGCTCAACACAGACATAGAGTGCTCTGCTCCAGAACATGAGGTTTTTTGCCCCATTTGAGGGCAAAAAAGCTGTGCAACAGAAAAAGGCTATCTGATATTGGCCGAAAGTTCGCTGTGTTTTTCATGTTTCTTGCCTGCCACACTGGGCATGAAATTAACTTTCTTCTACACAACAGATCATTGGCCTGAATTGTTGCATCCTACCCCAGATGGCACCGTGCACACTGTAGCTGCGGTGTCATCTAGGCACCAACTCAGCCCCAAATACATTATTCAGTCCTAAATATCCCATAAAATGCTGCTATAACTGCACTGCGAGAGTGCGACAATAATAACTTCAGTAGACAGATGCACTCATTTTGTCATTTTTGTTCCAAAACAGCTGTAAAAAAGAAGTGGTGCTTGATTACTGTCTTCTTTCTTGCCAAGGAAGACTCCCTGGAATTATCCAGATTGTGGAAGAAATTGAGAATGGTGATTTTTAAGGGTAGTGACTTTGTTTAAAGGGTCTGTGATGCAGGGAAAACAGGCTCTGCAAACCTTGGGCTTTGAATTATTCCTTACGATATCTCCAGACTGAACCTTTAAGGAGGGGATAGCCCAGGTTATAAACCAGCCTTTTTCTCGTGCAATGTGCCAAGTCCTCCCCATTTAATTTGGATTCTCTCCTCATGCAGGCACATCCCACAGGTGCAGGGGTTTGTTTTGCTAACTGCCCTTCTCTAAGCACTTCCCAAGGCTCTAATGATCTGCAAAGCTCCAGGATTTCTCAGCACAGTAGTAGTTTTAAGAACCCCCCTCCACTACATAAAAAAAAGCTTTAACGCTTCCCACGTGCTGCGTTTTTGCCCTGGGGAAAGGCTGACCTCCCACAAATTTGGTTTGTAAAACTGGCCTGGCCGTCCTGCGCCGGGGCGGGTTAATGGTACAGGGAAATCTGGCTCTTTGGTGATGGGGAGGATGTGATAAAGTGAACGTGTCGCTGCTGCCCGTGGTTGCTGCTGAGGTTTGATGAACTTCATTTCCAGGAGAGGAGCTGCTTTTTTAATGGCTAAGGAGGCGAGCTTGGCCAAAGCAGGAATCTCCTTGTCTCGACCGCGCTAGGAGGAAAGGATTGTGTGGGGTGGACTATAAAAACAACCCTTTTTCCCCTCTTCTCACTGTTCCTGCAGCCCTATCGCTTATTTTCTGCCCCTTGGGGGCTTTAGGATTTGCAGCAGATGCGGGGCACTCGGCCATGCTGGCTGCACTGCTTGGCTAGGAGGATCTGTGCGCTGCTGCTCTTGGGCTGCAAGTGTCACCACACGTCCTTGGGAGGCACCAGTACCTCCTTTCCCACCTCCACTGACCATGGGCTCCGCCAGAGGAAACGAAATGCAGAGATTCCGTAAGCACAGAGATGGAAATCTTGTTGAGGCCTTGAGTCCTTCCCAGCCCTGATAGTGCTTTAATGCAAAATAAGACATGAAATAACAGACAATGTCTGTTGTTTCAGTGTGCTGCTTTCTTGGCTTAGCTGTCACGTTACCTGCCTGTAAAAAATACTGTTTCCTTGTGCCTTAATCCTTGTCTGTCCTGGAGCTTTTGCCAACTATTAATTTTCACAATCAGAGCCAATGCTATATATTCTTCTATTTAATAGCTCAGGATGAAACACACTTCTAAAGTCCTCTTTCCATTAAATACTTCCTTACTGCTTTTGAAGGCCCCAAATACACAGCACTAGTTGCCCATCTGTGACGGAGGGTTGGGTTGGACTTCTTCAGAAATTGTGTTCTTGCTTGTGGTGTTTTCTTGTATTATCTTGTATTTTCTTACCGTGTTCTTCACCTTTTGGTTGGCTTGCTTCCCCAGAGCTTGACTGACTTGCAATTTAGATGCAGGAGGACCATGCTCTGCTGCCTGTGGTTTCTTTTCCTTGCATTCAAGTAATACAGTTGTGATGTATAGTGGGGAAGAAGGTGATATCCAGAAATCCGTGGTGTTTTGGGTTTTGGACACTGGTTTTGTTCCGTAGAGTTTCATTACTTGCAGATTTAGCTGTGATTAAAAAATGCGTACCACAAGCCTTGCACATGTTGGGTGCTTACAGAACACGTGGAAAAAATGCATTCATCCTAATGCCCCCTGTTAAATCGGATGTAGAATAACTCTGCGGGTTGCATATCTGGACTTTCACCTTGTTATGATGAAGTGACACGGACAAAGGCCTTCCACCTTCAGTGCTGTGTTAAAGTTGTATTGATTTAACAATTCCTGCTCATGTTATTATTCTGTGCCATTTGATGTGATGGATTTTTGTTGCCAGGCTTTAGAAGTGCATTCTTTTGTGGTGAGCGCAAGAGCTTTGAAAACGAATTTGCCTGCCATAGGCACAAAACTCTCCCTCCTTTCCTTCCCTTATTTATATTCCTCTAAGATGAGTAATGGTTTTGCATCAGAGAAATCTGTGTGTTTCTTACATTTTCAAGCTCTTCAAAAATGCTGCACATGATTTCCCAGCAAAAGACTGGAAATATAGAAGCTAAAATCGTGTTCATTTTGAAGCGCAAGAGTGTTTTTAGCCTATAGCTGTCCAAGGTATTTTGGAAAAAATGCTTTTATTTTTAGCAAATTTTATTTCATAGATGTGTTCCTATTGCAGAGAGATGATGGGAAATAGTGACTGGTCGCTGTTGCTGTGAGTGGCTTCTGTTATTCCACTGTGTCCTCTGATGGACCATGTTAATAGTGCTGCTGAAAGGAAAAAATCAGTGGCATTTAAGTTGAAAAGGACCCTACTGATCCCAGCTCACTCTGTTACAGCCCTTGTCCCACGTTGATGCCATCTCTAACCAGGGCTCTTGCAGATGCCAGCACTGGTTATTCCCAATTGCACTTCCACGAGTTCCTTTGCTCCAGCACTTACTGGTAATTAGTATGTAGTGAATTTAAGTCAACTTCTGCTGAATACCTACTTCTGTAGTTTTCTGGTTTTGTCAAACCGATGTTTTTGTTATTTTTGAATTACTGGAGTTTAGCTCTGACCTTTTCAAGTGAACTTATGTAGAAAAGCTACAGGAGGTTTTTAAGGCTGAGTTTCACATTCTGTTTGATTGCTTTGCTTGTCGTCTTCGAGCCGAAGAGCTGGCGGAGTCCTGCAGGCTGCAGATAAACAGCCTCCCTGGCACGCGCTCGCTCCTGGTTTGTCATCCCATAAAGGTCAGGTTAAAATGAAAGGAAAAACAGACTAGCAGGGACTTTCTTAGGAATAAAATTTCTTTGGGCTCTGTTTCTTCTTTGGTTTTGGGATATTCTTGCTGCAGTTTCTGTTTAGGAATACATGTTGTTTTCCTCGCTGCTGAAGGGAGCCCTTTATGTAACTTATTTCCCCAATATGCTGTTAATCAGCCCCTGGCTTCTCAGCCCTGTTGCAGCTACGATACTCTATGGGTGGAAGGAAAAAACAGAGGAAAGATGAGGGGTCTTTAAGTGAGGGAACCAAACAGCTTAAATGCCCGATTGCTCTTAGATTTTAACCATTGCCTGAAGGTTTCCATGCAGCAGGACCCTTTGAGCAATTTGCTGAGAGCTCTGCAGGGTTTGGTGCCAGGGCAGTTGCTGGACGTGCACCTGTGTGAGGCACCAGGATCCTCTTATATGTTGTTGCAGTTATTTCTAACCAAACCACAGCAAAAAAGGCCTGGCGAACCACAGCAAAAGCTCTGCTGCTGTATTTGATAATTAGAAGGGCTTCAGTTGTGTGATTGCTTTGCAAGCAGCATGTGTTTGAGTGAGGAAAACACTGGTAGGAGGAAGCCTTGTAGTGCTCTCGCCCCGCATATTTAACTTGTTCAATAATTCCAGTGTCCTTAGAAGTCTGTATATCTGTACAGGAAATAACTTCTCTTTATTTGCTAGCCCACCCTTTGATGCATATATATTTGTAGCATTAAAATTGTGGTTAATTTGCCTTGGAAGCCAAACAGCCTCACTCAGCTTGTTCACATGGGAAAACTGCCTCACAGACACGTCCAGGAGCGGGATCTTACGGAATAAAGTTGCCCTGTTTTGAGCGTAACGTGTTTGTACGTCAACACAGCCGTCGTGCTCTCAGCTGTCGCACTGAGGCCAGCCCTTGGAAGTGATGCTCTAATGTGCTATGGGCAGCCCGGGTCCTTTTTATTTTTTTACCAAAGGGGCCAGTTTTATTGTTGTTATGGAGTGTGGGAGCCCCATGCCCTGACTTTTAAGCAATTCTGCCTCATTTCGAGTACTAGTTGGTGGTGCAGCTGGTAAAGACAAAATGTCTAGAAGAGGAAAAAAAGAAATGACTGGTGAAAATCTTGTGATTCTGTGAAAATCTATAGTCTGGTATAGGAGGGACAGACTGATTGCTGATGTGGGGACGATACAGTTGCACTGTGGGGTCAGATACAGTCGCACTGCGACAACTTCTGAAAACTTGCAGTGAGTAGAGCACAGTGTTTCACTAGTAGCACCAATCTCAGGATAAACGCTTGGTTTACAAGTGTGTTCCTTTTTATTGAGGTTATTCTGTACTTAAGCAAAGGAGATTTATGAAGCTCTTTCCCTTCTTGCTGCACCTCCTACCCCCAAAGTCTTTTTTCTTTTCAGAAAAATGAGGTTGCTTTTAATTTTCCATTGTGTGTGCATCAAAACGGTGTCATTATTAAACCCCGCAAAACATATACTGTTGTACCATGCCAATCGGAAAGGTTTATATGGATCCTTTGGAAATAGAAAGATGCAAAAAGGGCTATTAAAGTGTTGCATTATATTCCTAGCTGCAGTGTTGTTTTGTCTGCCACTTGCATCACTCAGAAAGCGGTTCTGCAAGCGGCCGAACATTAATAGCAAATATCCCTCCAGGCTTTCTGATTTTCTGGGCGGGACGGCTGAGTTGATGGCAGCGTTTTCACCGCAGCCTTGTGGCTCTTGTTGGCCCTGGCGCTGCGTTAACAGATGAGGAACATAACACACTGCTCCCTCCTCATCCTTTTCCACCAGCCTTCTTAGCTGGTGCCTCTTGCACGTGTTTAATTTGGGCTTGCAATTAGAGCTACTGGAAGGGAGAAGGTCTGGAGTGAGGGTGGTGGCAGAAGGGACCTGTATGGGCACGTTTGGGACATATTTGGCTGGTGGGATGTGTCTCGTTGCAGCAGCTGTTTTGTGTCCCTAGAGAAGACCGGGAGTTGCAAGGTTTGCACATTCGGTGCAGAGGGAAAGGGAAGGATGGCCAAGAAGAGAGGCAGCTAAGGGACAAATAGCAGCTCTTACTGCTGGCAACTTTTGATGTTTAGTTTAATAAAGAGCTTTGGACAGGCAATTAACAGGATTAATTGGTTGTTGATATGTTTGAATGTGGGTATTTGTGTGCTTGGTTTTGTCAGGCTTGCCTTTTCTGAATTAGTGTGGAATCTAGAAAGGGTTTTTCTTTGCTTTTGCTCCCTCCTCTTCAGACTTCAGTAATGCTATAGCTTCAATTTTAGATCAAAATGTATTTGTTTTTTCCTTCTTTGGGCACGTGAATGCATGAGGGGTTTGGATGTTACTTCTGCTGCTACTTCTGCATGGTGCAAGGGAAGCAGTGTAAGAGTTTCACAGGCCAGAGGTAAACTCAAATGTTTCTTGGACCTCTTGTGTGTGTTTGTGTGTAAGAGGTGTGTAAAGTGCTTTAAGAGATGCTAACACCACTGTCAAACTTTTACAGAAAAATTCCAGTAAGTGATGCAGTTTTCATCATTTTCTATCTCTCCTCTCATTTGTTTTCATTGTTAGTATCATTTTCATGAAAACATGATCTGTTTTTGTCGTTATTTGCTGCTTTGGTTTCATCCCTGCCTGAAGACACCGCTTTTTGTCCTGCTATCTTAGTTGCCAATTCCAACAGCAAATATACCTGGAGAATCCCCGCTATGCTCTCAGCTCCAATAGGAATGGGCTGAATCCCAGACTTTGAATTCACAAATGAGGCCTGAGCAACAGAAATACACAAATGAGCTGAGAAATTATTTGGTTCTTATATAAACACTGACTGCAAGGATGGGCAAAAATAAAAGGTGCAACTTAGTCATGCTGTTTGTGTTTTAGTTTAATTAGGAAAAAAACAGGAGAGTTAGAATGATAAGGAATTATTTACAAAGAAACATGGGACACTCAAAATGCACCCTGTGCCCAGAACGTACATGGTTAGATGCAGCAAAGTGAAGTGATTTTTAACCATGTAAATAGTACTTGTGGGCTCCATTTTTCATGTATCATGGGACTTCTTTTCCAGAGTTATGTAATTATCTCCAGTTCCCATTACCACAAGATGTCTTCCTCAGTTATGTTGAGTAATTCAGTGTATTTGTATTTAAAAAAAAAAACTTGAATCTTGACTCAATAATTTGCTATTTCCTTGAATTTTCTTAAATCAGGAGGGTATGGGGTTTGTGGTTGGTAGAACAGGATACTGCCAACCTGGACAAACACAGATAGGGAAGAGTTAAGCAGAACAGAAATGGTAGCAAGGTAATAATGTTCTGGTGAATAACTTGAGGTGATGAATTGTTTGAAGCAGCAGATGCCTTTAAGAGCTGAGATGACTGTCACAGCTGTGATTTGCTCCTAATTAATGGAGAACTGCACATAAATCTGAGAATATTCTTAGGTTATTGAATATTTCATATGGAAAACACAAGGATTTTGCACTTAGAGAGGCTACAAAGATGTCAACCAGAAGGAACCTTTTCTAACACAGCTTTAAAGGTGCTACTTTTGTGTATATCAGACCAAAATGAGCTGTGAATGAGTCATGATCTGCTGCTTCTAGCTGCTCCAAGTCTCTCCTTGACATGTCTCTTGTGTCCACCTCCTTGGGGGCCTTCCCTGCTCTCCAAGTGGGAAAATTGTTCTGCTTAGTCTGCAAAGGGGCTCTGGGGCTCAATGTGCTCAGGACATTGGAGGCATCATAGCAAAACCCGGCTATGGGAGAGGCTCCCTAAGGAGTGAGGAGGGTAGGGAAAGGCAAAAGAGGAGCAGGGATTCCCAAAGCCACATGTCGTATGTCACCATGGTCTTTCCATGATGATTTTATGGCCTGGTTTCCCTTGAGCGTGAAAGAGAATCCCTTGTAAAAGTTGCAGGAATTCAGTGTCCCCAGGCAAGGCTCTGCTCTTCCCACAGCTGTCGCTGAGCTTAGCCAAGCTGCAGGTTAAAGATCTGGTTTCACAATTGGAAATCTCCTGTCCTTAAATGGGAAAATGAGGCTCTGTACCCTCCAAACCTTCGACATCCTGGGTTGCAAACTTGGATGTGCCATGAAGGCCACACATTGGATGTTGATACCAAATTTTACATAGCACTGAGTTGTGGCCTTGGGTCTCTGCATCTTTCTGCAGAGCTTAGTTGTACCATAATACTCTGCTCTGCTAGGCCAAATGCTAAGAGCACGTCAACTAAACCCAAAATGTAATGCAGCTTTGTGGTAGTGAACCAGAGGAGCTGCTGCTCATGTGTCTAGAGCCCCGTAAGGCTCTTTTGTTTTTTTAAAATCCCTTCTTATGTTGTTGCGAGAGCAAAGAATTCCCTGTCTAAATCAATTAGCACGTGCCTCCACTGAAGGCTTCCTGCATTGGAGCTTTGCAAGGCTGCAATCCTGATGGGGAGCAGTGGGAGAAGGCAGAGAATTCAAAAAACGCAACAGGGCCAGGTGGATGAAGATGCCTTGTCTAACATTGCAGCTCCTTGATGTCGTCCGCTGGGTCACAGTCTGAAATGTGCCCAATTTGAGAAGCAGATTTTCAGAGATAAGCTTGGCTAGTGATGGGGATCCAGAGCTCTTAAGTTCTGCCTCTGAGGTTTGTGACTCGCCAAAACTGGCCGTTGGTTTTGAGGTGATGATGAAAAATATTATTTTTGTCTTGTCTGCTCCATCCTCTTCCTTTTACGTCCCGCAGCCCCGGCTATTCGGCCAGAGGTTGGTGTCTCCGCAGGGGAGATGGCAGAGGGGCAGCAAGCCCCTGTGTCGTTGCAACCCACCATGCTGCTGTAAAACCAACTCCTCAACATTTAATTCTGGGCATTTTGTAGAATTAGTTGTGGCAGCCAGAGCACCTGTCCTGCCTCTGCTGCACACGCGGCTCTGAAATCACCCCTGCCTGAGATTCAGGATGTGAAGCAGAGCTACCTCATACCCCCATTTCTGGCTTTTTCTCCTTGCTTTTATTCCCTGCCCCCAACCTCTTTTTTTTCCCCCCTCTCTCTCCTTATTGCCACTTCTGAAATAGGAATCATATTGACTTTCTGAAGGCGCAGATAGGCTTAGCTTTTGCCAGGGACATCAGGGCCTGACGGAATTGGGAAGAATTAGTAGTTTTTTCTCCACTTTGCAGCTTACTGTGCAGGTATTACAGTGAGCAACAACGAATTGGCCGTAGATTGCTTTACAATTCTTAGCATTGACTTTTAGTTAAATTTTGCTTGCCAAGTTTTTTTTTTTTTTTTTTTTTTTTTTTCTTGAGAAGGAATTTGAGACTGGAAGAAGCAACAACAACTGCAGGATCAGCGTCTTCTGTGGCAGCTCCTTGTTTTCCTTCTTGACGTCCTCCTCCTCCAAGATCCATCTTCCCACATCTTGCCCTTGCGCTAACTAGGAAAATACTTCAAATGCTCCTCAGTCCTCCCCACTTAATCTGGAAAATCTACTAGCGAAAGAAATGTTCTTGGAGAGCAGTAAAACAGCTGGTCAGGGATCAGATCTGGGAGAGTCTGTTTAAAATCAAGGCTAAAGGAGGGAGTCCAGACCCTGCCCAGCGCAGGGGCTGTGTTTGTGTTGCGAGTGACCGCAGCTTTCGGTGCTGCCTTTGAGTGGCTTGTGCCAGTTTTAGATACTTTCCAGATGTGGGATGTTTGGCTCTCCTCCGGCATGGGGCTCGTTCAGGAGCCGGGCATCATCTGATAGGTTTTGTGAAGAGGGCAAATTCTAGCTGCCCTCAGCATAAATCTGGGCGCTTTGCCAATTTTCATCGCCAAATAAGCAGTTGTGGTGACTTTTCTTTCCAGGTGACTGCATATTCACTTTCCTCATTATCAGGGAGGGTTATTTTGCAGCGTTGTTACCTCCTTTCTGTCACTTTTGGTATTTCCTGAACTGGAGTGGTTTTAGGCATCTTAATACAGCATTAAAACTCAGGAGCTCCCCTACAGGCCATGGGCTGCAAAGGGAGGAAGCTGTATTTCAGTGAAAATACCATATACATTTGACAGGCTAAGCCTCTGTGATTCCTCACAGATGTGTCAGCAAAGCCCAAACCGTCTGTTGCATCGCGGTGCTGAACACAGGTTGGGGGCAGCTCAGCAGCAGCTGCAACCGGTGGCAAAACGGCACTGCTGCCGTTTGGCTCCGCATTAAATGGATCTTCAATCCCTTATTTCTATATCCAAATAAAAGCAATTGCCAAATGTGACGTTGGCAACACAAATAGTTTAATCCTTATTTACCTTTCACCTTGTGCCGTTGAACAGGAAGCTCTGCTTACGTGAGCGCGCTGGGCTTCTTGCCTTGCTGGTACCCAGCGTCTCGGTGGCCCCTCTTGGCCAGGAAGGAACTGGGGTTAGGGAGGGAGCGCAGGGCAGGTGCTAGAAGCAAAACCACAACAAAAAACAACAAGCCAAGGAGCAAAGCAGGGAAAATCCCAGATGTTACAGGAATAAACTCCAGCTGAGAGTGACGGCTGATTCCAGGAACAGAATATGGCAAGAATCAGATTTGTTTTAAACCAAATGATGCAGCAGTTCCAAATTAGCCCAGGGAATGAGCTGGTTTCATAGGAAGGAACAAACCGAAGTACTGGCTACAGCTGGCAGCAAGAAAATTAAAGGCATGTGGTTTGTTTTATATATAAATTTACAGTAGTCGCTGTGAAGTGGTCAAATAACAGAACTAAAAAAAAAAAAAAAAGGAATTCTAATACAGAAAACATTTTGATAGGTATAATTTGATTCTATTTGAAATCTTTTGTCACCGTGCAATAATAATGTTATAAAACTTCTTTAGTAACTGCAAGCCTCATTTCGGTAGTGCAGAATTAAAAGGCTTGCAAATTAGCGTATAGCATGAGATTAAGTTCCTTGCTGAATGGTAGAATTGAATTTTTAATACTGTGCTTAAAAGAAAATTATGGAATTGCAAAATATTGCTGCCCTTATGTTTGGGATGTCACCTTTTAACCCAAGCACGTGCTCACAGATTGATCCTTCATTTAAATTAATTGGAGTTGACATGCAAAGCATAACAGAAGGTAGTCTTGTTTATAATGTAAAATAATCAAAGTATGTCAATATTTTTAGATCAGGCTGAATAGCTGATTGGAGCTGATAATTTTCAGCGCCCCATATAAAAGCTATAAAATAGAAGAACTGCTGTGGTCGAAAGAGCCTTTTTCATTTTCTGGCAGCCATTACAGGCTGCCAGTACAAAAACATTTTTTTCTTAACGGTCCTTTCCTGAGCTCAAAAATGGATTTCCCTCCAGCCACTGTCATTCAATTATCACCTCGGGAAATGCACAGATATAACTGATGATCCCTTTAAAATATCCTGCAGTATTCCACCCTTCTCATCCTTCATTTTTCTCTTCGCTCCAGTCATTAAACGTAACATTGCCGATGTATATTTTATAGGGTGACCCTGACGGCTGTCGCTTTGAGGATGCGCAGAGATAATAAGATTGTCCGTGTAATGAAGGGCAGATGAATAGAAAAATGTTTACGGGATGGAGCAGGGTAGTTTTAACAGCTTTATGGCTTGCTGTGCACACTTGCTTGCTCTCGTATACACACCCACGTGAACCATCACTGATCTTTTTGTTTCATAAGGTAAAAACATGATGTATTACAAGCCCGAGAAGATAACATGAAAAGTATTGTGGTGATGTAGCCAGTAGCAATGAGGTGTTTCTTGTCCAACAGTTGGACTGAAGCAATATACACCCCAAAACTTCCAGATGCTGAGCTGGTGCCAGAAGAAAACCCAGCTAAAGGCATGACGTGTTGGGGTCGTGCACCCTCATTGAGAAAGCTGCGTCCTTGCCTTGTACTGTTAAATCTTCAGTGCCAACAGAACTGAAGGAAAAGTGTGTGAAGCATGAAAACATGGTGCAGTGCAGGCTATGGTAAGCTGGGCTCCTAAAGCTCTTATATAGTATATTAATTTATCTGGACATTTATCTTAGGCTCTTTTTTTCCCCTGATGTGGAAGAACCCACTATGGGAGCTTGAAGTTAGCGAGGGGATGGAAGCGAAAGACGATGGATGAAACAGTTTTGAACCTCGTTGGCTTCAAGAAAATACGCACTTCTCTCTTGCCTTTGCAAAACCATTTCATCTCTGTCCTTCAGAACTACACGGGATGTGTAATTCACCTGTCCTGTGCACCTTTAGTTGGGGACAGTGCTCTGGGCATCAGGATAAGCAAAAAGGGACAAGGCTGAGTATTTGCTAGGGAGAAGAAACAGAGGTTGAGCAGTAGGTGGGAAGGAACCTGTGATTTATGCCAGCCCGAGCCTTGGTAGGAAGAGATGTCCTGGCTCCCGAAAGGACTGCATTATGTTCTCCAAGGTCAACGTGAAGCGGTTCCTACCCCGTGCCAGGATACCGGAGCACGGGCACAAAGAATCACATGGAATATTCAGCCATGCTGTGTGGGAGAGACCCCTCTGTCCCACAGATGTGGCAGCCACGTGGGAAAACATGGGATCATCCTAGGAGACGAGCAGGGGAAAAATCAAACAACTAGAGATAAAGGTGCAAAACAGCATTTTCAGCCTCCGAAATTCTGCTAATGCAAATTGCAAAGGGGAGCTGAGTAGGAAACATGTATAAGGCAGGCGGGTTCTTTGCTGTTTTGCTAGCCTGGTAATTGAGCAAACTGGAGAGAAATCCTGGCAGGCGGCCCTGGTTGCACAGGCAGCTCCTGCACAGTCCGCAGAACCGCAAGTGACACCGTTAAAGATGGGATCTAATAATTAGTAATGGATGCAGCCAACAGCCTGTGCTCCTCTGGGTATTGGGGACTGTTGAATAACAAAGAGGAGTCTCTGGAGGAAGAAGCCTTAATTACAAAAGCTTTCTTGTCACGCTGGCACGACATGCAGCTGGAGAGAGGGTCAGCAGCTTTCAGCTGTGCCTGAGGCTTGAAACGATGCACCAGCTTATGCTGATTTTGGCTTTGCACCACAGTTTTTAAAGCTAAAATCCTTAAAAATGAGAAAAAGGAATTGTTTGCATAGACAATTAGCTAGGGAAACTTCCATAATACGCTAATTTATCTTATTTCCTACCAATATGTGCAACCTTAATTCCACACTGGAACAAGTTAGCAAACGCGGTGTACCAGAATTACAGATTAGTTTGTGTGTTTGTGACACACAATCTTGTGGCTGAGATTTTTTTGTTTTCTTTTAGGCTTTGAATGATAAAATTTAGACTTCTCTATTGGTTTGCTAAAACCATACAGTCAAGGATAGGACCAAAACAAGAAGTATATCAAATTAAAAGAAAAAAATAGTTTGTGTTGAGGACAAAAGGAAAGTCATTCCGAATTCCTGAGGGATATTCGGCTAGTTCTGTACTTAAAAAGGGTGCAACGAAGCCAGGTTCCGAGTTAGGAAGGTTTCTTGTAGCCCAAAGTGCCCCTGGCTGAGCCGCTCGCGCGGTTTGTGCTTCATCAGTAGGGTTGCACTGCTTGAAAAAGAACCACCTACCATTGATAAAACGGGGATTGTTATATTCATGACATCTGAAATAGCCTAAGCGATGGCGGGTTTCCAGTTTTATCGTGAGCAATGTGCAGCCCTGTGCTCCTGTGCCAACAGGGTGCTGCCTTTTCTAAAAAGTCTTGGCCCATTATTCATCTTTTGTCTCTGCTTTCTGTACCCGAACTCTTGAATGAAGTATTCAGGTTCCAGACGCGGTTCAGCGTTGAGAGGAGTGAAACAGTTCTCAAATGACGGGTTGGGTGAGAGGCCTGGCTTGTCTGTGGAAACCAGAGGCGTTTGCAGGGCATAGCAGCCCTTTCCTGCTCCGGAGCACTGAGCAGGGTAGAGGGCCTCAGCTAGCAGAAACAGTTAAAAACCATTAAGCTGTGTGTGATTGCAGGGGTTTTGATACTAAAAAAAGAAGAAAAATTACAGCTAGAGCTCAGCTGGATTCCTGAGAAGGTTTGTTGAGTGTATCTGGGCGTGAACCGGTAGCCTAAAACACCAGAGTTCGCTTGGGTTCTGCAACGCTCAGCTCCTTTTGCTTTCTGCTTTCCCATTTGGTCAACCAGTTTCGCCAGACTTCCTAATATAAAATGAAGTCAACCTGCTAATCTTGCCATTAGAGAGGCAAGAAAACAGGTGTTTTCTTTGCTAAAACTGTAGGAAAGGGTCTTTGCAGAGAGCAGACAAAGGAGAACAGTGCAAGAGATAAGAAATAGCTAGTGGGCCTGCTAGATTTTCAAAATATGCTGGAGACCTGCAGGAGATTTCTTAGAAAGCATCCCAGGATTTTAAATCCTGTTTAGTAGTGTTATTAAAATATTATTTGGTTTTTAAAAGCCTCTCTTAAAATTTCAGCCGTGTTTCAGACTATGCAGCAGTGCCGGGCACCCAGGACGGGCATTAATCAGCGCCACTGCACGAACCGCAGAGACTTATTGCTTAATTAGAACATGCGCCAACCTATTTGTCACCGCTGACAGTGGCACGGAGGCCAAGCTTAAAATGGTAAAAATGCCCAAGTTCAACCTTTCTGAACTGTGCGGTTCTGCTTTCTCTGCCCTGCTGCGTTTTTTAAATATTTTGGCTTGTTTGTACTGAGATTTCCAAGCTAGCCAGATCCAGACACAGGCTCATAACAGAGTTAATGCAGCTCTCTGCGTGCTGCCCCGTTCCTGCCTCGGCGTGGTAGGTTGTATTGCTCAAGGAACTGGAGGATTTGGGGCTGTTTGTGCTGTTTCCTCCCTGTGCCTCCTCAATTAGCCATGTTTGGGTCTGGACATGTGCGTAGTTGGAGGGACTGAAACCTTCCGTCTTGCCTCCTGCTCTGGAAGGGAATGGCCCTGGACACACTTTTCGCAGAGGACTCCGGTGTAATGGAGGGCATTAGCTAAATTGAGTTGACTTAATAAAAATCTTGATGCGTTCCAGAAAGATTGTGAATTCATTAAGACCGCAGCTGGGCTGTCCATTCCCTCCTGCCTGCGTGGCCGGCGTGGCGGCCCCCGCGCACAGTCGTCATTTACATTTTTGGATTAATTACAGCCAAGCCGTCCCCCCTGCTCTTTTCTGTTTTGTTCTGTTTTCTCCTGGCAGAGCTGGGCTCTGGGGAAATTAAACAGCAATTAGGCTGTTTGCTCCCCGCGTTGCCCCACGGAGATACTCGAGGTGAGTTGATGTATTTGCCTGGCTTCCGGAGGAGCAGCTCCCGCTGCAGCGGGGCCGGAATGCACGCCCGGAGCTAATCCTTTGCTTACCTAAGGCAAGACGAAACCCAAACACGGAGCGACGTGTGCTGTGTATTCTGCATTTGAAAGGCACTGATAAGAAGTGACAAACCAGGGCGCGCGCTGGGGTTGCTAAGGGTGCGGAGCAGCTCGCAGGGCCTGCCCTGCTCCTGTCCGCGGGAGGATGCAGGGATGGACCGAGCTGCTGGGGAGGGCCTGGGATGGAAACGGGGGCAGAAGTCAGGGAAAGGAGCCCCGTGCCAAGGAAGGGATTTCGGAGGAGGGCAGATGGCCCGTGTGGTGGAAGCGGAGGTGCTGGGTGCCCGAAGGCCCTTGTCACCTCCCCTTCCAGACTGGCTGCCAGAGGATGTCTTGCTGTTGCCGGTGGGGAGCGGATCTGACCCACTTCTTTCATTAAAACACACAAGCAAACAAAAAAAGCCCCTAGAACTGAACTAAAAGGAGGTGCAACTTTTATTAGTAGCTGGACCATGGGTAAATGGGTTTGGCTGGAGGAGGTCGGGCCTCGAGGGGCTGGGAGCGACTTGGGCCTTTCTGAAGCAATGGGAGCTGGAGCGGGGTAGCTGCTGCAGACCAGGCCCCTGAACCCTGTGAAAGAGGCTGTTCTGGGGGTAAACAGCACTAAAACCTGGATGATTCTTCCCATTTTTCATTATGAGTTCGACAAGTTAGGACCGTTAAATCAGATCTTAATGCAGAAGACCACAGTTGGGAGGGGGACCACAGACAGCACAAAGAAACCTTCCGGCATCCAGTGTATTTACAGGCGGAGAGGTGAGGGCTCTTCCCGGCGTGGAGAAGAATCCCTGCAGATCCCAGCTCCGGAGCAGCTGCCCCACGTGCCCGTGCACGAGCAGCAGCCCCTCTGCTCGTGTCGCTGCCAGCAATTACAGCAAAGCTGCAGGACGGGCCGACTGCAGGACCTCGCGCTGAGCTGAGATCACCGGGAACAAAATGATCATTAGGGGCCTTTGGTGTCAGCAGCGCTTGTGCTGCGCCCGTGTTTGCTTGCAAGCAAAACCAGCAGCTAATTTGCAAGGCTGCCTTTTGTAAGAGGGGCTTTGATCAATGCTTGCCTGTGTTAATGTTTCAGCAAGCTATTGATTTCCGCGGCAGCTTTTGTTCCCTGAATTTGTGTGTGATGGGTTTCGGTGCCGCACGCCGTGCATGTTTGATTAAAGTTCTTTTGACTTCCCTTGCAGCGAGGCTGGAAGCTGTTTCGCTGCCCGCTAGTGGAACCAAAGCTCTCCCGACATATTCCTTTGTTTGTCCTCAAGCTTTTGCCACCCATGCAGTCACCAATATGCTGTTTCTAATCCTTTCAGATTCACTCCACTCCAGCCTTTAATCCCTTAGGTAGACAATGTAGTATTTGATGGCCAGGCAGCTAATAAAATCTGGCGTGGAATTTTATTTTTTTTTTCAATGTAGAACATGTCAATCCCCTCTGTATAGAGCATTTCCTATACGCGTTTCCTCTGTGACTTTAACCCCTGTGTGGGGAGGTTGAGTCACTTGCCTTGTCATGCAGCAGTGGTGTTCGGTTTTGAATTGTCACTAAAGACTATTTTCTAGTCCTTTAGTATATCCAAACTTTGTAGATAGGGCAAAATTTATTATGGAATAGATGTCTGTTATATCTTTATCTGCATGCAAAGTTGTGGCTGTGGTTTTGGGGAGGGGCTCAGGGGAAAGAAACAAAGTGTTATGATCATGAAGCTCGTATTTTTCGTAAATATATGCTATTTCTTTTTTAAGCAGTTGGTTTTATGATGCAATGCTGTGCGTAAGTTAATCTTCCCTTGGGACCTGATGGGTTTGCAAGGTGTAAGTAGAGCTCAAATAGGTTCCCATTTACTGTTTCGTGGTGGGAGGAGAGGAGATTGGTTTCTCCTCTCCTCTTGCCACATGTCAGGGGGTGCACATTAATTCCCTGACATTCCGACATGGGATTTACAGATTTGTTCATCGGTGCTGACTCCTAGGATTTGATAAAAATGAATTTGTAGAGAAAAAAAAAAAAAAAAAAGTGGCCGGTTTGATTTGCAAGAGGCTTCCTGCTCGGGCCAGCCCTTGCCCCAGCACTCCCCTCCCGGCGCCGGTGGCAGCGGCGCTTTGTCGAACAGCAGGAGCAGGCGTGGGCAGCGGAACGGGCCGAGCGGAGCCTCGGAAAGGCCCATCCACCCCATGGCTGGCAGAGCTTGGGTGAGTTGGGCTTTTGTTCCACAGAATCTGGAGCTGTAGCTATGGATTCGTTTTCCTGCTCTGCTTCTCCCACTTCCCGCTATGGCTCTGAGCTCGGCGCGGGCAGCGCCCGGCTCTCATCGGGGACGTCCGGAGCGGCGCGGGCGGCCGCCTTGGCCAGGAATCACCCGTGGCCACGTCCGTTCTCAGGCTCCTCTCTTTCTAAACCGGGCGTTCGTAAAAGTGGCGCCTGCCCCAGACCTCCGCAGTGAGTGTCCCCCCTGGGTCTTGCTGCTGCCGTCGGGCCCTTGGGCGCGGGTTGAGGGGGCTCTTGGTTAGTGCCGGCCGCAGGGTTTCCCCTCCGAGCGAGCGGGCTAGGGTTGCGCTGTGAGATCACAGAAGACACCCCTCAAAGAGACACCTTTTGTGGACAGTTCAGGTGTGTTTGTTCTGATGTTGATTTTCAAGGGGCTGGTTAGAACTTCTCCGTTTTCTCTTGCAACTTGAAAGAATCAACACCATTTACCTTAGAGGAAGAGAAGTCACCAGGAAATGATGGAGTTTCAAAGTAAGGGAGAAGAGATTAAGACCACATGCTGTTCTTTAGCTCAGCACTGCATCCGCTGCTTTGAATGGCAGCTGCTCCAGTTTTTGAGCGTAAGCCACCTTCATTATGGAGGGAATTATCACTCGTTTCTCTAGGTGTTCTCATTTAACGGCTTGCTTAATTTAGATGTGGGCATATATGTTCAGATGAAAATACGATTTGCTGTAGTATGCGTGCGTGTTGTGATTATAGTCTTATTGTTGAACATGCTTTTATTCCAACTTCCAGCGTCTTAAAGGGGAATATTTTAAAATATGCATATCCTATCGCAGGATTTAGGTTGGCAGAATGACATTGTTTGCACTGCTCTTTATTCTTTGTGTAAATGCAAGAGGGTTCTTAGCAGGTAGGGGTGCTCTGACAGAAGGAGAGGACCTCTGTGGGGGCCTCTTTTCCGAGCTGCAAGACCAGGGGGAGGTGAAGGCTTAAAAACCTCTTCCCCTAATGGAAGGGGAGGTAGAGGGGAAGAGTGGGAACATATTTACTTCTATGCCTCCCTCCAAAAGCTAACAAAAATAGAAAGGATTTTTTTCTGTCGTATCTGAGGATTTTTTTCTTTGTCTGAAATGCTCCCTGAAGCTTCCTACATAAATAGGTGTACGCATCCATGGCAAAGGGGAGGAAAAAAAGCTGACACATCAGCCTTGCATGTCCCTCTAACATCTTCCTTCTGCATTTGCAGGGAGAACTAATCACCTTCTATTACTATTGGAAGAAAACCCCTGAAGCAGCAAGTTCTCGAGCCCACCGTAGGCATCGAAGACAGGCTGTGTTTCGGAGAATTAAAACTCGAACTGCTTCCACTCCAGTCAACACTCCCTCCAGGCCCCCCTCCAGTGAATTCTGTAAGTGGGAGCTAAAAGCAATGCATTTATCTTTGTTTAGACGCAGGGAGCAACAGTAATGTAATGATGCTTTGCCTTCGAGTGAATAACACAAGCAAATGGGGTTCAGGCAGTTGCCCTCTCCTGTTCCTGGACCATTATGCTGCCATGCGGTAGGCGTCTGCCATCAGCAAGTGCTCTGTGCTGTTCTTGAACACAAAAGCATCGTGTAAGGACAGAAATGTTGCCTGGTCCTGAATTCCTGTACTCTTTTTTGTGTGTGTATGTTGTATCTTCACTAGGCTTTTTACAGGAGTTAGGAGACGCAATAGAAGGAAGGATGACCCCTGTCATCCTTGCTTGGTGACCCATGCCTTCTGCTCCGATTCCAGACTGCGCTTAGCAATCCTGTATCTTAATGGGTCTTGGAAGTTCTTTAGCCTTGACAGAAGCAGAATGGTCTAAACAGGGTCTAGCCTGATAAGAGTTTTACATTTAAGGTTTAAACACCTGTAAGAATTAATGTAGAAATTGTGATAGGGTCAGCAGCTACTGTTGCAATCTAAGAAGCTGTTAAATGGGACCCTGTGTTGATTAGAAAAGCAATGAGTCAATAACAAATGCTAATGGAAGCTACTGTAGTTGCTCCCTCCCTATAACTAGCGTGTATGACAAAATAGCCTCTCCAGACCTTCAGAAAAAGAGCGTTCTTGAATCAAGGACAGCTTTTCTAATTAAAGATGCGAGCAAAAGAGGACACGCATCAAAATGTTTTCCTAGCTGGATGGGACTTTTCACTTGTGACAAATTACAGGCTTACTACTATGTGAGTTTATAGCAAGTGGCTGGAAAATGTAATTCTTTTTAAGATGATAGTTTGCTATATGCTTCTTGACATAAGCATCCTTTCTCTCTAAAGTTGTGCTTCTAAGAGCACAGCCGTTCTGACTAGCACAACTTGTATTTGAACAGCTATTTAGTTGGAAAAGTATCACACGCAGAATCAGAAGTTGTATGAATTATATCACTTTGTGTATTCCTGAAGTAATCTTTTAACCAACAGACTGACCAGTCTGGTCCTGTTTAGCTTAACAAATATGAAGCAGGGGCAGTCCAAGGCAAGAGGGTTTTGGGAAGTCACAGCACATATGCAAGAACTATCATTATTAATGGTTATTCAGCCAGGTAGGAGGAAATACAAAATCCTGCTAAATTGTTTTCCCTTTCCACTTCTCTCCTCATTTTTTCATTTATTCAGTGGACTTGAGCTCAGCCAGTGAAGATGACTTTGACAGCGAGGACAGTGAACAGGAACTGAAGGGCTACGCCTGTCGTCACTGCTTCACAACCAGTATGCGCCCGATACATTGCTGTACTCCCTTTCCTTCTGCTACTGCCTATTTAACACAGGTTCATTCAAGCAAGAGCAGTTCTTGTGCATGTACAGCAGCAGTTCAAAAATGCAGGGTTGAGTTAGCCCACGTGTGCAATATACCTGAAAGAATGAATTGTGATTTACAATTGCAAATTAACATTGCAGTGACAAGGGAGACTCCTGAGAGGGAGACTTCTATACAGTAAAATCTGTGTAATAACATAATTCTATATATAATCTGTTTGCAAAACCGCAAGTCAGTATTGAACTATGACTATCACAAACAAACCTATTTTTACAATGCACCAAGGCTCTTCCTATAAGTGTGAAAGCTGTCTGGCATTTAGGAACATGCATTGAAGTGTGAGATCCTGTGTAAGTAAGGGAAAGACAAAAGCTCATGACTCAAAGTTAAGAAACCACAACTTGGGAAAATAATAGCTACCTGATAATAGCTACCTGTCCCTAGGTACAGCAAATGAGACTTTTTCTCATTTTTAAAGCAGTAGTTGCTTAACTAAAGTAGTAACCTGTAATCAAGTATTGAATGTACATTTAAACTCAGGGACAAAAAAAAAGGACAGTTTTCCAGAGGCTTTCCCAAGTTAAGTTTCTGTACAGAAGCAGACATTCCCTCACTGTGTATGTGTTTTATTTTGAATAATGCAGTGTATTTGTGCATATCTAGTAAATTGTGAGTGTCTAAGCTTTCGCTTTGCCTGCCCCAAGCCTCCAAGGACTGGCACCACGGCGGTCGAGAAAACATCTTACTGTGCACTGACTGTCGCATCCACTTCAAGAAATACGGAGAGCTCCCACCCATCGAGAAGCCTGTGGACCCTCCACCCTTTATGTTTAAGCCTGTCAAAGAGGAAGATGATGGACTCGGTGGAAAGCATAGCATGAGGACAAGGCGGAGTCGAGGCTCGGTAGGCTTAACACTCTTCATTCCTTTGCTTTTCAGGCCCTTCTGGAAAGGGAGGCATTATTTGGAGAATGGTGGTTGGACTTGCTTGCTTGGTGGTTGGTGCTTGGTGGTTGAACAATGCTTGCTCTGTCTGCCTTGGTGTGAGCCTGCAGCTACACTGGTGTAGGGAAACGTGAGATTTGCTCACACACTGAGGTTGGGCTTCCTTTGGAAAAAAGGAGTTGAAGTGTCTTCAACGAGTTTTGGTTAAATTCTTCTTTAATTCTCTTCTTCTCAATTTGCAAAATACAGACCTTCCCTTAAGGGTAACGGCAATAGACTTTTAGTGTTAGGGGATTCTTGAGCTATGAATCATTGCGGATTTTGTACAAGTGTGTATCCTTTTTCCAGCTCGGTGCTGTCAGAGGGAAGCCCTTGGGCATATTTTAAAGGAAGAATTTTGAAAGCTCCGATACTATTCATGTGGTCTGTGCACAGGACTCTGGTTAAAAACCCATTGCCCACTGAAAACTCTGGATTATTCTGTGGGCAACATGCTGAGGCTTTGCTTGGGGTGCGATGCCAGAAGCCTTACCTTGGCCACGTCACTTGTGAGCGCTGTGGGGGGAACTCTGCTTAATCTGATGCTTATTTTGGTATTTTGCTGCTAGAAAGCAGCAGATTTTTTTTTCTATTCCTCGTCTTCCTCTATCCCACCTTTCTGAATGTGTTTACATGACTGTTGCTTCTAAATATCTTGCCAGGCTATGCTCTCAGCTTAAGGCTGGCTTTATCATTTTTTGAGAGCCAGCCTTCAAACAGCTGCTAAATTGGGAGAGAGACAAGTGAAAAATAGTATTAATTATTGCAACAGATTCTACTGTTATTCCTTTTTGTGTAGCAGGAGTACATTGAAGCTGTTGGTGGATTTAGAGGTTGCTCTTGGCTGCCTGTGTGCTTCGTCTCTACGTGACTCTTACATCTGTTTTGGATTATGTCACCAGATAAAGACTTTTTCTTTGTTTGTTTGTAGAAGATGAGTGTCCCATCCTCACACCCTCCACAGCGTGCTTGCACACACACACACACACACACACACACACACACACACACACGGATGTGTACGAACACCAGCAACCAGAGCAACAGTTTTCTAGTTTTTTCATTTCCAGCAGACACTACTTAAATAGGCAGCACGTAATGTTTTGGAGTAGGTAAATGAAGAATTTGCCCCCTTTTTCCTTAAGACAAGATGAGCTTTCAAAGACAAATTGTAAAATCTTTTAATGCTTTTGCTTTTCATTTCTTAAACAGCAGGAATGCTCCATTCGTGTCCCTGCTGTAAGACAGGAAAATAAAAAGTTAAGCAAATGCTGTCTTTGATATACTTTTAATTCTGCCAAACAAATAGATGTCTACACTACGCAGTGGTCGTAAGAAGCAGCCAGCCAGCCCTGATGGTAGAGCCTCCCCTATCAATGAGGACATCCGTTCCAGCGGCCGCAATTCCCCCAGTGCTGCCAGCACCTCTAGCAATGACAGCAAAGCAGACTCGGTGAAGAAGTCCACCAAGGTAGAACTTCCCTGTTGTTCTTCTGTGTTAGAACTGGGCACCTGCGGCTTCTTTATTCCACTGAACAAGACAGAGGTTCTGGCAGGCCAAGGAATCTCTTGGTGACCAAGAAATTCCTATCTGTTTAGATAGGCAAAAAATAAGGCTGCATCGGACTGCTGCTTTCTTCCTGGATATAAGGATGGATAGTGATAAAAGCCACTAAAGCATTCCCACATAATCATACTGCTCTTAGAGTAAACTAATCCTTCAATTTTAGATGTAAATGCAAACATTTGACTTGCAGAAGTAATACAGATCAGAAATGCAATGTCTAAGACAATTAGGAAGTTATGATTTTTTTTTTTTAAAGCAGTACTCAATCTTTATTTATAAAGTAATGTATGTAGTAATTGATACTACTTTTGTTACTGTTTTTCTGTATGCATATTTGCTTGATTTTTCAGAGCAATTTTACTATTTAGCCTGTTCAAATGAACAAGTGCTTTTCCAAGAGAATCCTGAAGAAACAGAGCCAGGTGAAGAGGGACGGCTTGTCGTTGAGCAGAATAAACTGAAAAGTAGCAAGTTTAAGAAAAAACAGTTTTTTAAAGTCAAAACTGGACCATGGGGCAAGTTGTCACAAGATGCTGAGAACTCAGCAACATTTAAAGTTAGGATAGGTAATTGCAGGATGTATAAAACCTGTGAAGCTAATGCAGGAACTTCATAAAAGTTACTCCATGGTAGCCCTGTATTTGAGGGGATAGGCCTTGCAGAATATTAGGAGTAAAAGCAGGAGACTCATGTGGTAGAAAGGGAATTATCCTGTGCCTGGCTAGTGCAGGAAATTCTTGCTCCATTCTCTGTAAGAACTGGTGCTAGCCTCCATCACACTGTACTGGACCAGTTGGTCTGGTATAAAATATCCTGGTGGACTTGATTCTGTAAAGGCAAAAGAGGATTATGTAGTTTAGAATATTCCTTCAAATTCAAAGTTTGAAACAGCTTCTGCCTGATGGGATGAGTACGCTTGACCTGAGAATGACTCTTTTTTTCTACCAGCTTGTGTGAAAAATGTCTGTGGCGTTTGTTTGCAAAATACCCCTTGGGTTTCCATCTGCAGAAGCAAAATTGTAGTCTTGCTTTGGGTCCCATCTTAAACTGGTCTCCGCAGGGAGTATCTAGAGTACTATGTGAATGCAGCTCTTTGCAGACGGGCAGTAGAGCAGCAGCTCCAGGACAGGTTGCTCTGGTGCCCTGATAGGGCAGAGGGAGGATCAATGTGTATGATCACCATTCAGTACAGCTTGTATCGCCTTTTGGTCAGTTCTGCTTCATAGGAACCCTTCTGGTTTCATTTATATGAAGCTCTGTGGTGATGGCATGTCCTCTCTTTACTCCTGCATTTACGTCACTGGTAACTGCTCTGTTTTGTTTGTGGCAGAAGATAAAAGAAGAGGTATCTTCTCCCCTCAAGAACTCCAAGAGGCAGCGGGAAAAAGCAGCTTCTGACACGGAAGAACCTGACAGATCCAATGCTAAAAAATCCAAAACTCAAGTGAGTCCCACAGCAGAGGGATATTTTCACTTTGGGAAAAGTGATGAGAGTGGGAGAGGGTTGAAAACCTATTAATGAACCAGAACCACAAAATTGATTTAAGCCATAGCAAATTGTAATTTAGCATGTGGCTGGAAAAGCAACCTGTTTTATAATGTGTTCCTTCTGTGGGAGAACAGTGGGATGACACAGGGTGAGTCTGGGAATGTTTTTCAGTCTTAATATCACAGGATGGAAGCAGAGGTGGGGTGGTTCACTCTGCCTCCAGAGACCAGTGGAGGTCTCCGAATTTAATTTTCGGAGGCCTTTTCAGGCCTGGTGTAGCCGGTTGCATCCTGCAGTGTGCTGGCCACGTTCTGAGAGCAGTTTCCTCGTGCCCACGCGTTGCTCCCGCCCTGTCCCTGCAGGAGATCAGCCGGCCAAACTCTCCCTCCGAGGGCGAGGGCGAAGGCGAGAGCTCCGACAGCCGCAGCGTCAATGACGAAGGCAGCAGCGACCCCAAGGACATTGACCAGGACAACCGGAGCACCTCGCCCAGCATCCCCAGCCCTCAGGACAATGAGAGCGACTCGGATTCCTCTGCTCAGCAGCAGGTGCTGCAGGCGCAGCCCCAGGTGCTCCCGGCACAGGGCGGCTCCGCTCAGCTGCCGCCTCCCACGCCGCCAATGCCGGCCCAGCTGCCCGCGGCGCTGCCTGCGGCCCCGGCTCAGGTCTCGCCACCCGCCTCGCAGCCTGCCGGCCAGCCCGCAGCACCCGTGCTGCCCCCTCCTCACTCCCACATCCAGCAGGCGCCCGCCTTGCACCCGCAGCAGCTCCCGTCGCCCCATGCGCCCCTGCAGCCCTTGAGCGTGTCGCAGAGCGCGGCGGGCCCGGCCTCCTCGCAGCCTCACTCGCAGCCTCCGCTGCACAGCCCGGCCCAGCCTGCCCCGCACAGCCTGCAGGCCCAGCCCCTCCTGGCTCACGCCGTTCCTCCCCAGCCCTTTTCGCTGCCCGCTCCATCGTCTCAGGCTCAGGTTCCCCTTCAGACGCAGGCGCCGTCTCACCCTCACTCTGCCCTCCCAGTTCAGGTGGCGCCGCCCGCGCTGCCGGCCCCGCTGCAGCCGTCGCAGCCTCCACGCGAGCAGCCGCTGCCGCCCGCGCCCATGGCCATGCCCCACATCAAGCCTCCCCCCACCACTCCCATCCCGCAGCTGCCCACCGCTCCGCCCCACAAGCACCCCCCGCACCTCTCCGGCCCTTCGCCCTTCTCCATGAACTCCAACCTGCCCCCACCGCCCGCGCTCAAGCCCCTGAGCTCGCTCTCGACCCACCACCCTCCGTCCGCGCACCCTCCTCCCCTGCAGCTCATGCCGCAGAGCCAGCCCCTGCAGTCATCGCCCGCGCAGCCGCCCGTGCTCACGCAGAGCCAGAGCCTCCCCCCGGCCAGCGGCCACCCCCCGGCCGGCCTCCACCCCGTGGCCTCGCAGCCCCCCTTTGCTCAGCACGCCTTCGTGCCCGGAGGGCCCCCTGCCATCACGCCACCCTCCTGCCCCGCCACCTCCACACCGCCTGCAGTGCCGGGCATCCCGCTGCAGACTTCCATCTCCACGGCAGCCGCCTCGAGCGGGAACGTGCCCGTGGTGACGTCCTGCACGCTGCCGCCTATTCAAATCAAAGAAGAGGTCCCAGATGATGCGGAGGAACCGGAGAGCCCTCCCCCTCCGCCCAGAAGCCCGTCGCCAGAACCCACCGTGGTGGATACCCCGAGCCACGCCAGCCAGTCGGCCAGGTATGGAGGTTGTCAGATGTGCTGCCGTGGCGTGGAGCAGCGCGCTCCCCAAAGCCTGCACCTCTCCTGCTTGCACAGCAGTGCTCAGGTACCACAGACCTTGAGCTGGAAACCATTTCCACAGCCAGATCTCTCTGCTTTCCTTTCTGGCAAGAAAAAATCATGTTACGGCCTTCTCTGCTGCGGTAGAGACGGCGTGATGAGCCGTAATCCTCTGTAATCCTGTTCCTTTCCACCTTTCGCCTTCCTCAGACATTCGTGATAGACGAGATGCTGCAGCAGGGACCTTCCTGGTCCCACTACCTAGTTTGCAGTAAAACGCCCAAGTTTTATGAATGGACATTTTCCATGTTGGTTTCTCTTTGGTCTCCTACTTGTTGTTCTTCACATTGCTGATCACTCTTTACTGGGAATCAGCTGAAGTGGTGCTTAATTATACTGGGCAAGTTTTTTAACTGCACGTGAGAAATATGGGAGTTGAGTGTATTTTACATGTGCACCTTTGTTCTATTTTAGGCATCGTTTTCAGATAATCCAGGTCGTACTACCAAGAGAAGGAATATGCTCTGCATGTCTGTAGAGTTACATGGTGCAATTAGGTTTTCTCTTGGCTTTCAGGGAAGCAGACTGTGTTGTAACTGTAGAGTGATGTTTAATTTTCCTTGGTCATAAAGTTCTTAAATCCAAGAGTATGCATCCCAGTGGCTGAACTCGTTTTGTTTCTCCCAGGTTCTATAAGCACCTAGACCGTGGCTACAATTCGTGCTCAAGAGCAGACTTGTACTTCATGCCTCTAGCAGGATCCAAACTGGCCAAGAAGCGAGAAGAGGCCATTGAAAAGGCCAAAAGGGAGGCAGAGCAGAAAGCCAGAGAAGAGAGGGAAAGAGAGAAAGAAAAGGAGAAGGAAAGAGAGAGAGAGCGGGAGCGTGAAAGAGAAGCAGAAAGAGCTGCGGTAAGTTTATTTGTAACTAAGAGTTGCAGGATCTGAATTGGATGATGGCTGCAGAATGCAAATAGACAGAAGTGCCTTAACTTTTACAGCCAGGTCCTCGTGAAGGTGGGAGCCTCATGCTGTAAGTGGAAGCCAGCAGGCCATGAGCCTCCCATTTAAAGGAAATGAAGAGTTTCTCCTCCTAGTTTGTTTCTGGTGTGGGGGAAGCTGGGGATAGCTAGGCCAAGTGTTTACATTTACTTGGAGCAGACATTTTGAGATGAAGAATGCTCCCAAAGTGCAGATAGTGAATTCCCCTGTGTATCTTCTGCTGCCTTTGAAGCTCAAGCACAAGAGTGTTCTCTGCTGAAAAAGGGAGCTGAAGGCTTTCTAAATTGGAAGTAAACTTGACTCAAGGTACATAATTTATTTTGGTGAGGAGACACAAACTTCAGTCTTGAAGTAAAAAGCCAGTGTGAGTAATTTCCTTTTCAGTGGTCTATTTGAAAAGCAATGATTACTTTTTGGCCCCAGAGTTAGCAACACATATACTGAGGAACTCGAGTCTCCTTCCATGGGGCATTTCAGAGATCTGAATCACAGTCGGTCATCTCTACAGGGCCATAAAGGCGAGGATATAGAACCTGTTCATTAAGGGATATGCCATTTATGAGGATCTGGCTTTATTTGGGGGATGTTGGGCAATTACTAGGGGTAATTTGCCCTCCCCAGAAGTGCTGTGCCACCCTTGCATAGAGAGAAGAGCAGGATGCTCAGTGATGTGAAGGGGGTGGGATTTGTTTTGCTGCAAAGTGTGGTGGTGAGTTGCTCTGTACAGTCCAAGTGAGCGCGCAGGGGAGGAAGAGCACTTTGCAAACAAGATGATAGTCTGTAGTAGCGCGTTGCAGCTAGCTGTGCCCCATGTGAGGATGCAGGTGATAGAGCAGTCAGTGCCGTTTTGAGGCTGCCGCAAAGCCGTAGTTATTTTCTGACCTATGGGGTCCAGTTTTTGCCCTAACCACAGTGGAGTGCCCAGTTACAGGAGTTGCGAGGCTCAACAAACCGGACTCAGCCCCATTTGCAGCTCGAAGCACAAGAGGGGAGAGCTTGCCTGCTGCCTGCTGTGTTTTTAAGCTAAATGTGCTGAACTGAAGATCTTTTTCCCCTGTTCTGTGCAGCAGAAGGTGTCCAGCTCCTCCCACGAAGGCCGTCTCGGAGAGTCCCAGCTCAGCGGGCCGGCACATATGAGGCCTTCATTTGAACCTCCACCCACGACCATTGCTGCTGTGCCACCTTATATTGGTCCAGATACACCTGCTTTACGAACACTGAGTGAATACGCACGTCCTCATGTCATGTCACCCACAAACCGAAATCATCCCTTCTTTGTCCCCCTGAACCCCACCGATCCACTCCTGGCCTATCACATGCCCGGCCTCTACAATGTGGACCCCACCATCCGGGAGCGAGAGCTCCGAGAGCGGGAGATCCGGGAGCGAGAAATCCGGGAAAGGGAGTTGAGAGAGAGGATGAAACCCGGCTTTGAGGTGAAGCCCCCGGAGCTAGATGCACTGCACCCGGCTACGAACCCCATGGAGCATTTTGCCCGGCACGGTGCACTGACTATCCCCCCAACAGCAGGACCTCACCCATTTGCTTCCTTCCACCCGGGTTTGAATCCCCTGGAAAGGGAGAGACTTGCACTCGCAGGCCCCCAGTTACGGCCTGAAATGAGCTACCCGGACAGACTGGCAGCGGAGAGGATCCACGCGGAGCGGATGGCATCGCTGACCAACGACCCCTTGGCCCGGCTCCAGATGTTCAATGTCACGCCTCACCACCACCAGCATTCACACATCCACTCACATTTACACCTACACCAGCAGGATCCTTTACATCAAGGTGAGCTGGGGGCATTGCCAGGGAATCCCTCATGAACCCTGGGCAGAAGTCTGCTCCAAACCAGGCAGGCTCATCCTGGCGTTAGGAGCAGCAAAATCTCCAGCTTTTTGTACGTAACACTGGTATTGAACAAGGTTATGACACCCGAGTGTAGCCCCAGTATATCAGAGCGCGACTATAGAACAAATGGATTACGAAATTTACCACGTTTGAATTATTATGAGCATACGATTCTCTTGCTCACGGGGGAGGAAACATTGAAGTACTGCTGAGCCACAATCAAAAAATAGCTGTATTGCATATATGGATTAAGTAGTGTTTCTGCATAATCTACTATATACTCTGCACCATAGTATATGATCCTCTTTCGTTCTGTGGCAGAATTGTCTTCCTGCTCAGGATAAGTTTAGTGAAACCAATACCATTCTGCCTGCTTAGGCCTTATCAGAAATACTCTCGTTGCTGGTTTAAATCTGGAACAGCTCATTTAGTGGCAGCAGCAGCACCAAGTGTGGGTAAAGGCAGGTGTTTGTCAAGCAGCCCTGCTCCTGCCTGCTTTTCTACTTAAGTAACATTTCACACGCTGTTCACACCGTTGGATTTTTGGAACAATAGGAAGCTGGAGAGAGATGATGATGGTGAGTTGAGGGGTGGAGGAGTACTCATAATCATTGCTGAAATGCTAGCTGAGAAGACAGCCCCTTGTCAGGTGCTTTCCTGCTTTTACTGGGATTTTGCACACGAGCTGCTCAAGCTCCAGTATTCCAGGAAGGATTTTCACATCCTCTCTGTTGGTAGGAGCTGTGGGGATTTGTCCTTCCTTGCCTTGAGCTGCCCCTGAGCAGCATCTCTTGGGTTTTATTGATCATATTAGTGACCTGCTGCAGGAAGAGCAGGTTCCTGTGGCCTCCCCTGCCTCCTGCTGTTCCTGCTCTGTGCCAGGGAGTTGATACCCATCCGAAGGTGTGGGTGCTGCACCCAAACAGAGCGGTGGGGAATGAGCATCTGACCGTGTCTCAGAACATCCCTCCGCTTGGAGAAAACGGGTAGCTGCAAGAGTGATCCAGGGGTGGGAGTTGCAAACAGTTATTTTGGGAAGATGCAGAACAACAGCACAGCAGGAAGATAAATGATAGTGCAGTAATTTTTACTGGAACTGTACATTATTGCTCTAAAAGGCTTTCTGTTTTTTTACTGCCGGAGTCCTGGAGTGCCACGTTACACCTGGCGTACAGGTGCAGACTCCGCTGAGCAAAGGGACCTCCCCAGGAGAATCTCTGTCACCCTTCTTACCAGAACCATCTAAGTTTATGGGTTGGCAGCTTTTTAGTTATATTTTTGTGATTCACATGATTCTTGTGATTTCTTTTTTTTCGGCTATGCTTAATATTCTCAGAAGTGAATTGGTGCCCTGGTCACTTGTAAAGGAAGCTACGGAGTTAGTCCTCCGAGCAGATCCTGAATCTTGAAGGTGGGAACTGGAACTAAAGAAGTTTTCACGTTTTCCAGTAGTGGACTGGGGAGAAAATAACACGCTAGGCACCGGCTGCAGTAGCAGCCAAGTCGCAAGAAGAAAACAGTCCAGATACGTGAACTGGGGCTCCTGGTGCAGCTGGCTGCAGGTGTGCTGGTGGTGCAAGCAAATGCAACTTGCTTCACTTTGCAGTGCATGCATTGAACATGAGTGAGGTGTCTTCACTGTGAACAGATCGGGTCGTAGGACTCTCCAGAAACCCAGCTGAAACAGTCCTGTTCATAGCCATAAACTTGAGGCCACTTGTAAAAACCAAGAACAGGAGGTTCCAGGGGGAGCAAAGAGGAATGACACTGGATCCAGGGACCCTGAGAATGAGAGGTGACCTTAAACACAAAAGCAGTGTAATGTTTGCCAAGAACCTGAGCGCCATAAACAGTGTAATTATGGTAATCAATTAAAAGCTGTACAGGGAGAGATCTTTCAAGAACAATCCTGTGCAGCAAGAGTTCCTTCTAAGTCTTCCAGTTTGTTTGTGTCAGGCTGCGTGGGTCTGGTTAAGCAGCACTGCTGCCTTGTGCATGGGATTGGAAGAAAGAGCTGAAAAGGGAAGCGTCGGGGGTTTGCTATTTGCTCCTCCTGTCACTTAGTGTGTTTCTTTTTCTTGAAATTAAAAGCCTTGGGTTGTTGCTTGAATAATTAAGACTGTTGAGCATACAGTCACTTTAAACACTTGACAATAGAAAAGTAGGTTTCGAATTGGATGGAGCTAAGCTCCTGCTAATTACATGCCAATTAGGCCAAATGCTGCTCCAGCTCAAGTGGTACCAGGGCTTTGGATCTCCTGATAGCCGTGTGTCCCCAAGCAGTTGATTGCTTCTTTTTTCCCTTGTTTTTAAGGTTCAGCAGGACCTGTTCACCCGCTGGTGGATCCGTTAGCAGCTGGGCCCCATTTGGCGCGTTTTCCCTACCCACCTGGGACCATCCCCAACCCATTGCTAGGGCAGCCACCTCATGAGCATGAAATGCTCCGGCATCCAGTCTTTGGTGAGTCTTTGGATCTCTTTGGAGATTGATCCACTCTCCTTTTTCCTTTCAGGGCATAGCATTTCTTGCAAGGGGGGACTGGAGGCGAGGAATTGAGCTGTAACTTCACAACTCTGATTCTTTCATGGTTATGCTGACTTGATGCGTGTGCGTTTTGGGGAGTATGATGTAAAACAAAGCACTTTGTGTGTAACTGTGTTGTAGGTACCCCTTACCCTCGAGATCTGCCCGGTGCCATTCCACCTCCCATGTCCGCAGCCCACCAACTGCAGGCCATGCACGCGCAGTCAGCAGAGCTGCAGAGACTGGCAATGGAGCAGCAGTGGTTGCACGGACATCCTCACATGCATGGTGGTCATCTACCCAGTCAGGAAGATTATTACAGGTGAGAGGTGCAACAAAGGCTTTTGGAGATGGTGCTGCAGCTTCCTTCATCTTTTTCCACAACCCCCCTTTTTTGTTTCTTCTGAATTACCGCCTTTTTTTACTGTGGACTAGCTGAGTCCTGCATTACAAGATTACCTCTGCTGGGGCTTTTTAGTGTGACACACACATTAATGATCTCTGCTTCAACATCTCTCATACTTTCTCGAGAAAGGTAGATGAGGAAGGTGGGTGAAAGCTTTGTGAATGAGAAGCAGGGAGGGATTTATCTGCCAGGGAATCTGAAGAAATGACTAAGGCAACAGGAGGTTGACATACATGGGTAACACACAGTAACAGCTGGGCAGGCCTGGGAAATCACGTGAGGTTTTTCTCCCCAGAATGCTATATGGTGCTTATAGCAGAGTGATTCCCTTCTCGGGCTGCCTTACCTGGCACCTTATCTCCTATTTGGCAGCAGTCACTGGAGATTTGTCAGCTCAGAAGCAAAAGCCTGCAGTACTGAGCAAAGGTTAATTCTGCATGTCTGCCCATAGCGAGGATCTGTGAGACACCTCACATGAAATACCTGCCTGCAACTGTTCTGCTCTGGTGTTTCAGTCCTTGCTTCTGCCATCCGAAACTGTTCACTGGCTTTGTACCGGGGGGAGCCAGTCTCCCTGCTGCTGAATGTCATTTTGTGTGTGACTGCAGATCAAGCTAAGTCTTGATGAGCTGGCACTCGTGATCCTGCTCACTCAGAAGGAGCCTTTCAGCAGAGAAAGGTCATCACCTTCTTCCGTGACAGACGGTGCTATCAGGGCTATTACAGTGGTTCTCACTTTGTGCTGAATGATCAGAAGTCCCGTTCCAACCTCTGTCCCCATCAGGGCACCCAGGCAAGGTCAGCAGGAAGACAGGCTGTCACTGGGGTGTCCTGACACCTCCTTCATTTGTTAAAACGACTTTTCTTTCTCTTTCAGTCGACTGAAGAAAGAAGGAGACAAACAGTTGTAATAAATTATTTATTTGTAATGCTGGCTATGGAAACCCTGGTCCTTGGGAAGGAATGGAACATTTTTACATACAATAAGAGCTACAAAAGGAAAAGAATATCTTATAAAGATTTCTTTATATATTTAAAACGGAAACAACCACCCTACAAGTAGAGACTTATCAGCATAGTGTTCATTTGTAGAGAAGATTTCTCAAGACTGGTGTGGGTCTCCCTGCATGACAACATATTCAGAAGCCTATTGAAAATACAGAACTGTGTGGAATATTCGGAGAACTTCCTGCAATCTTGTTTTTTTTTTTTTTATTATTATTATTATTATTATTATTACTTTGTTTCAAGTAGGTGCTAGAATCAGGTTCACAATACAAGTCACTGTGCGTGAAGAGACACTCAATGCATCTATAGCTATTTAAAAAAAAAAAAAGCAAGGATTGCAAGTAGGTGACATAACAAGCTCTGAATCCAAGTGCTATAATAATAAAAATCTACTTTTATTTTAATACATTGTAGGAAATCTTCATAATTTTAAAGAAAGCTCAGTTCTGCAGCATGGCTTTTTAAGTCTGTAAATAACTTTTTGGGTAGAGGGGAGAAACAAAACAAAATTCCAGAAATGTTTATCTTGATTTTCAGTTACATCAATTGTGAATTCCTACCTGGTGTTGACAAAATACAGAGTTGATTTTTTAATAAAAATATATATATAATAATCCCTTTAATTAAAGGGAATGATGGGTGTCAATAATTTCAAATGGGTAAAAGCTTGAAATTTGGTTTGGTATCAACAATAAGCATTAAAGGGAGTTGCAGGGATAATGTTGCAAATGACTTTTTCTGTTCTTTGGTTTTACTTTGTTTTGTTCTGTTTTTTTTGTAGTGTTACATCTCTCTGTTCTGCAGATGATTTTTGTTGAGCTGGGTTTCTCAGCAGTACAGGTGTCCTTAGGACTCGCTTACCATGTTGATGCCTACTTTAAGAGTTAATCTTCAATGTGACTGTAATATACTTCTTTCCATTACCTTTTGAAACTTAATCTAACTGTATTGGTTTTAGACTATCCCTTATGGAATCAGTAAATATCAGCGAAAGTTCAAAGGAATAGTCTTCTAAAATCCTTTTTAAAAAATATTCCATGGCTCAAACTAGTACAGCCAAAATTCTGTATACATGTGCATATTTTTGAAGAATTTGCTCTTTCTGGCCTTTTGTGTTTGATACATTTTTATTGAAAGGGGACTAGGCAACTGGTTTGGTGTTTTCAAAGTTGCTTTGCAAAGACCAGTCTCTATTTCTATTTGACTTTTTCAGTTTTGTTTTACACAAGCAAAAGCTTTTAGCTGCTGCCACAGTTCCATGTCTTGCAAACTTAACTGCTTTGAGATTAATCAGATACATGGACGGTAACATTTACTGATTCCCAAAACGATAGGTCCATGCAGAATAATTTGTGCTGGCTCTGTTCCCATGTGGATGGTGCAAGGAGAGACATACACAGAAGGCCAGTGGGCATCATTTTTGTAGACAGCTCTGCTAACTATCTGAACAGATTATTTTTTTATTGTTTTGCCATGTTTCTTGCCAGAGCAGAGGGCAATGCAGACAACAGACATCCGAATCTGCTGGCCATGTTATCTCCTGGTGCAGAACTTCCTCCCTGTTATCTCCCTTAACTCTCGAGGGCTCTATCTCTGCTGTTGTAGACTGTTAAGTGTGGTGGTCGTGTCATAGGACTGTACTGGGCCGTGCGTGATAAACTTGTAGTTAATCACTCATTTCATCGGAAGGCATGGCAGGACATCCGCTGCACGGGTCTCTCTGCAGGGTCAGCCTCCTAATGCCAAAAGGTCACTGCTGGACCATTCATAACATCAGTTTATGAATTAAAAGCTTGAATTAGGGTATTCCAGGCCCTTTTAAGAGTGTCATTAGAGAGATGGGCCTATTTCAGGTGGCTCTGATCTTCCTGCTTTTTTTCTGTCCTCCATTCCAGATTTCGCAACGCTAAGGAACTGCAGGAGCATTTAATCAGTTCCCCCTGCCACGGCTGAGCTCTGCAAAGGTGCTGCCGGGCACCGCTAGTATTCCTGAGGTTTGGAACCCATAAGGTCAGCCTCGAGTCAAGGATGGCAAAGTTTTCCTTCAGTCAATGCCTTGAGCCTCTGTCTGCAGAGATCAAGTGAAATAGTTGATAGTTTTCTAGTGAGTAACATTTTTCATGTTTGCTGGAAGCGTTAATAAGCTTGTCCTGCCCAGCAGAGAGAGCACCTCGATTAGTTAACACATTAACACATTAAAATCCTCCTTCTCCCCATTTTTGCCATGTGGGGTTTGGGCGCTTGAGCCCCTTTTTCTGACCCATCTCTCTTGCTGTTATTTTTTATCTATAGTTCTTATAAAAAGATAGTAATTCCCTCCCACAGTTCTCTGTTTCCATGTTTTTTCAAAGTTGCTTTGCAGTTTGTGTTCAGAAGTTACTAGTTGATCCCGTTTTGTTTTCACATAAGCGTTCTGATTAGTTGAGTATTGTTTTGTGTTCGCATTCAGCAAAGAAGCACTGAGGTTCTTCCATTTTAGAGCAGTGATTAACTACAACTTTACATGCAGTGGTTTTTGAAACCATCTTGGTGTTCAATGCCCTTGTTAAAACAACCCAGACCTTTTGTTTTTCTTTAAGAAATCTCTCTTTCTTTTTCCTCTGTTTTAAAGATTTATTTTTTAATTTTGCTTTAGTGTTTTTGAAACGTCTCTGTTGTTCTATGTCGTCATGGTCGAGCTTGTTTCACTGCACCGTTAAAGCAGAGTGTACATTCTGACTGCTACATTTATATATATCTTGAAGCTTAATGTATATATGAGTAGTTTGCCATGGGATAACACAATGTAAACAGAGTAGAAACCCAGAAATCGTGACTTCTGTGTTCTCTCCATTTGAGTATTTTGTAATTTTTTTGAAATATTTGTGGACATAAATAAAACCAAGCTACACTACAGCAGCCAGGTTTTGCCTGCAAGCCAAATGTGTCTGTTGATTGTTGTTAGTGGGGAAAATACTATTTCCATCTGGGGCAATACAGGGTTGCAGCATGGTGATCTTGTCTGGTTTAAGGCTGTCCTGTCTCTTTCTTGGCCTTATTTTTTTTCTTAGAGGTTATTTCAATTTTAATATGCAGTATGTAGAGCACCAACATTATGTCCAGTTCCAGAATGTATTCTGCCTGCCTGAGGCTCCTACTGCATAGTTTCTGTGTTTTTTTTCCCATAGTTAAGCAGTCAAATTGAAAAGAACAAATGCGCACGAATGTTCTGGTTGTCATGACTTCAGGGGCTTGCTGTGCACGCTGGTAACGTGTCGTTGCCACGAATCTGAGCCCCAGCAAGCAGAATAAAATGAAGTATGTGGAGAGGCTCTCGTTGCCTCAGCCGAGGAAGAGCAGAAAAGTAAGACCTTCTGAACCAAAAGAGGACAATTCCCTCGTTTCAATGCACTGCATACTGTCGTCTCTCCATAATTTAGCTTGTAAGCGAAAGGGTTGGGAAAACAGCAAGGGAAAACCAGGCATGGTAACTCCCGAAGTATAACCTTGAAATGAGAATAAGAGTGCGCTAGAATATACCCCGGGACGCGAGGTTTGCCAGGTGTCCTGTTTTCCAAGAGAGGTGCCCTTTCTTCATACACACAGCCGAAAGAGCCATGGAGAGCTGCCTTTCGCAGCAGTGGTGGTTGCAGCGGGGAAGGCGAGCGGTGGCTCGTGCAGGGAGCGCAGGAGGGCTCTGAGCCGCGTGCGGCGCGTCCGTCTGCTTGCCGTGGCCCCTCTCCGCGTTCGCCGGCGGTTACGTGTTCGCGTGAGGTGTTTGGGTGCTCCCTGCTTGCGGTTCCTGACGACGGGTGTCTCCAAAGCTGCAGGAGGTGCTGCGACGGCGCCGCGAAGGCGAGAGCCCTAATGGAAGAGGTGCTCGAGCCTTAATGGAAGAGGTGCTGGGTCGGCAGGGAGGCGGTCGGGCTGCGTTCCTGGTCGGTGTCTGCTTCGCGTTCCCATCAGCGTTTTCTCAGAAGTGGTGAGATGGCCCCGCTCCAGCCGGGCCGGTGGGCGCCGCGGCTGCGCTGAGGACGCTGCCCTCGAGTGCCGGCGCGCTTGGAGGAGGCCGAGCGGCGTTTGTGACGAACCGCCAGGGCCTTGGGAGCTGCGGAGTTCACGGGCCTGCTCTATTTATACCCTGTGGCATTTTGAAAGGGAAGGTCACTTCTGTCTGCTGGAAATAGCTTCTTAAAGTGCTTTTTTTGGAGCCTGGCTTGCACATTTGCCATGGTCTTTATGTTGACACTTCTATTATTTTTTCTTTTTATATTTCCTTTTAATTCCTTGTACTTAAAAATAACTCCAAAGGGGCTCAGGCTGCCTTCCCTCGCTGAGTTTCCAGACTGAAAATGCAGAATTTTACAAGGATGAGGCCGAGGGGGGTTTCATTCCTGCGCCGGAGCAGTGAATCCCTATGGCCACGTTGCTGCGGCCGCGTTGCTCCCACGTTCCTCACGCCGCAGCAGCGCGAGGATAAGGACGGGGAGCCGGCCCTGGCCCGGCCTTGTCCTGCCTGCGATCCCGATGATCCCCACGTGGCTGCAGGGGACGGAGGAGGGGAAGCGGCTCCCGGCGCCCGGGTGTTTGTGCCCGGCCCTCACGACTCGGGGCTGAGGGGCAGCGCGGCCGCACTGGGCGCAGGTGGTTCCGCTCCCGGTACTTCCGGCCACGGTGCCTCAGCGCGAGCGCCCGGCCGCCTCCCCGCGCCTCAGCGCGGCCCCGCAGGGGCGTCGGCCCGGCCCGGCCCTGCTGGTGCCCCCTGCCTGCTGCCCTCGTCCCCAGAACGGGGCACAACTGGGCGAAATGGGCCGCCCTGGCCAGGGGCAGCGCACAGGTGAGAGGTTTTCTGCACACGGGAGGGCAGCGGGGAGGGAGGAGCTGCCGCAGCGGCCGCGTCCCCTCCGGCCTGTGGAGCGGCCCTGGCCCTGCGGGAAGAGAGGCCCCATGGGACCTGTTCCCTCGTGGCCGTGTCCCCCGTCCCCGAGGGACCTGGGTACCCCAAGCTCTGGATGGTTTTGTCGGGACTTTCTCCACTCTCGAATCTGGTGTTTCAGTCCCATCTTAGTGTTTGTTCTTCAGGTATTTTTCCCATGTTCTTGCTGTGTCTGCGTGTCCAGAAAGAAGCCGGCTCAGCCCGGAGGGGCCCAGCCCGGTGCAGGGACTCGGCCGAGCTCCCTGCGCCAGGGAACGGGTGCTCGGGACAGGCCATGGGCAGAGGATTGGTGCCCTGGCCTTGGAAAGCAGCCGCGTGTGCAGCCGCGTTTCGCTCTGCCTGGCGACTCGGTTTTGTTGGGACAGACTGTTAATCAGATGTGCGAGATGGAAATTTCTTTGACGTTGCAGCTTGTTTGAATAAGCCCTAATTACGAAGTGTGGGTAATTACAAGGACGGGAATGCAGCATTGTGGCTCCGGTCGCGTGGCTGAACGGGCGCCTTCAAACACCCGGCCAGCGCTCCGCGTGGGGAGCGCAGCCGAGGGAGATGGTTTTTTACTGTCATCGCACTGTTAGATTGTCATCTAATTGTCATCTAACGTCTTATCTTTCCACCGGCTTCCCTCTGGTCCTCTCCTTCACAGCTGTTTGGGGGTTAATTCTGGGTTTTTTTTTACTTACTGAAAGTTGGGGAAGAGCTTTAGCAGAGGGAAGGATTTAACAGCCCAAGTGCCTGTTATGAAATACAAGAACTCGCCAGGTGCTCTTAATTTAGCCTGCGGAAGGGCCCGCTCAGCCCTGCATCTTCCAGTGTACCAAATTGCGTGACATCGACTATATCTGTCAGCAAAGTCTTCTTATCTTTTTAATAATTGTAGTCACTTGAGGGAGGGAAATGTAAAGGTAGGAGAAGGATCACGGATTGAACCCATTGGCATTGCAGAGGTGCGTGATATCCCTGTGTGCTGGGAGACCGGGAAATGCTCCCCTTTCCTTCGGGAAGGGTGACAAGCTCGAGGAAGGCTGGAGAGCGTCGAGGGCTGCGCCAGCCTGCAGAGCTCTACCCTGCTGTTTTGAAGGGTTTATTTTCAGTGCATATGCAGATCCCTCTAGGCTGCTGTTCCCTTGTGCCAGGGCGTTTTTTTCGCTTGGCGCGTTGCTCGTTCAGCTCCTGGTGCCAACGTGTTCCTTCTCGGAGGAGGAAGAGGAGCGAGATGCTGCTTCTGCAGGAGGAGCAGGTGCACGTTTGCAGCGGCTGCCACGGTGTGAGAAGTGCACAAGTGTCGCGCGATACAGAAACTAAAGGGTTTGTAAAAATGCCAGGGCTGACGCAGGGCCGCAGTGAACAGTCTCGCTGCTCGTAGTAAAGCTGTATTTAATTAAGCTTTCCATCATGTGCGCGGTCCCTGCTGACGTACAAGCCTCCCCAGTGAACGCGTGCAGGCAGGAGAGCACCCGGGAGCTTTATCTGCAGCTGCCTCAGCGCACGGGGAGGTTTTGTCTGTGTTTGTCCAGGCTGTACTCGCTTCAAGTTGGGCTCTGCCTTGGAGGCTAAGCAGAGGCTTCAGTCCCTTGGGTGGCACTGAGCTGTAAGCGCTAATTCGCACAAGCGACAGCACTTGAATAATCCTTTGCTTATATCCAGTCTGAGAATCTGTTTGTCATCTTTTCTTCGCTTTGAAACTCTTAATGAATTTATTCCATTTCTTGTTGTCTTCAAAAGGCAGATTAGGCCTTTTGGGCTCGCTAGTAAGATGTGCTGCGCCTAGAGGGTTTGTAATCCATGTCTGTCCCTCTTCTTTGTCCGTCAAGCTGCTGCATTAAAGCCTGGTCTGTGCTGAGTTCTGCTATGTGTGCTGTTGACTAGGGAGGTGGGGATGAAAAAAGTATATTTGCAATGGTTCAGTTCCCAAACGTGGAAGGAGCTATACTGGATGAAGCTGACTGATTCTGGGATATTCATGCCTTTTCTATAGGTGAATAAGACCATAAAGCACAGTGTTGTTGGATATGCTTAACATTCCTTGCCTTTCCTCTTGTGATTATCATGTGCTGAAGCAGGACAAGTTTGTAGACTAGAGAAGCCACTGAATGACAACAACAAAAAATGCAAGTCAGTTATCGTGCACAAACATTTCTATAGATGGGGAAGCGGATGCTGAAAACTCCTTGTCTGCCCTGCCCTCCTAGAGAAGTCACCCTAAAGGTAGATATCTTTGGAAAATGCTTGTGTTCCTGCAATGCGGAAGCAACATACCATGTGTTTCAGTTGTAAGGCATCTTGAAGTCTTAGAGTAACTGGGTAAACGCTGAAGATTTAGTCTACAAGGCATCAATTTGCAGCTTAGCCGCAGTGTTGAATGTGGCCCAGTGTCAGCGTGCAAGGGAGCTCTCCCAGCGCCTCGTGATAGACACCGCAGGAGCTGCTCAGCACACCCGGAGTAGGGCAGTTTAGTGGAGTCGCCTTTGTGCTGGAAGAGTAGATTTCCTAAAACATGGGAAACTCCTTACTGTTTCTCCCTGGAATGGTGATACTAATCTCCTTTCACCAGGTGACATTGCGTTGCTATAGATTATACAGCTCCAGACTACAGTAAGTTTGCAGCTGGACCATAGAAACATTTTTCCCTTTTTCCCTCTGTGTTGTTCAAAGCAAAGCTCCCTGGTTTTACTCATGTCTTGCGGAGACAATACCTGGGGCCAGAAACTACAGGGAGGTGCTGTGTCAGAAACACCTTCATCTAAATGTAAATGTTGCTTCCCTGCCTCAGGCCACCTTTAAGAAGCATTTTTTATGTGGGAAGTTGCTACAAGGTAATGGTCCCAATCAATTTATTCACAGCAAGAGAAGGTCTTTTAAATGCTTACTTGAAATGTATTGTTTCAGGGTGATATGACCACATTCATTTCTTAAGCAAGTGCCTTAGATGAAATAAGAAATAGGGAGCATACAGAAGAGGGGTAAGAAATAGTGTAGACTTCTGGCTTATTGCATCTCCTGGGGGCATCGCTTGGAGACTTGAGCACAGGAGACTCTGAGTAACAGAGTCCAGTTCAGAGCCCCTGCCAAAGACAGGGGGAGGATTAATTCAGTATTACAGGGAAATATCGTCTGCCTGCAGATGACCATCTTGGGCAAAGTCAGCTTGGCTTTCTGTATCAGACCCCCATCTTGTCCTGAGAAAAGGCAAAGCAGATAAAGAGGTGCCAGACCAAAGAGCGAAGCCCAACTTTCTTTATATATTTCATATTCCACATTAAAGTGTCCCTTCTGTCCATGTCTCCTGCTGGCAGACGTGAATGGGGCCTTGCACGTGTGGTATTTAATTTTCTTTTGGCTTGGACTGCGGTTCAAGGTGGCCGCGCTGCTCCTGACAGAGAGCCTAACAGCCTTAGGCAGGTGTTGAGACAATCTAACCCCCTCTGCCAGGGGCTCTCAATCATCGGAGATCCCCCTGCATCTCCGGGTTGTTATTTCTCCTGGACAGCAGCAATTTGACATTCACGACAAATTACTTAATGGCCTGGTGAAAGACGCATCTGTCCCTCAGGGCCTGGGCTGATGGTTCTGCCAATGTGTGCGGGCGCAGTTTGGTTCTGCCACCAGTCCCAGTGGCGGTGTGAGATGTCTTGGTTTCCCCAGGTGCACAACAGAGAGAAAGGTACTGCTCTGGTCTAAATCCTGTTTTGCTCTTTGAAAAGAGCTTTGAACAGATGGTTTTCTAATATTTATATTTGCACAATGCAGGTACAAGAGAATTTAGTGTTTAAGTGAGACTTGCAACTCCTTACAGAAGAATTCTGGTTTGCAGTCCCGTGTTTAAGTTGCTAGGGGTACATATATCTTTTCACCTTTCCCTGGCAGTTCTGTGATGTCCTCCCAGCAGAACTGGGTTGCAGTTTTACCGAACATGGGGTGTGTGTATCGTTAAGCTGTCCGTGATACCAGCTCTGATGCACAGACTCCGTTGGCTCTTCTCGTAAGTCACTGAGCTTACACGACACGAGTGTGGGCTGTGGAGCGGGGATTTTGGAGGGGGCCCCAGAGCAGCTCTTGGGTCTCCATTGCTCTGTGCTAGGGCTCCTGCAGCTGCAGGGTGAAGCAGGGGTGGCTGCAGGGGAGATCCACAGAGAAGACCTTGAAGACCTTCTACCTTGAAGAAGAAATGCTACCAAAGTCAGACGGATTTATTTGGAGGGTTGAGGTTGGCCCTTGTAACGTTGTCCTTGGCGTGTGACCTCTTGGAGGTGGAAAGCGCTTGCTGCGAAGTGCCGTGGCAAGAATTGAGCTGAGCCGTTCTGCAATATTTGGGAAGAACGGCACTTACGTTCAGTATATTACGCACGGGTGCCTCTTTGAAACAATTCTTGTGGCTTCTGCTCTCCCAGTGCCGTTAATCTGTGCAGCGTTTTTTTTATTTCGAGATTCCAGCAGATCTGGGAGGCTTGGGAGCCGTTGCAGCAGGCGCCACCGGATGGCAGCAGATACCCGGGAAAGGGGCTCGGCTTCCACCTTTGAGCATCTCTGGGAAGACGTGAGGATCTCTTAGCAATTACCGGGGCGAAAAAAAAGAGATTTCTACACATGTAACAGCAAGGGCTTCCTTGTCGCAGGGGAGAAGAGACAGGTGAGAGCAGGACACACCTGCCCCCACGCAGCGCTGCAAGGCGGTAGCTTTTATATGTATATTTATTATACGTATATAAGCTTTTATACATATTTATGTGTATATATATACTTTTATATGGTGAGGAAGTGCTGCCTAGGATTTCTCATGTGGCCTCTGGGCCGGCTGTGTGGCCCTGCGTGAGCAGAAGCACTTCGGATTCCCTTTGTGCGAGCTGGATTTTGATGCCCTCGTTCGGAAATGGGGCTGTAAACACGAGGCAGCTGCCCCGGTGTGTTTGTTTCTGCTGCATGGCCTCTCTGCTGGGATCCCTCTTGGAAAAATACACAAGCGCTGCAATAATATTTAATGTAAGAGCCCCAGCTGATCACAGCCCTCTGCGGCCCGTGGGGGACGCGCGGGGATTTCTTGTGGATCTCCCTTTGGACATCTCTGAGGACACAGGCAGTAAATGTCACCGGAGCAACCCCACGCTGACGGTAACCAAGTTGCTTGGCTGCCAATGGCAGCTATGTGTCTGTCTGTACGTGAAATATGCAATAATATTTTGCGTACTTCTTATGTAGAGGTTATGGAGAGATCGTGGCTGGCAGTCATTATCCCCAAATTATTTAAAGTAAATCAATTAAAGTGGTAATTAGCCGCGTTATGCAATTTCTGCAGTTATGGTGTCGTGTGAGCTCTTTGGGGGAAGGAAGGAGGGGTCCCTGTGTGCACTGAGACACCAGCAGCACTTTGCAGAAAACAAACTGGGAGGGAATGAAGCTCCGAGCAGCCAAGGCGGGTGCTGGAAGTCCCCGGGAGAGGCAGAGGGACCGACAGCAGGCGCCTGGTTCCTGCCTTGTTCGGTGGTCTGTGTTTATGTATAAATGTGTAGTGTATATGTATTTCTATATGCTGAACTCGTGTGTGTGTTGGTGTATAATTCTCCTTGTGTACGCGGATCTGCCAGCAAACATGTGCATGGGGTCTGCTCCGGGTGTTGATCTCCAGCGGGGAAAGTGCTTTTCTGTCCCAGTTTTCTGAGCTGCCTCTCAGGGTGGAGGTTTGTGTTTATTCCCTCAGTATCGGCTCTTGGTTTTCCAAGGAAGCGGGCTCTGCTTCTCAGGTGTGGGAGCAGCAAACCGGTGCCCACACGTGTAGTTTTCCCCTGCCGCTCAGTGCTGAGTTTGGCCATGGTACTTGGCACTTTTTCTGGACGCCAGGGCACTGACCATTTGCAAACAGTGTCCATGGGAGAGGATTTTTTTTTTGAGTCAGAACACATTTAAATTTCACTGATTAATTTTCACCATGGGGCGAAATGCAAGGGGAGGTCTCATCACAAACTGATTTTGAAGAGACAAAAACCTGTTCTGGTACAATTCGGCACCTGTGGAAGGGATGAAAAATTGCTACAAGGACAAGGCTAAATGTCCAGCAGCTGGGATGTAGTCCAAGCACCCAGGGCCAGTGGAGTCTGTAGCATTTCTAAAATGCTGGGGTCCTGTTTTAGGGCTGTAAATGTCACTTTACAACCTGGTCAGCTGTTAGTGCATCCTCCTGTCTTGCATAGTGCGTTGGGATCAAAGAGTTTAGGTATCCCTGATAATTAGAGATGTAAAATAGTCCAGCTATCCAGTGCCATAAGTGTCTCGTAACTCCTAATTTCTCAGTGGCAAAAGAGGATTTGAGCAGAATCAGGCTCACAAATCACTTATTTGCTGTTTCCTTGGGGCACTGCTCTGCAGCGTGAAACGGAGACCTATACCTTCTCTGCACAGGGTGCTTGGCCAGAATAATTCTCGCAAAGTAAATTGTTCCATAGTAGCTCTCTGTGAATACTTAAATCTGGAAAAAAAAAATCTGCTTCTTGTCCAGAAAAATTAGTGCACTTCCAAGGAATGTTCTTTCTGTCTCCAGGAAAATAAAAAGTTCTGCGGAGGTTCCTTGAAGTCCTGCATTTTCCTCTAGAAATTATTGAATCGCAAGAGAGAGAAAGAAAATTTGCATGCAGAAAGGATGCAGTTTATTCCCATGGGAACTGCTGCGAGTCCAGGTGACAGCACAGGGAAATCCACTTCTTAGCTAAAATCTTTCACAGAACCGTTGGCCCGATTGGCAATTAAGCGACTTTATTACAAGGCAATTAAGTGGCCCCAACTACTACCCAGCTCCTGGCACATCCCCTCCTGCTCTGCTTGCAGAATTTCACCTTCTTGTTCTGTCCTGAAGCTGCCAAAGGAGGGAACCAACCATGGATTCACCCTGCAAAGGAATTTCAAATCTGGCTTTTTTTTGATTGGGAAAAGGTCTCACCAACGTCAGTGGCAGCGATATGACTTTGAAATCAGCCTGGTTCGACTGTGAGCCTGTTATCAGGGTTTGATACAGACAGGGAAGAGAAATAGTTCCCCTTAGAAGGTCCCTTCCTTTCCGTTGCTTTTGCTGCATCAGTACATGGTGTTGGCCGGTCTTTTGTTAGCTTCTCCTTCAGAAAGATGCAATATTAATTCTGCGTGCAGCTACCTGGGCTTGGGAGGTAGAAGACATCCAGTGGAGTGACATGACCTTTGGACGGTGCGTGCGGATGCCGAGCGCTCCCTATGAATTGCAAAGCACATCCATGAGCGGCCGGAGCGCACGCGCGCCCTGGAGAGACGCCCTCTCTAATTAGCAGCGATTGGGGGGGAAACTCGCTTGTTAGGCCCGGGCTGCAATAAATAAAATATTAGCAAGAGGAGATGGTGAGCAGGGGGTGCAACGGGGCTGGACAAAGACTTTTTGAGAAGAAACGCAGTGGGGAGCCCGCAGCGAAAGGAGAGGCTGTCAAACCCGCGTATGACTCTCCGTGTGCTGCCTTCCCTGTGGAATACGCGGTCTGGGCCTGCTGGGAAATTAATCCTGTGCATGTGGCTGGGCTGCTCTTTTTCCAGTGGAAAAGAAGGATTTCGGCACATGTTAGGGAAGCTTCTCACGTCTTCTCCCTAACTGGCTTGTGTTTCAGCGTTGGTTCCATTTATTAAATTAGCTTTTTACAATACCAGCGTGCGTCGCTAAGGGGTCAGCGCCCAGCGCATGTTTTGTGGGAGGGTTTCTCTCTCACTGCTTGCTCAGCCACTTGCGTTGCTTCACCTTCCTCTTCAGATCGCAGAGCAGTACGAAGCATGCATTAATGATAATAATTAATTAAATGCTTGGGGAATGTCCATCACTCTTGAGTGAAAGGTGTGCACTGGTGCAGCAGCAGCTTGTGCAAGGGCGGATAAAAGCTGGAAAGATTTGGCCTAAAAACCCCCGCAGCCCCTGGGAAGCCTTGTTGGGGACAGCAGGACGTGGAATGATCAATCCTAGGAGCAAGGCAGATCCTGCAGTATCAGGCAGTGCAATTTGCATCTTATATGTTATTAGTCGTGTTACTACATGACTGAGATTGTCCAAAATCCAGCAGCTGAGTAAGATCTGAAGGGGAATCTTGGCTCTCTGGTTAAAGACCATGGGCAATTACCAGCTGTTGGAGAGCAAAGGCTCATCCTTCCACCAGGGAGCTCTCCTTGTTGAACCACCCCGGTGTTGGAATTCACTTTTGAGGACTGTTGGGCCTCGCTGTTACAGTTGTGGAAGGACAGTTTTCCTGTGGGAAGGCTTTGGGATGCTTGAGGATGGAGTCTCTGTTTAATCGGTATGTTCTGCTCTGTCCTGCAGATGTTTTCATGAAGGTTTCCCAACTTCCAAGCAAGCAGGGGAGTCTGGGAAGTGGCTGCTGCAGCAAAGCTGTTCGTTTTCCTTCTTCTATCCTTAACGATGATTTCAGTGCTCGAAATGATAGAAAACAGCTCTGCTGTTTGCGACCTGCCAGGTAAGGGATGTTTCCCAGGCCTCGAGGGAGCAGGGAAGAGCCTGGAGCAGCCCTGGAGCGGGAGCCGGCAGTGGGCGCTGGCGCATCCCAGCTCACAGGCAGCAGCGCCTTGGAAATGGGCCGGGAATTCGGGATTACCCCTGGCTGAGCACGGGATAATGAGGGTGCAGACAGCCACGGCTGGGCTCATTAGCCATTCTGCTGCCCAATTAGGCTAGGAGCTAATTGCTCATTAACGAGCCCCTACCTGCCGAGGCAGCTGGGCTTCCTGGGAGCGTGCGGCGGAGACGGAGCAGAGCAGAGGTGGGATTTGAAAGCAAGGGAAGGGGCAGCTCGGCGGCTGCCTCCGCTCCCTGGGGACCATCTTGGAATTGCGAGGAGCCCCTAGTGTCCTGCAGCTGAGGATGTGGAAAAGGAGTGGGGCAGGAGCGGGTGCAGAGGAGCTTACAGAGCAGAGAGACCACCTGTATTTCTATATATTTCACTCCTGGAGTCCTCTGGAGAGAAGCCAGTCCTCCGGCCAGGAGGAGGAGGGAATGTGGTGCTTCCAGAGGCAAGGGGCAGCAATAGGACCCTGGAGATAGCGGGTTGCGAGAGCCGAGTCGAGTCGGTCCCCTCATCGCAGCATCTCCGGGCAGCGGGGGCTTGGAAACAAGAACGTGTTTAGCTCTCCTGTGCCACAGACCGACTTTATGGAGCAGTGAAAAACATCATTCCAGGGAAAGCCCAGGACTACACTGAGGGACAACTCTTGTATGTCCAGAGGTTGTCACAACGTGCATGAGTTTGTCAGTCCTTTGTCCATAGGCAGAGGCCCTATCTGCTGTTGCAGGACGGACTTTTGTTAACACTGATGAATTTTCTGCATATGTCCTGTTTTCTCTCGTGCTGCTTTGATAATTTAGTCTCAGTTTTTACACAGAATATGGGCGTACTGAGTTTAGCTGCTGGGTTTTGTCTGGGATGTCGGAGAAACGTGCCCTGCTGCTCAGCCTGTTCTTACCCTCCAAGAACTCTTATCCTATTGTTACTTCTGCAATATTATTGTCCCCTGTTAATTAGGTGAGGAATTTGGAGTGTGGATTTAGGAGACCTGGGCAGAGCATGGCGTGGGCTGTAGGAAGTAGCCGAATAACTCCAGTTTTTTTTGATGGATCTGTGAAGACGTTGGACGGGAATGCCTTGTGTCTCTCTGTCTCTCTGTCTCTCTGTCTCTCTGTCTCTCTGTCTCTCTGTCTCTCTGTCTCTCT